>OY728130.1:285280440-285646329 GCA_963277665.1 Viscum album | reverse complement strand
ATTCTATTATAACCTACTTATTAAATTTTCATCAATCAACGTTAATAGTTTGTTTTATCAAAATGAGTTAAATCTAGTGGATGTAGAGTTATTCTTGAAGGATTTAAAATATTCTTTAAAATTTAAATAACATAAAACATTTTTCATTAAATATGTTTATTTGCGAACAAGATATAAAATTTTGAAATTTGTTGATCAATACTAAATGATTAATGACAATAAATTATGTCAACAATGTACTCTTCTTCTGCACCACAAAATGAAATAGTATTTTTTTGTTAAAACACCATGTTGCTGAGATTTTTCCTAGAAAATGACTCACTCAAATTGTTTATTTTATAACATTATTTGAAAACCAAAATCAAAAATCAATTTCATTTTATCTCAAAATGAGTTTCCCATTATAATATAATCCATGGATTATTGAACATTAAACCTCTTTGATTCTTTTTTATAGAATTTCTGCAATACTATTTAAATTGAAATTGATATATTTCAAAATTAAACACATTATATTTTTTAAATAACCAGTTTAATAAATATGACAATAATCAAACATATATAATGTTTTTTGTCATCATATTATATAGATTCACCAAAATCATTTAAATGGTACATTTTATAACTGACCCCTAAATCTATCACAAGCCTCATGAAATAGTTCACAGTAATCATAAATAAATCCATTCATTTTACACCATATTTTAGTGATCATTATGGTAGCAAAACAATTCATTAAAAATAAATAAATTGTTTTTACCATGTGTCAAGTATTTCATCATCCATTTTTTCTAAAACAACTTATATAATTACTTTTCAAATAAAAGGAGATACACTATCACTTCAGTTCCTCCTCACTCAACCCACTCAATGCCAATTTTTGTACAACAAAATATAATACCCTATTGATGATAGATATTTTATCATCCAATTAATTTTTAATGTAATATTCCAAAACAATGACAACACTGACCACTACGTGGATGAAATTTTTCAAATTTTAGAATTGAAAAGAGGTAGATGTTATGGAATATAGGTATTGGGATGCTATTTTACTTCACAATAACATAAACAAACATTAGGTTTGATATATTTCATCTCTCACTAAATCAATGTTATCCCAAAGATACCCACATGAAATTGGATAAGAAGACACTTCAATATATAAAAAATATAATGAATTTCAGTTGTTTTCTTATATGACAGTAAAACTAGACTTGGTGGCATACATGGACGTGGGATAAAAGGTTTAAGAGGATAAAAAATAGAAATTATATATATTTCAAAAACCTAGATTTGTTTTGAGTCGAGGTTGCATTCAACCCATGAATCACTCAAAACATGGATTCGATCCTTGAAATAGTTGGCGCTTTGATTCTAGCTGATATCCGAGCTAGGATTTTACAACAAGGAGTTCTGGAAGTAGGTCTCTGTTGTAGAAATCTTCGAATTTTAGAAAATGGAATGTGATGTATAGGTTTCATAATATAGATCGTAAAACATTAATCAGTACTTCGGAAAAAGTGCTGATAAAGATACCTTTTATCATCATTAAGTTAATAATTAGTGATAAAATTAATCTTTATGAGCACTTTTTTAGCACTGGTAATGATTTATATTTATCACCCCCAAATAAATGTTTATAATTCTCTATGTTTATCAGCACTAAAAAAGAATGGATAAATACTTGTAATGCATTTTTTTAAAATAAAATACTTTTTAAAAAAGAATAATTATTATACGTAATTATAATAATTTTAATAGTACTTTTTTTAAAAAAATTATTTTATAATTCATTGAATATATAATTATTTATTTAAAATTATATAAAATGATTTTTTAATTAATATCTCTATCATTATATATATATATATATATATATAATTATAGATATATACGTATAAACATAGTAAATATATTCATTATTTAAACTAATTTATTATAATTTTATAAAATATTTATTTATAATAATATAAATACACATTAAAAAAATTATTTATAATTATAACTCTATAAAAATAGTAAATATATATTTATTATTATCTTTATTTATAAATATTTTTTAAGTATCTTTTTTTATCATTATTAATGAATATTTAATCTTATGTTAACGCATCATTAAAATATGTAAAATTTATTAATTAAAAATTATTACAATATTGAAATTTTTTATAAGTTTGATTAATATAATTCATTATAAAAATGGATATATATTCAAAAAAAGAAGAATACATATTGAGAATATTAAAACATATTAAATAAATAAATATAAAATAAATAATATAAATCGATTAAATTCCAAAAAAAGTTGTGTGTGCATATGTATATAAAAGTTCCTTAATTTCATATATATGAAATCAATATGATATGTGTGATCTAGGATTTAAATTAAAAGTTCAAAAGACATTCAATTATGACCATTACTCGATGCAATTAGTCAATATTTTTAATTCATATTAATTTTTAATTATAAACCATTATTCACTAAATATATTCCTATTTAATTTATAGAATAAATAATATTTTTTATTATATAAATAATATTAATATAAATTAATATATATATAAAAATATTTAATGTCTACTATTTATTAACATTATCAATAATCATCTAATTTAAAAAAAATTAACATTATTATTAATTTACATATTTTTAGTTTTATTTTTATTATTCATTTTTCATATAACTATAAATTAAATACATACTATCTATTAGTATTTATAATTTATATATATTTTGATCAGTATATTGATTTTTCTCAATCATTATTTATTTAATAAAATTTATAATGATTTATTTAATAAACTCATTTTCATTTTTTATTTATTTCATTATTTCATTTTTTTATTTGGGCAATTATTATTGCAAAAAAAGGATTCCATTATGAGTGCTAAAAACAATGTGCTAATAATGGGTACCCTTTATCAGTACCAATAGTAATATGCTCAAAAAGGGAACCTTATATCAATGCTACAAAACCCATTGATAAGGGAACCTTTATGGGCGCAAAAAAAAGTGATGGTAAATAGTTAAATTTATTAGCACATTCCTTATCACTAATAAAGATTCAAATTATCTATGCTTTTTTATAGCACTAATAAATACCAGTGTTTCTGATTGCCTATTTTGTAGTAGGGCACCCCTGAAAGCACAGTCACATTTGATCATGCCCACATGAACTTGGGCTATCACATCACAACCATAAGTAGAGTATTATGGTATCATAAACATGAATGACATTGTCCTTGTTCCCTCATCCTACCAGGCACCTTTCCACCATAAGTTTCCCTAAAACATGGACATATCAAATCTCACCCAAAAACACATAGCCACTACCCCACAACATAGTCACATCTTATCTTGCCAAAATAATCCGGGGTTATCACTGTAATGCCCCATCCCTAGTTACCCATAATCGGTGCATTATTACATAAAATTGGCATGATACAATGAAATCATGTCCTGAAAGACCGATCAGTTTAGTAGCCTTGGAAATACTAGATACTTTCATATGTTTTAAATGACATTATAAAATGAAAAACCACAAAAACATAGTATCCATAGGCCAAACTCATATCCCTTAAACTATCCCTATAGGCCATTCATAATATACTTCGTCGCATCCTGGGAAAAATAAAACATAGAAAGGGATGAGCTTCGATTCTCAGTAAGGATAACAATATAGCAGAAACTTTCTAAATAAGTATAATAATTTATAGAAATGTATAAGACTAAAAAAAGACATTTAAACATTAATTTTAGTATAATATGGAAAAGATAAAATTAAATAATGCCATTTACTTATTCACATTGATATTCTACTAGTAAAATAATCACATCCAATATTAATAGCCACTTTTAGAATGATGGAATGCATAATTCCATACTTCATAACCATATAGTCAAATCCTTGTGCCAAGACAACAAATTAGATTTTTTCAAGGCCTTATGCCAAGACACTAGTTTGTCTCATGAGACCTACTGATGCTTCGAAGAGCTATAGCAGGCTCCACCCATCAATTACTAAGTCCAATGCATTCCTCATATGAAACTGTTGAAACATAATCTAGACATTCGTACTAAAACTAGCATATGAAATGTCAATACTTTTACCACAAACCTTGAATGGAATAAAAATAACACATCCACAGCCAAAAAAAACTCATTAAATACAATATGGAAGATTGTATTATAATAAATAGACCTCAATTGAAAATAATGAAGGATATTGACATATATTAAAAAAATCATCCAAACTGTTTGAGATAAATATCACCCTTTTTCTTTAAAACATTTAAATGTCTCACTATTTATCAAGAAGCTGTTTAAAATAGATTTTTGAATCAAAGTGTCCCATACCACATTGAAAATTTTAAAAATAAATTTAATTTTAAAACTTTAATGTCCATATAAATAAATCCTTAATATTTTTTTAAACATGGACATTATGGGAATGATTTAGAAGAATAAATCATAAAAACATTTAAAATGATATTTCAATTAGAGTTCCTAACCAAAAGAGAGGCACTTGAATAAAAATAATTGAGTTAACAATATATTTATAAAATCATGAGAATAATGGGATTCATGATACACTCTGTTAAAGAATATTATATACACCATATAAAAGTGAATTAGTGTATAAAAATAAAGAAGTCTCAATGGGATGTAAATTTAGATGAAATCCCTTATAAAGACAGTATCTGGGGGTTAAGGATCAATCAATGACATTATTATGTGTGAAAAATTTAAATACACTCAATATGATTTAATATTTAGTGTAAATCAATCAGACTAAATTCACACATATTCTTGAAAATACAACACCAATGACTTGGATTTTTATCTCAATAAATGGAAATTGAGTTAAGATTACTCTTATCAAGTTCATATAATTGACTTTAAAAATTATCAACAGAGTAATTACATGTATCAAAAGTATATCCACACAAACATAAATAATAAATAGTGATTCCACATAGATTCTTGGAGTAAAATAATCAATGATGTATGCATAAATACCAATGATTGGAAATTGAAATTTGAAATTCCTTTACCGAATTGGTAACATACGAAACATAGACACCATGAAAGAAATATCATTCAATGAAGATTTAAATACCCATAAATTAAAGTGTATTACACCAATAATACAATCAAGGGGAATTACATACTCCACAAAAAAAAAGAAATAGTGGCCAATATAGCACGAATCTCTCAGGAATAAGAAGTGAAATAAAAACTCCTTACCACGTTGTAATCAATTGAGTCGTTTGACCGAATGTTAATAACCACAAAATGATTCCTAGAATACCATGAATATAAATAGAATCATGATAATACATATATATCAAATGGAAGTACACAATACACCACATGTAATAAATAAGTGGTGAATAGTGGAAATCTCAAGAAATTAAGAGTGAGATAAGAAATCCCTTACCTCGTGTTCGACTAGACTCGTTCGTTCTTTAATCTCATAAATAATAAACTAAAGGTAATTTATAGTTTAAAAAGAACCTATTTAAAGTTTATTATTCCTTTTAAATCACTTATTACCATGTTATAAATTTTTTTAAAATCATTGAAGTTAATAATGTTTGTTTTGTCAATATTTGGTACTTGAGTCAAAATGAACTTATCATAATTACAAAATTTCCATATGGTCAAAATTATATTATCTATAGTATCATATTAATGATATAAATATCATATATATAATAGATATTCAGTATATAAAAATATAAATATATATATTTATAATTTGTTCATGATATTTGGAGATAAGAAATTAAATTCACCGTTCATGGAGACGGTAAGCTGTACGTACGCATGAATAATACTCTCATTTCTATTTAATATTTAATGAAATGAAAACTCAATGATACATAGGTATATTATAATTCAAGTATAATATCATATAATATATGTTTTACATAATTTAATTAACTCCATACTTTATACATTCCATGTATGTCATGAACGAATCATATCACCTTGAGTTGGCAGTAGTCCCCACTTTCTCGAATGAAATTATCTTGGTCACACATATTGGAAAGCATAAAGGTTTGTTTTTAAATGAAAATTATAGAAGGATAGTGAAAAAATAATCATTATATAAATAATATATAAATAAAATTCCACCATAATGTCCACTACATGAGGTGGTAGAAGAAAATCAAACAATCATCGTTTCGTGAGGCGTTAGTTTTCCATCCAGAGAAACAATATGTTTTTCACCATTAGATGGAGGTGAGTGTAAGTGTAGTTAAAATACATCCCATAAAAAAATCCTGGTATATTGAGGATACTGGTGATGTTATAAAATAAATGAATAAAAAGAGTTTATTGGGTTGGATAAGTAAAATAAAAAAAATAAAACAAAATAATTTAAGAGAAAGTGTTACCATTAATTTGGGTAACTTCATTTGTTTTTAACCAAAAAGACATCTTGAAGTTTATTATGCCTAACTTAATACATCTAGAAGGAAGAGGGTTATCTTGAAGTAATATTTGGGAAGTGGTTGGATTAGCATAGATGCTTGAGAGTTGTGTGGAATGGGTTAGAAGTGGTGTCCTTTTATAAGGGGGATGAGGGGTTCTTTAGGAAAGTGTGAAAATATTATTTTATTATATAGTGATATTCGGTTTCTAAAGGTCCAAAACTAATTAAAGTCAAACATAAGATGACTCATGGTTGAAATAAAATCATTCAATAATAATTGGACAAGTTTTGGATATTATTTTAATATTAATAATCATATTTATTTAAATCATTTATTAATGAGGTAGATGTTGCATCATTATTGTGTCATATATAATTTAATTTATATGATGTCTAAAAATTATAATAAAAATTTCATGATGTAATAAATATGTTTACCGTTCTAATTAATATTTATAGTTGAACATATGACTTATATAACCCCATGATAAAATTTATTTTCTAAAAGATATTTGTTTATGTTATTTTGGCCTTTACATTCAGATAATTAAAATATAGTGTCATTATCATTCATAAGTTGCTCCATTGGGTTCCAAAAATTGATCCAAGGATGACAATGGTCGGAAATTACTCAACCAACAAGGATATGACAATTGTTAAGGTAATTATCTATTATTATAATATTCTTTTTACCTTAGATTTACCCTATGTTCCTTTAAACGTGGTAAATAAAAGTCAAAAGTTACTATTCCCAAAAAAATCATCTTATTGAACCACATTTACCTTAGTAATAACTACTATGTATTTCGGATTTTCAAAATTCAATTCACAGAAGCGGTTAAATTTCATTTAAATGAAAACGTCAGTATTTTAACTACTACCAAGTGGTTTCAGTATTCATCAAAAATTGATGTTTTTCTAAAAAAATACAAAAATTTCAGCCTGAGCTATATTTGATATTCTGTATTATAAAATGATGTTTATTTTATCAAATTGAAAAAATATAAGTTTCATTAATTAATTTAAAATTAATTCCCATTGTCAAAACAAATAGCGTGTTTTTTAAGAAACAATAACTATCAAATGATTGACACTTGTTTATGTCCAATTTCAAAGTGAAATTAATTCCAATGAACAACATTGTATTAAATTGTAAAAATTTATTATAATTATACATTAAAACCATTCAAATCTATAATTGACTACTATAAATTATTTTGATTTTAAAAATTGTTTTCAATTAAAATTTAATATTTTTCACTACTCACCCAAATATGAATGTTATCAGAAAAACACCAAATATTTATCGAAACTAAATTTTTATGTCCTGATTCTAGATAAGAAGTTTATTTTGTAAAATTTAATATATAATAGTGTCAAATAATGGATTTAAAAAACGTTCGCCATTAAATGGTGGTAAAATTGAATTTTTTTAAAAAATTACATTTTTTTTATATGTAAAATTTAATTTATTCTTATAATATGTCTAAGAAACACATAATAATTAAATTAAAATTACATGAATTATATAAATTTCAATATCTAGTTAATACTATTCATAAATGTTTTTTGAATGGCTTGTTTGATATGTCATGGTGCACTCGAATTAGTGTTTCGTATAGTACAAGTTATTGAATTACATTGAAGAGATAACATACCAAGAAATCCTGGGGTGTTACATTCTCCCCTCATTCAATAAATTGTGTCCTCGCAATTTGAAATTGTTCTTTGAAAATAAATCGTTAAAAATAAAAAAACCTTTTTGGAAAACCCACATCGTAAATCGGGTTAATAAAATTTAGTCTTAATAAGAGGGAAAGGGAATTAAAAATTCACCACCAAAATATGATCTCGATTAAGAGAACATTGGTGTAAATTATAGACACATAATTGGATAAAAATCATAAATATTTATATAGAATGATTGAGGTCATCAATCACAACAGGTGTAAAATGGAGGGCCTCAAAGCCATCAATCTATGATGATTTAATATATCATCGTTCCAACAAAAAATAAAGCATTATGATGACAAATGTTTTCTTCTAAGATCCCTTCCCTAAAGTTTAATAATTAATGTATTCATATTATAAGATATATATATATATATATATATATATACTTCACAAGTATAGTTTCATCCTTCATCTATTTCTTACCACAAACTCATCTTTCACTCCAAACAGTGAGTATTCAAGATGACTTGGTTATACCTGAAGTCCTAGAATTAACTTATATAGAATCACATAATCTATAAAGGATGAACTATATATTTCCATTTTTTGTAGATTAACCAAAAATAAATTTTTTAGTAAAATATAAGATGATCCCTAAAAAGGATAATACTTTAGAGAAGGAAATTTTAACCAAAAATTAAAAAATTAAACCAACAATACCCAAACATCAATAAATACCCTTCTATAAACAATTGTCTATAAAGTCATTCAATATAATCTAAAATAATATTGAGACCCTAAACTCAAGAGAATTTCTATACGTAGTCCTCCACGTTAAATTGTTTAGTTAAATAATATCCACTACTCTTAAAGTCACATAATTAAAAGTAATTAACCTAATCACATATTATCTATGATAGGTCAATAATTTCCATAATTAACCTAAATCACTATATATCCATAATACAAACATAGATAAAAACCATCCATTACTCCTCAAATGAAATACAATAGTATTCTATTTCCCTAAGGCATATTGTTTTACCAAAAGAGAAAACCTCTTTCAAAATAACATTTGTCCCTTAATCACCAAATCATTTTCTTACACTAAGGATAAATCAAAATTTCCCAAAATAAAGATATTATTGATCCATAAAATATTTTAACTAAAAATAATAAGTCATACTAACTAGGGACTTCATCTAGTCTAGTGGTAGGGGATAAATCCCCGACGCACTTTGGTTGTGGGTTCGATTCCTTCAGCTTTTTTCGACGCAACGGGTTGTCACACGATCTCTGTGTTTTCATTTCTGAAAAAAAATATAATTTTAAAATATTCCCAAAAATGAGATAGATTACTCAAAATAACTATAACATAATTACACCATAATTTTTATCTTGTACCTCGAATTTTTATCCCAAAAATTAATAACCTGTTATTACCTCAAATTTAATGGTCATATAATCCCAAATGTTTATTTATAATTACATCCACAAAAGAAGAGATAATTCATCCTCAAATATCATTTTCACAAAACAAACTGCACGGTTACACATAAAAGAGAATAGTATTCCATATTAATCCCATACTTTTAAACATTTCTCTATCCATTTATTTCCAAATAGGTTCTTACTTGACCAAGAGGTTATCCTATAGAATAGGGTATTCACTCAAGTAAAGGACAGGTCCCCTATATTTACGGAAAATGATTTTTAATAGATTATTAGGATCTTTTTTATTTCCTTCCATAGTAATCATAATTTTTCATGGAAATTATTTACTTTATGTCCTTCTTTCCCAAACATAAATCATTTCTTTGTTCCACTGAGACATTTTCTTGGGTGTCTCCTTCCACATTTCCTGCTTGATGGAAATTGAGCTTTCTTTTCTCCATGGTCTCCACTACTGGAGATCTTATTATTCATCTCCTTTATCATCTTTGTTGAGTCCGGGTATTAGTTAATATATTTGTTGTTGATCATATCTTTGGAAAACTGATTTGGCATAAACACAATATCTATTACACCAATCAACATTCCATTTAATTCCTCATTTCCACCACAGTTCACACCTTGTACATCATCTTCAATGTTACTGTGACTTCCCTAGAATCCATCCATTGACTAACACAAGAAATCATTGTGTGAGTCTTAAAATCGATTAGGGATTATCATAACACTGTATTTTTAATTTAAACACCTTAAGATTACACAAGGTTATTTATTATCATATTATATTCAAATTCTTCAAATCGGTATGTAAACAAAATGTGATTTATCTTAATCATATCCCCCAGGATTGTCGTAACCAAGAGTTAAGAAAGGCCAATTTTTTTGTACCAGGATACCCCGGGTCAAGCTCGAAACTCCATGTCGGAGTTTTGACTCCTAGGTACATCTTTGCATGAGACACCTCAACCTTCTCATATCTAAGTAGGGATGTATTTCATGTAAAATACACAAAATCACTAAATTACCAAAATTATAGGAATATCTTCAATATTAATACTCAAAGTCTATCTTAGGGTAATGTTCTCTAATCAGAGTTTATCTAAATCAAGTTTCCACGGATTGTACAATACTTCCTCTGATACCATCTATAATGCCCCGACCCCAGTTACCCAGAGATGGTGAATTATTACATAACATTGGCATAATACAAGAAAATCTTTTCATGAAATATCGGCAAGTTTAGTATCCTATGAAATACTAGATACATTCATAAGTTTTAGATTACATTATAAAATAAGAATATACAACAACATAATCTCCATAGGCCACACTCATATCCCTTAGAATATCCATGCAGGTCTTTCATAATATAATTCATCGCATCATGGGAGAAATAATACATAGAAATGGGTGATCTCAAATGCTCAGTTAGGATAAAAATATAGAGGAAACTTTATTAAATATTAATAATCATTTAAGTTAATGTATAAGACTAAAACAAAAGCCTTTTAAACTTGAACATCAGTATAATATGGCAAAGATAAATAAAATAATGCCATTTAATTATTCACATTGATATTCTATTAGTCTAATAATCACATGAAATATCAATAGAAACTTTTATAATGATGGAATCCATAATTCCAGACTTTGTAACTACATAGTCAAGTCCTAGTGCCACAACTAAAAAGAAGATTTTGTCAAGGTCTAGTGCCAAGACACTAGTTTGTCTCGTGAGACCTACCGATTCATCGAGCATCTATAGAGGGCTCTACCCTTTACTTACTAATTCAAATGCATTCCTCATATGAAAATTTTGAAACATACTCTAGACATTCGTACTAAAACTAGCACAAGAAATGTCAAAATTTTAACCACAAACAATGAATGGCATAAAAATAGCACATCCAGAGTCAAACATAACTCATTCAATACAATATGGATGATTTTATTATAATAAATTGACCTTAATAAAGAATAAGTAATGATATTGACATAAATTAAAATAATCATCAAAACTATTTGAGATAAATATCCCCCTTTTCTTGAAAACAAATAAAAGTCTCACTATTTATAAAGAAGCTGGTTAAAATTGATTTTTGAATCAGAGTGTCTGATAACACTTTGAAATTTTTAAAATGAATTTTAGTTCTAAAAATTTAATTTCCATATAAATAATTCTTCAAAATAATTTTTAAAAGATGGACATTAATGATATTGAATTAGAAGAATAAATCATTAAAACATTTAAAATGATATTTCAGTTAGTGTTTCAAACCAAAAGACAGACAGTAGAATACAAATAATTGAGGTAATAAAATCTATATAATATCATGAAAATAAATGTATTCATGATATACTATGTCAAAGTATAGTATATAAACCATATAAAAGTGAATTGGTGCATAACAATAAAAAAGTCTAAATGAGATGTAAATTTAGATGAAATACCTTATAAAGACTGTATCCTTTTGTTAAGGATAAATCAATGACATTATTATGTGTGAAAAATATAAATACACTCAATATTATTGAATATTTAGTGTAAATAAATCATAGGAAATTCACACATATTATTGTAAATACCACACCAATGACTTGGATGTTTAACTCATTGAATGGAAATTGTGTTAAAATTACTCTTATCATGTTCGTATAAATGACATGAGAAATTATCAATGGAGTGATTACGTGTATCAAAAGTATATCCACAAAAATGTTAGTGGAAATTACTACATAAATAATAAATAGTGATTCCACACATATTCTTGGAGTAAAATAATCAATGAAGTATTCATAAATCCCAAAGAGTGGAAATTGAAATTTAAAATTCCTTTACCAATTTGGTAACATACGAAAAATACACCCCATGAAAGAAGGATCATTAAATGAAGATTTAAATAACTATAAATTAATTTATATTACACCAATAATACAGTCATGGGTAGTACATACTCCACATAGAAGGAAATAGTGGCCAATATAGCATGAATCTCTCGGGAATAATAAGTGAGATAAAAACTCCTTACCACGTTGTAATCAATCGAGTTGTATGACCGGAAGCTATGAAACACCAAATAAATCCCATTATTCCATGAATATAAAGATATTAATGATAATATATATATCAAATGTCACTACACAATACACCACATGAAATAAAGAATTAGTGAACAATGGAAATCTCAGGAAATTAAGAGTGAGATAAGAAATCCCTTACCTCATGTCCGACTTGACTCGTTCATTCTTTAATCTCTTGAATAATAATCTAATGTTAATTTCTTCATTATTAGGATAATTTTTCATTTTTATTATTCCTTTTATATCACTTATTAAAATGTTATAAACAATATGTAATCATTTATGTTAATAATGGTCGTTTTGTCAATATTTGGTACTTGAGTCTAAATGAACTTCTTATAATTATGAATTGTCCATATGGTCAAAACTATATTATATCCAGTATCATATTCATGATTTAAATATCATATATATCATATATATCCACTATATATATATATTTATAATTAGTTCATGATATTTTGAGGTAATAAATGAAATACACCATTCGTGGAGACGGTAAGCCGTACGTACGCATGATAGGTACTTTCATTTATATTTCATATTTAATGAAATGAAAACATAATTATACATAGGTATATTATAATTCTAGTATAATAACATATGATATATGTTTTACATAATTTAATTAACTCCATAATTTATACATTCCAAGTATGTCATGAACGAATCATATCACCTTGTGGGGGCGGTAGTCCGCACTTTCTCGAAGGAAATTATCGTGGTCACACATATTGGAAAGCATAAAGGTGTGATTGTAAATGAAAATTACATAAGTATAGAGAAATAATAAACATAATATATATAATATATGAATACAGTTCCATCATAATGCCTACCATAAGAGGTGGTAGGAGGTAATCGAACAATCATCGTTTCGTGAGGCATTAGTTTTCCATCCTCAAAAACAATATGTTCTTCACCCATTAGATGGAGGTATGTGTAAAAGTAGTTCAAATAATTTTCAAAAAAACATAATAGTATATTTAGGATACTAGAGTTTTTAATAAAGAATGGAATATAAAGACTTTAGGGGGTTGGAGAGGTAAAATAAAAAAACAAATTAATTTAAGAGAAAGTGTTACCTTTAATTTGGGTAACTTCCTTTGGTTTGAGCCAAAAGGACTTATTAAAGTATCTTATACCAAAGTTAATGCTTATGGGAGGAAGAGGGGAATCTTGAGAGCTTATTTGGGCAGGTGTTGGATGAGAAAAGGGGCTTGAGAGGTGTGTGGAATGGGTTATAAGTGGTGTCCATTTGTAAGGGTGGAGGGGCTCTTTAGGAAAGTGTGAAAGTATTATTTTATTATTTAGTGATATTGGGTTTCTAAAGGTCCAAAACTAATAAAAGTAAAATATAGGATTACTCATGGTCGGGATATAATAATCCAATAAGAATTGGACTGGTTTTGGTATTATTTTAATATTAATAATCATATTTATTTTAATCATTTATTAATGAGGTGGAAATGGAATCAGTATTGTGTCTTAGATAATTTAATTTAATTGATGTCTAAAAATTATAATAAAAATAACATGATGTAGTAAATCTTTTTATCTTTCTAATAAATATTTATAGTCGTAATTATGACTTATATAACCCCATGTAAAAATTTATCTACTAAAATATATTTGTTAATGTTATTTTTTCCATTGCTTTAAGCTATTTAAAATAAACTTTCATTGTGATTCATAAGTGGATCCATGGGGTCCCAAAATCAACCCAAGGATTCCAATGGTATCCCTTTACTCATACAATTATGTTAGGAAAAGTTTTATGGTAATGTTTTATTATTATAATATTATTTTTACCTTCAATTTTCATATTTACCTATAACCGCAGTAAATAAAAGTTTAAAGTTATTATTCAACAAAAATTATTTTCATCTTTTTGAACCGCATTTTACTTACTAATAAAAAAAATGTATGTTGGATTTTTGAAAATCATTTCACAGAAGCGGAGAAATTCCATTAAAATGAAAAAGTCAATTTTTTAACTACTACTAAGTGGTTTCATTATTCAAAAAAATTGAAGTATTTCAGAAAAATACCAAAAATCCAGCCGAAGCTATATTTGATATTCTCAATTAAAAAATAATGTATATTTTAATAAATTCAATACATAGAAGTTGCATTAATTAATTTAAAATTAATTCTCATTGTCAAAACAAATAGCATGTATTTTTAAGAATGATTAACTATCAAAATATTTCCACTTGTTTATGTCCAATTTCAATGTGAAATTAATTTCAATACTATAAATTATTTTGATTAAAAAATATGTTTTTAATTAAAATTTAGTATTTTTTTTACTATTCACCCTAATATAAAAGTTATCAGGAAAACACCAAAAATTTATCGAAACTAAATTTTTATGTCCTGATTCTCAATAATAATTTTATTTTGTCAGATTATATATTTAAATGTTTCAAATATGGGATTTAAAAAGGGTTCTCCATTAAAAGGTTTTAAAAATTCATGTTTTTTAAAAATAAATTTTTTTATCTGTAAAATTGAATTTATTTTAATAATATGTCTATGAAACACATAATACATATGTTAAAATTATATGGAGTATATAAAATTCAAAATATTTTTAAAAATATTCAAAGAATCTTTTTGAATGGCTAGTTTGGTAGGTCGTGGTGCGCTCGAACTCAGTGTTGCGTATATTACAAGTTATTGAATTACATTGAAGAGATAATGTACCAAGAAATCTTGGGGTGTTACAATCACTCAGTGTACTAACACACCTCCACCATTATAGCCAATACAAATATTCTCAATGGGAAGAGAGATAGGTAAAGAGTGGGAAACCATCCATGTATCCTCAATACTAGGATATTGTAAAAAACACCCCCATTTGAAAATACGGGTGTCGACACATAGTTCTCTACACTAGTGGGGTTTATATAAAAATGAAAAGGAATATACATATATATACATATAAGAACACCAAATCCCCACCTTTGGCTTCATAATAAAACACTTATTAACTCACAACATCCCAACTTTTTCTTCCACCGCTAAAGTCATAACAACACAAAAGACATATTCCATATTTCTCTTTTCCAACCAATACAATTATCCACCTTATTCATTTAATTATTATTCAAAAACCACTTTTACCACACAACCCATCATTTATTTGTTCATTAATCATTTAATTACCACTAACCATACAACCAAATCCTTTTTAAAAATTGTTAAATAGTTATTTCATCACTACATATTAATATATAACAACACAACCACACCTCACATGATGCTCATCATCCCAATCATACTATCACCTCACCACCCCAATATAGTGGCATAAAACCACCACCTAAGTGCTCCAAAAGAACATCCAAACAAACCATCACCTCTCCTCACCAAAATCATGACAAAAAAAACTATAACATCACCACCCCAAAACTATATCCAAAAAAACCATCACCTCGCCAACCCAATAGAACATCCTAACAAACCATCACATAGTCACACCCAACGCATGGAAAAACTACCTTTACCTCACCACCCTAAAATCATGAAAAAAAAACCACCTCACATCCCCAAGATCATGGACATGCAAACCATACATCATCCCGCACCACATCACAACCACACATAGATTCCCCACAAGAATGTCCAACCATCAGAACACATCAATGACCTATTTACAAATTTAACAAATGATATTTCATCAAATTTCACTTCATTTTAGGGGTATTATCACAGAAGACATAATTCCATGGGAAAACATTTCACTAGACAAATATATAGGGTTATCCAATTTCTATTTTTTGTGGTGATATATAAAAAACATAAAACAAGGTTTACATATAACAACTACTACAATTCAAGAATAGGCTCCCTACAACCATAATTTTCAATAGGTTATTCAATATATACAAACAAAACGTCACAATAATAACAAATTTTTAAAATAATGTGAATCATTACTATATCACCATCAATTTCTATTAGCTAATATAATATATCTATATTATTCCAGCAGAAACCATCCCCAAAATGTAAATAAGAGATAACCCCTATCATGTGATACAAAAAATTGAGAAACGAGGGATTGCCTACCTCAAAGAATCTTTTCAAACTCACTATGTACATTAGAGAGAGGAAGACATTACTAAAAAAACACAACCACATGAAATCACCATAGATCATCCTACACCACATCAAGGATTATAAAAAAACATAAACCATCTCACAACCCAAACCAACAATAACCCATCGTAGCGGATCATTAGGAGAAGAATGGATGAAAAACGACCAAGAATAAGTGAAGGGATTACCACTTATTGACAAATAGAATCTACTAGAACCAATGGATCTAGGTCAGTGGAAGGGGGATCAAGATACTCTGAGATCTTCCTAGGTTTCTTGGAAACTGAGAGAGTGAATAGGTATGGCCCAATGAGGAGGGTTTTCCTTAATGTCCAATTTAAAACCATGAACATGACACATTCAAATCATGTAACAGATTCACAATGTGAATTAAAACATTCCAACTTCTACTGAAAAATAGGTGACCTAGACAAGATTTAGTTACACGTCAAGAATTAATTGAATGAAATGAATATGTTTCATGGGTTTCCGTTATTCCACATAGAACCCATGAAACTGGATTTCTATACAATCCAAAAACCACCAATCCATGTCGTGTAAACCATTCAGGAAACACCTTCAACACCCAAAATGGATAATGTAAATTACCAAGAAGGAATGGTACATTAAATCATATGACTCTTAATCAATTATCACCCTCAACAATCCAAATCCAATACTTGAAGGAAAGGGGTCCAAATAATCATCCCACAATATACCTCTCAATGATATCATTAATTCTAAACACTACCACTATCCAAACACACAAACTGAAACACCAATAAAATACATTGCACAACCACAAAATGACTCCTTTCACACAACCAATCCGCCATACAACCACTACACAACCCTCAGACTGCATCGCCTCAATCACACAAATAAAATAATTCCATCTTCCTTGTCAAGATACTATCCATTCATTGTAGAACTATCTCACCCATATGGGTTGAACGAATTCATAGTATAATTACTATTTATTAAGAATCTAGTCCCCCCATTTCATATGTTGTAACTTTATCACACATCATACATCAATAAAATAAAATATCACAAAACACAACAAGATCCAAACATCACATCATAAGAGAAACAGAGATGGGAAAAACTCAACCTAGCTCCGGGTACTAGGCATCAATCTGCATCTCTCACTCCCATGTAACCTCCTCAAGGACATCTTGCCACAACAATATGTGGAATAAAGGAATAGTTTAACTACATAGTTCCTTCTCTTGGTGATCCCAGATCACTACTAAATGCTCAATGAACATCATGTCATCCTCGATATCCATCTCTACGTAGTCAATAACATTGGAGTCATCATGAAGATACTAAAATGGATGAGAGATGTATAAGATGTCATGGATCCTGAACAGATGCAGTGGAAACTCTACCCGATATTCCACCTCACCTATTCCACATAGAAACATAAGGGATCCAAAAAACCAGTGATAAATCTTACACCACCTTCCATGCCTCAACACCCCATTTTGAGGTAAAATAATCACGAAAATGTGGTCCCCAACCTCAAAATCCATGGGAATCCTCTAGTGATTGGAAAACAAATTTCCACTCATTCAATACTTTGATCCTTTATCAAACCAGTTGTTTATTTTCTATCTTTCTTTGTACCACATCAGGACCCTAACCTATTGTCGCCCAAATGACTGCCCCACATAATAGTGAAAAATATGATCAATAGCACAAATAATCAAGTTGTCCATACTGATAAATCAATGATATTTGTTATTATAATAAAAATAAATAAATGGAAATTTTTGTTCTAATGATTTTTTGAGTTTAAGATGCACTCCAACAATGTAACCTCTAATTTATGGATGGTATTATCTATCTTCTCATCTGTATGAGGGTGGAAAGTAGTGATGAGGCATAACTGAGTGCCCAAAGCATGTTTGAATATCATCCAGAATCATGCGGTAAAATGTAAATCTTTGTCTGAGATAATGGAACTCTCATCCCCACAAAAATGAAACACCTCATCCACATACATATTAGACAAATCATCCACTAATTCCGACTCATTGATCGCAAAGATGTGGGATGATTTCTTTAATTGATCCATGATCACCTAGATAGAATCACTATATAACTTAGCTCAATGTATCATTATGATAAAATTCATCAATATTTCATCCAAATTCCAGTCAGGAAAATAAAATTGTTTTGAAAAAAAACCTAGAACACGATGCTCGACCTTTTCCAACTAGAATTTAAAAAACCACTCCATGAAATGATCTACTTCCCATTTCAACCTAGGATGCCTAAAATGAATCATCAATCCACTATACATCTTGGATTCTTCTTGGTGTACTTCCAAATGTGATCTATGAAACTCATGAAGGAATCTCATGTGCATCGCAATTGAATAAATAGTCCCCCTTGAAACATCATTTAGTTATGACCATCTCTCTAGAACATCATCATGGACAACATGATCATGGATCACCACTTCCTCCAGGTATCCCGGCTAAGGTTCCTCCACTAACTACATCAAAAAAAGGAAAAAAATTTCATCTAAAACATATAGCCTCTACTATAAAAAACCCTTCGATCTATGTAAAAGGATACCAAAACCTCCATTCCATTCCAAAAATCATCAGACATATGAAAAACAACCTTCTACCACTTCCTTCTCAATGTGTTGTCCACAAAATTTCCTTTTCCCAAGGTTGAGGATAAATCAAAATCATAATCCTGAAGAAAAATCATCCACCTCCACAATCTAAAATTAAAATCACTCTAGAAAAATATATACCTCAAACACTTATGATTTTGAAGACAACAAAGTTTTCCCTACTATGGTAATGAAACCATGACTTCAACATAAAAAAATCATAACTCTAGATAATTGATGTAATATTTACTCTTGGGGGGCCATTACTTCCCAGAACCATAAAACATTACTTATTTCTAATGAATTAAAATGCATCCAAATCCAATATGTAATGAATCGCAAAACACCTCTAAAATAACACCCTCTATATAAAACTGAAGCATTGGAGAACAAACCAACATCCCCTATAGGTAACTGAATGCTTCCTATAACTGATTAGAAAAGAAAAAATCTTGGTCCTTCTTGTTCAATAAAATCAATAGGGCTACAACTGAAGATAAATTAGGAACAACCCTTTGATAATAACCCATGGGATAAAGGTATTTGAAAACCTCTTCCATGTTCTTAGGTGATTCCTTTGAAACAAAATCTTATACATTAGATGGAACCATCATCACACCTTATTGAGACACCACATGCCCAAGTAAATAAACCTATTGTTTCTAAATCTTACACACAAAAAACATTCCATGTATATGGTGGCATCGAAGAAAAATAAAGACACCGCAATGATGTTTGGAATGATATTCCTATGACTTTTAGAAGATCAATATTTTTTTATGAAAACAAATAGGAAATGGTCTATTAATTCATTAAGCATGGAGTTAATGATTCCCATGAATATATCTAGTTTGTTTGTGGATTGAATGAAATGACTAAAAAATCATCATTCTGATACATATATCTAAATAATGTTTTCGGTATATCCTGATATACATACCATAATTTGATCATATAAAAAATAACCCCTCTCAAATAGTCAAAAATATATTCTATCCTCAGAAGAGGGAAACCGTTCTTGATTGTCACCTAATGGATCCTATAGTTGTATATACACGTCCACATACTACCATGTTCTTTCTTAGGGAAGATAACTGGAGCACCCCACAGTGAAAATTTGGGCTGCAGAAAACCAATCTACATCATATCATCAATCTAAATACTATACTCTAGAAACTTGAAAGGGAATATCTGATAAGGACACATTGAAATTTGTGAATCACCAGACTACAATTATATCCTAAACTCAATATAAAATTGAGGTGTATCATCACATCATTATCAAGGGAAAAATCCAAAAACACTATAATGAGCCTAGGTACCACCACTATCCAAACAACCAATGATTCCAATAACAAGTCATCCATAAAATTAATAAGGGGATCTACAAGAATACTTACCACGTGAAGGCCTTCATCACCACTAAAACCACACACTTTCCATCCACATATGAGAACACCACTCTCATATAGAAGTAATTGATAATATAAGTTACAGAATATATCAAATCAATATCGAGTATGACTTTGTATGGTTTCATCTATAGCAATAAAATATCCCCACGAGACTATTGTGGCATGATAATCATTACTAATCCCATAAAGTCATCAAACAATATTTTATAACCTATGGATGGTGTAGTCAACACTAGGGTCACATAAATCCTCTCTACATCTAGTCCCATATCAGCAAATAAAGTTAGTGGAACAGTGGAAGGTGAATGTCCTCAATAAAACCTGAAAAAACAAGGGTAGATGAAAAAATATGGTACCTTGGATGATCTCTTGACCCTCTATCATTGATTCTAAAAATTCATGATACTAGATACAACCATCATCTCTACAACTTTGTTGAATACCACCACCATAAAAATAATCTGCAGAGGTCCCTAAACAAAAGTAACATCATATGTTCTTCCTATACTTGGTCCATCTCCACTTACTCGATCATAACCCTATTTTCCCCAATGCTGAACTGGATTCTCTAGAAAATTCTGTGGAGAGTGACATTAAGCCTATCTGCCTCCACCAAATTCAGATCGAAGAACCACTAGGAATTTATTATAGTTATGTTCATGAATTACATGGAAAAAACATTAATGATATCCAAAATAAATGATTGGAAATAATCGACCCCAGAATGAAAGAGGAAAAGTTGCTACTGTCCACTCCTCGCTAGTTGAAACCTCAAAGGTCTTAGTGCCTAAAACATGTTTTTGAAAACTCTAATCATCAAAGAACCCTATTGATTTAACTCTCATGGTAAAACTCTTAATGAGTATATCCTATTGATAACATATTCCTTATTAAAAACATCTAGATACATTAGTAACATTAAATTAGTAACTACATACTAGATAAAAATATAGAGTGTCTTCTCATGGCTATTTGAAAGAGACTCCCTCTCTGGAAATAGATCTAGGAAAAATAGAAAAAGGTCGTGAACTTGATTCCCAAATCCCACATTGACATACTCCCATACTGCAGGGAAAGAAACTCTTAACTCTTCACATCACACATAGTCAATGAAATGAACTATTCCCTAAACTATCTCTAATGGTCGACCCATGAAACATATACATCCTTCCACTAACTTAGATATACCATCACCCGCTAATGCACAACTCCTCAAATATAACTAACTTCCAAAGGGAAAACGTATCCCACCAAGTCCCAGATCAAACTAAAATTGATCTAGAGAACCTCTAACCATTCTCCAATGATTGATATTGAAAGGAACACAAAACCCTATAAAAATCCACATCCTACTCTTCTAGATCAACCCTACCATGATCCACCCCATCAACCTTCTAAACCATAAATTCCTGACCAAAATGGGAATAAATCCTATGATACATAGGTAAAAATAAAACAAGAATTTACTAATTGAAGTAGTATAAAAATTTATTTACATTCTATTTAATTCATTTTATTCATTTCAGCCTTACTAAACAAGTTGCTCATATAGTAACACGAGCCATCATGATGCAAGTATCTATCTTAGGTCTCCACCCTTCAAATAGGCCCACCTCAATTATTCATTAAATAAGATTAGTGTCTATTTACTATAAAATAGATCCCTAAAATATGGTTTCCAAGTCGATCTTCCTAGCCTATCTCATTCGCCAAGGTATACAAGAACTATTCCGAAACCAACCCATGAAAATAATCATTACAACTAACTCCAAAAATCATTCCCATATCTCAACCATCACATTTGATACAAATCTATATGATCCCCTCCTAAAAAAGAAACCACAATGAGGGGAGTGAGATATGGACCCCCTCCCATGTCCCACCTCTAGTAGGCCCCAGGTTAGTGACTGCTCATGTGGGTATAAAAATATCATGAAATAAGAGTCATTACCATAGTTAATAATTTAATATCAAAAGATTCAATGAATCATCCATAAGTAACTCCATGATATAATATAATCAAACCAATATCATACGGCAGTGAATTAATATATAAAACTAGTCTAGAAAAAACATTTCAAATTTACATGCCCAAAAGGAAAGCTAAATCATTGACATAGAAACTTTCCAAAATGTTTTGATCTAGTTTAATCCAATATTATCAATGTAATCCTCATGGAAACATAAAATAAATTTATACATAGGGTAAGAATGCAGGTATACTTAGTAGGAAAACAAAAGTCTCTCATGCACATGTAAAATAAGAATTCCAATGCACCCCTGAGAAAACAGTAAAACCAAAAGCACCTAAAGAGGTAATCAATCCATCCCAACCTCACCAAGGAAAAATCTTCAAATAACACAATCCATTTATAAAAATATAATTAGAATAATATCGATAAAGGGTACCCTTCACCACTTCCCCACTGATTTTTTTAGTCTCACACCCCAACGTCGTATGTCATATATCTCCCATATATTCTGAATAACATATACCACCTCCCCAAAACATAGTCACATTGCATCAAACATGTAGCCACACAATCCATATTCCCACAGCATTGTCACATCTCATCTTAATGCACACACCTGGGACATAACATCAATATTGTAACCACAGTTGTAGGGTATTTTGAACAAGAATTACATCATCCTTGTTCCCTATTCATATCCAAAATTACCCTCATATGCTTCACCAAAATACAGACATATCAAATATCACCCAAAAACACATGGGCCACTTCCCCATAGTATGGTCACATCTCATCTGGCCTACAGAAACCTGGGCCATCGCATAGTGTAGTGATAGGCCACCATCCATTATCGAATGTGCATATCTACTCTCCTAGAAGAGAGTGTATGAAAGTGTGGGAAAAAAACCATCTATCCTCATCATCTATATATGGGAAATGACACCCCTCATGTGAAAATTTGGGTGTTGGCACATAGTTCTTGACATGGGTGGGATATATATATATAAATCCCCTGTAATATTAAAGAATATACATATAGAGACACACAAGACCAACCTATGGGATAAAAAAACGACTCAAAATATCCCCACATTCACTAAAACCTATAAATTCAAAACACAACACCACAAAATCCATTATCCATATTTCACATTTATAATCAATCCCATTATCTATCTCATTCATTTCATTATTAATCATGAACAACATTTATCCATATATCCCATCATTTAATTGTTCATTAATTCTTTCCATCCCTATAACCAAAACATCTCAATCCATTTTAATCATTTTTAACTAGTTAGTACCTAACTTATCGAGTATCTATTAGATAAAAAATACCACATAAAATGAATTTTATCATTCTCATCATACCATGACCTTGCCACTCTACAAGTATGACCTAAAACTCCATCACAACACTTCCCCAAAATCATGGCCAAAAAACCACCACCTCACTACCCCAAAAATAATGAAAAAACCAACCATTACCTCAAAACCCAAACGAAATTCCAAAAAACCATCAACTAACCACCTCAAAGGCACAGCCAAACAAACCATAACCTCAATGCCCCAAAATCACTACCAAAACAAACATCACCTCTCCACCACAAAAGATGGTAAAAACAAACCATCACATCTATGAACAAAAATAATTGTCAAAATAACCATAACCCACCTTACAACACATAATAAAAAAAATTAACATACCAAAAAAATGTCTACACATCAGTAAACATCATATTAAAATTTAAAAATTTATCATAATTTCTTTTATCATATTTATCTTTATTTAAGGGGAATTATCATAGAAGTTGTTTTTCGAAGGGAAACAATTTTCTAAGAAAAATATAAGTTGTTGTCCAATTTATAAATTTTGAGAGTCAAATCTTATCTCTACCTAACATTGTTTCCATGTCATAACAACTACAATGCATGAAAAGTGTTCTAATGACCATGATTTTCCATAGGTAATTCAGCGTGTACAAAAATGACATAATATCACAGATGTAAAATAATTTGAATCATTCTCCTATCTATTTAAATTTTGATTATCCAATTTATTTAACTTGATTAGTCAAAAAAATCATCCCCCATATATAACAAAATCAAACCCCTTCCACATGAAATAGAAATTTTAGAAATTCTGAATTCCCCACATCAGAGAAGATTTTATAACTCCCTATGCACTGCATGGTGAAGAAGAAACCCATGTAAACCACAAATCATTGAAACCCCCACATATTATCCTACACAAAATAATGGGTTATCAAAACATCAATGAAACGTAGAACTTAAATGAAAAATTAACCACCACAGTGGATCCCTAAGAAAATAATAGAGGAAAACATAGAAGTAGAGAATGACTTATCACAAATCACCAAAGGGAATCTATAAGATCCAACTAATCAAGGTGGGATGAAGTGAGATGAGGAGTTCCACCTAGGATTTATAAAAAAATATGTAAGAGATATGGGTGAATGAGGATGCGTTTGGATAAAATTTCTACTAAAAACAAGGAACTTCATAGTTCTACATCATGTAACCCGTTCATGATGTGAATTACCATTTTCAAAAATCCACAAAAAATAACATTTCCATGAAATGATTTAGTTACTAATCGTGAATTACATTCAAAATGTGAATCTGTTTCAAGGGTTTCACCACAGTGATATATGTGACACGAAACTGTGTGAGCACTTAGGCCATGAACCACAAATTTAGATCCTGTAGACCTGTCACGATGTGAATATCCTACAGTAGTTATTATCTACCTCTAGCCACCATAAAATATCCTAAATCCTCCTTCTAAACACCCCAAAACAACAAAAATTAGGAATATAATAGTATAGGATGGTATGAACCATTATAATAAATATCCAGGATGAAAAAATTTGGGATAGACATATTCATGATGTAAAACATTTAAGACGAACACATTATGGATGGAAAAATTTAGTTAGAGGAAGAAGAACAATGTTATTATCAAATAATATGAAAGAAAGTTAAGGTTTTTTTCCCGAAGATAAAAAAGAAATTTAGTAGAAGAATAAAAATGAGAATATTGTGATCTTATTGGTGACACGTTCTAAAGTTTCTATGAAATATTCATTACATTCTTTATCTATGTGAAAATAACACAAACTGTTTTTTTGAGAAATGTGAAACAAATGTGTAAGGATATTTCTAAAAAGAAGTAGCCAAATCAAAGGATTAATTTTAATGGATTGTTTGGCATTGGATTATTTCCAAACCATTAAAGGGACTAGTTAATAATTTTTATTAGTGAACCATTTAAATTTTTATATTTAGGTTGTTGCTCTTGTGGGTGCATTTTGAGAACATTAAAAACTATTTAGTATGAGGTAAATGTTGTTTCATAATGAATAAATCATAAAACAAAATGTTGTCACTGATTCATCCCCTCTCCATATTAGTGATCACGTAGATCCATCATGTTCCATTAAATGGTCATCAGAGGGAAGGTTTATTCATTTACTCTTTGATGATGATGGATGAACATTGATATTTCTATGGAAGTTAAGAATACTTTGAAAATTACAGGGATTAAACTTTTTAATGGGATGAACTTGCATATATTGAAAGAAATTTTTATTCCATATCTTATGTCTCTCAGTTATAATGTTCATGAATCTTTGACAGACAGTTTTCAACCCTTTGTTTAGAATTTTCCTTTAATATCTAATGATAATAAAAATTTAGAGAATAATGGTTGATCCCAAAATAATATTATTTTCTCACACTCTAAAATATAGTTTCTTAGAGTTAAAGGATTTTGTAAGATTAATGGTCTATGGGTTATTTAATACAAAATATATGAAGGAAATATAATATTTAATAAATCCAAGTAACAACTCTGGATTCTGAAGAAATATGATTATAAAATGGGTGATTAATAATTTTTTGGTGAATTTTTCAGTAGAGTGAATGAAATTGTTAGCACCATGATATGGATTGGTGAGAATTTGGAATATTTGACTATTGATGTGATGGTTTCATCATTAGAGGACAGAGATTCAAAAACTATATCTATTAATTATTTACATAGAACATTCATCACATTATAATGAAAAGAGAGAATGTTATGGAATGAAATTAAAAGGCTTATCTAGAAATTTCCTAAAATCTTGTTTAGAAAGGAAAATCTATAAAATTTGTTAGAGATGAATAAGTTAGTGGCTCTGAAGTTGAATAGATAATTAGTAAGTCTTTTTATTTTAGTCCTTATTTTCTAAACATGTATAGAGTGGAATGGGAAAATAAAAATGGATGTTTACACTGAAATTCTTGTGTTGCTGAGCTATCATGAACTTTGCTAAAAATTTCATGAAAAAAGATAACAAAGGATTTAATGAAACAAATCCGGATGATCATGTATGAATAATATAGAAAAATCCAAATCCTATTTCAAGGGAATTGAGAAAAATATATCTAAATACCAAAAGGAGAATAATTTTGTCTAAATATTATAAAGAGGATAGTAATGAAGATGAAGCTACAAAACATAGTGAAATAGCTAATGGGAATAATTTTATTGAATAATTGAACAATAAAAATTTCACTAATGACAAAGGTAATTGTTCGGAAGAAGAACAGAATCAAATTGTGATTATGTTAAAAATTGTGATGAAAGAAAATCTTCAAAATATTTTTATACATGAAAGGGAAAACAAGGAGTTGAAGAAAGATAAGCTCTCGTCAAACAAAGAAGAATTTGTTCATGATGAAAAAAATGTGTTTCTTAAATAGAATGATGTTGTGAAAAATGAACTTGATGAAGAGAATAAAATAAATATTAAGTTGAATAATAGTTAAAAGTAAATAAGTAAGAGTTATATCTTGTCTAATAAAAAAATGGTAATGTTTAGAAAGGGATTTTTTTTTCCAAAAACATAGTTAAAGATGTTGTTGAAATTTCTAAAATATGTAAATAGAATATGGATCAACAAAAGTTTTACACAAATGGTGATAAAATGAATGGATATTTTTTGAATAATAATAAATATAAATAAAAAATGTTTGTATCTATAGATACCATGAAATCTATCCCATGCACTTTTTAACAAAATATCCTCAACTAGGATGAAATATTTCATGGTGTAATGCCACATTTTCATGGGGATCAGTGACGGAAGTGAAGGCCAAATGACTGGTGGCATGGAAGCAACTTTACCTCCACCCATCTGACGCACAACCACATCCTGGAGCTGAATGAAGCAATTATTTTGTCTATGTCCTCGAATTGGAGCCCCGGTTTTCCCAAATGACTGGTGTCATGTAAGAAACTTTACCTCTACCCATATGGTGCACAACCACATGTGCGCCACATTTCTGGAGTGCAAGACACTAGTGCACTCAATCACTATTTCACCCATGGTCCCTTATTTGTCTATAAATAGATCATTGGGGCCTTCATTTGTACGGATTAATTTTCATAAAGCCTAATTGCTGCTATAGTCTCCCTAGTGGATCGCCCAAGTCTTTTGAATACGTCAAGGTAGTTCTTTAACAACTAGATTGGAAGAATCAAAGTAAGATCATATGACTTAAGTTCCTTTAGTGTTTGAAATCCATAACACTTACGTGCCCAAAGCATCCAACCTCCCTACATTAGAGAAACCTTTGATTAACCTATTATTCTTAGTGTAACTTGAGCACCACACATATGGGAATACCTGGGAATACTCTTGAAGTACTGAGTCATGTCTCACTAAGTATTAACATTTAATTTGTTCGTTACTTAAGTGAACATATGGTCACACAATGCTACTTGCGCACCCTTACCTGTGTGCCATATACATACTTGGGATCCCTTATATTGATTCACCTAATCCATTTAGTCTATACATGCAGTTCATCAATACATCTTCAAATCCATTCATAGAAAGGCTTCTTATTCATTGGCTCTCTTATCTAAAAAGGGTTATGTGTAAACATCCACCAAAAAACTCATTCCTTATCAAACTGCTGGCAAGGTCACATCAGCATGTCTCTAATTTGGTTTTGTTAATCTACAATCAGAGGTTTCCCACATTTTTTTCAATGAGGATAAGATTCATGCAGATTCTGTGGATTTGTATATTTGAAGTCACATTGACCTTTCTCCCTTGAATAGTGTTGGGAAGTTCCTGGTTTGGAGGATTAGGTTTTGGGTCATAACCTCCCGTTCTCATCTCTAAAATCTGGAACCTCATGTATCTGGTAGGGAAGGTATGGTTGAAACCTACTTTTCCTTTTGAACAAAGGATAAGTCTTCCTCCCCTACCAGAACATTTGTTTTAGAATACATCCTGGTTTACACCCCTATCCTTTCATGTATGACATTGAAGTATTGCTCCTCTCTACTTCCTTCACCCTCACTCCTTCCTTACATTGGACCCCTGTCTAATGTAAAGTGAGGTGAGGGAATGTTTATCACCTCAAACTCTTCCACCATCGTCATTGTAGGTCTTCCCTCTTCCACCAACATAAAATGAAAATTGTATGTTCCTTTTTTGAATCTCTTACTTCCTCTTGTTCCTCACACTGATAATGACTCACATGGTCTTAGAGATTTTTCACGACAAAAATTTTTTCACAAACACCTCATCTATTGAACAATGAAAACTGTTATTCCCATCTTAATTGAGATATGTAAGAAGCCTTCCCCAAGGCCTCAGATCATTGGATTTATTCTTTATGAATCCAACACTAATTCCCTAATTTAGGGCATCCTCATTAGGATTAAGCCCAATCCTATTTCACTAAATGGGTCATACAGCCCTACTATATTTAATGAACTATGACAACTAGGATTCCCACCATAATTGGGATATATAGGAAGCCTTCCTAAGGCCCTAGTTCCATCCCATTTCATCCATAAATAAGATTTCTTTTCAGGATGTAAGCCCAAAATCCATTCTCTCAAAGGACTACACTCTCCTATGAGACTCATAAAACTATGTGGGCTTTGAATCCCATCCGAATGGGATACGTAGGAAGCCTATCTAAAGTTAAAATACAATACCCCAAAACAAACTTGTTCTTCATTGTCCATATTCCCTACAGGGTCTAATGAAACATGGAAACTTGTATATTTTCCACATTCCTTGGGATGTTAAGGCATAAGCCCCACACAAAAATTTGACATAGCACATTTCTCTTAGATGTCCTTACTACATGACCTTAAATTGTACGACTAGGTCCTTATCAGATCACCTTAAATGGTATGGCATGTCTCATTAAGCAACATTGGACTATGAGGGTTTTAATTCCATTCACAAGGATATGTATGTAGCCCAATTATGGGTAAAATCCCAACATCAAAAAAAATTCATCCACCTGGAGGAAAATAAATTCAAGGGTGCCCCACTGAGTGGCATAAAAACTATTATTATCATAACAATAGTTTAAAGAATCTCTAAATAGCATATGAGATGATACCATTGGTGGAGAACCTCGAATACATAAATATGTATCTATTAATGAAGAACCATTAATTTATATGGATGATTCTAAATTTTACACAAGCTAATAAATGATTGAAAATACGAATGGAAACAAAAAATAGAATTGGTGAATTAATAAGGATTTATGGAAATATCTCAAATACATCAGAGAGTCCTGGTGTATGAAATAATTCTCCCAAAAGGGTGTGATGATTCCTACCTCTTATACACTCAACCAATTCATGTTATTAAGTATCGTAAATTCAAACTTAATGAACATATTCCATTGGAAAGAAGGTCCCTTTGGATAAAGAACCATTGGATGTTTCCAGTTCTATAAATAAGTCCAATGGAAACTTCCTGGAAGTAGTGATTTTTAACCAGAACACAAATTATGAGGGATGAAAAATAGTAACCATAGTCGTCAATGTTAAAAAATATGAACATTATAACATTTAAACGTCTGAACAAAAATTGGAAACTACTAGTGATTTTGTTGAGGTTTGGGAGAAGTCTATGTTTAAGAATAAAATTATTTATAATAAAACAATTCTAAGGCATAACAAAGTTTAAAAGTGATAAGTATTAAATTTGATGAAGAGAAGGTTAAAAAATCTCGATATTATAGTAGTTATAAGAGAAACAATTTATTTTCTGGTTTCTAGGGGTATTATTTTTGTTTATCCACACAAATAATATTTTTTTTATTTATAATATTACAATAATCCCATGCAAATATAGAAGTTGAGTGTTGGGTTTTGAGTCAACCCACTTAGATAAATAAATGTGAGAAAGTTGGGGTGAAAATTAAAAATATATTCTAACCTTTGGAAACTATTTTTAAAAATGAAAACTTGGAAACCATGAAAAAATATGTATTTTTATGTTTCTAGAACAATTATTTTTTATCAACAATTCTCAAAACAAAGATCTCAATAAATATAAAGGAAAGGGAAAATATCTTTTTCTTGAAATAACTTTAAAATCTAAAAAGTAGAATGACCTTGGATTTCGAATAGTGAATGTTCTTCCCAAATTCCAATATAGTTGAAGATATTTAAGAATTTGGAATACATTAGATAATGTACAATGGATTTTTTCAATTGTGAGTAACAAAGAATCAACGGTGTATGATCTAAAATTACTAGCTAAGAAAAGTTAAAAATCCTAAAATGATCTATTTTTTGATGAGTTGAAATAAAACATATGTTTTTGATTCAAAAAATCCTAATAATGAAATAAGTTTGTGCTCGTAAAAGCTGTTTTTTTAATAATATAAGAAATGAAATTTTTTGAAAAATAAAAAAAAACCAAGGGATGTTTGTTTCTAGTTGGTTGTGTAGAAATTTCATGTTACCTGAGCATGATGTAAAAAAATTAGTTGTGGAATAAAAGGATTTTTTATATATGTAATAGGAATAGGTGTAAATTTAAAAAAATATAGTACTCATGATAGTCCTATCACGAATTGAAGAAGAGAATCGTGTTTCTCTTTTTTCTAGAAAGACAAGATTTCAAACTCAATACATAAGAACAATAAATTTCATTCAACTCGTCCCTTGGAGATAATTTATGCAAATATATGTCTTCCAATGATTAAATAATAAAAATATTAAGATAGGTACATTATTTATTTCATTTATATATTTACTCTCAATATGTGTATTATGTTCTTAAATCATAAATCAGAGGCCCTAAAAATATTTAAGAGTTTTAAGAGAGGAGAAGAAATATTGTGGATATTTTGGGAAGAATTTTTGAACTAATAATTGTATAGAATATAAAAATGAATAATTAAGAGATTATATTAAAAATATAAAATTCCTAATGAATTTAATTCAATATAAACACCATATAAAAATGGTGTTTCTAAAAAAAGAGAGTTATGTTTGGTATGGATTTCACGTACAATGTTGATTAAACATGATACATCCCATTACCTATAGATTAGGATATCAATGAAGTAGTTTATATTAATTATTTATTATTTTACTAATCAAACTTTGATATGAATTGTTATGAAAAAAATTCAACAAAACTACATGTTTGATGTTTCTAAGGATTTTCGGTAGTGTTTGAATTATAAAAGTCAAGGGTGGAAATTTTTGGATGTTTGATCAGAGAGTTGATGATGGAATTTTTTCCCATGATCCTAATGGTAGATGATTAAAATGATTCAATAAAAAAATATGATATATATTTGATTCTATAGATGTAAAATTTCCTGTAAAATACTATAAGAAATTTTTTAAAATATATGATGGTGTGAAATATGGAATGGATGATGTGCTTCCAGCTGAGAAAATGGAATTTTTCTTAATGATAGTGACAAAGATGATTGTACAGAAGTTGAGGATTCATACTAATCTATCTCAAGTGATGAGTACCAACATAAAATATCTCATAAAATACTGAGGAAACAAGTGGATGTTCATAACATCAATGGAGATCAATAAAAATTGGTTAAAAAGAGATGATCTTCTAGTACTATTTTACTTAAATCGTAATATTCATTTGTTGATCTAAAATATATTGATGAATCTTGGAAGCATAAAGAGTGGATTGAATTTATGAATTAATAGTTGGATCGAATTTAGAAAATGGTACATGTGAACTTATACCCAAACAAAATAATAAAAATGTAGTTGGTGAAATATGGTTGTTCTGAAACATGTGTAAAAAGATGGTATGATTATAATAAACAAAGAACAATTTCTTTGTCAAATGTTCTCAAAATTAAAAGGCATTCATTTTGATGAGGCTTTTCTCTAATGTCAATATTTGAAGCTATTAAAATATTTCTTGCTATTTCTTTTCAATGAGGTTATTAAATTGTTTTGATGGATGTAAAGTAATATTTCATAATGTATAACATGATAAAGAAGTTTATATTGAACAACCATGTGTCATTTTTATTGGGAAAGTTGAAATTGGTGTGTGTACGTTGAAGAAGTCTTTATATGGGTCGAAGCAGGAACAAAGATCTTTGTTTTCCAAATTTGATACCTATTTAATGAAATTGATCATTAATAATGGAGTAGTTGATAGTATTTTATACATAAAATTAAATAATGATATTTCCCTTGTTTTTATAGTTTATGTTAATGATATAATATTTTAGGTGATTGATGATGAAACCAGTAAGAATTTAGTTGATAGATATGAAGAAGTTTTTTGATATTTCCATGATAATAGAAATGAAATATTTTTTATCTTACATATCTCACAAAAGAATAAATTTATTTTTAATCTAAATATATGTATGCTAAGAAACATCTAATGAAATTTTTAATTGAATATTTAAAACTAGTTTTGACACCAAATTCAAGCGAAACCATGTTTTCTATAGAAGGTGAAGTAATGGATATAGATCTTATGGAATTTAAGAAGTTCATTGGATTTTTTAATATATAAATGATTTAAGGCCATATATTGTATATGTTGTTACATTATTTAAATTATTATAAGATCTCTAAAATATTAACATATATTGGATGGAAAAAGAGTTGTCTTATATATTAATGGAAAAACTAATTTTGTTATAAAATATGATAACTCAAGTAATTTTTTTTGTTTTAAAGATGTTGATTGGATAGGAAGTGTAGTTGATAGAAGTTCCAAATATGGGGTAGTTTTCTTCTATGGGCCAAGTTGTGTAAGTTTTAATACAAAGTAAAAAGTTATGTAACTATCATCAAATCTGAAATATTTACTATTCTTCCACTCAGGCTACAACACATCTTATGTAGATGAAGACTCAATTCGAATATTTGTTAGTCAAAGTAAATTTACCCATACTATTGGGTTGTGATAATAAAATTCATATAAATCTCAAACAAATATGGTGGAACATTCTCATTCAAGTTATATTTTTATCTAATATCACCTAATTAAAGAGAATGTGGAGATGAATGAACTAAAACTAGATTATGTTCCTATAATGGAACAAATTACTTATATATTTACATCACCACTTTTGAAGGAAATTTTTTTAAAATAATGTTAAACATGGTAGTACATCCTACCTCTCATCAAAACTAATGTATTTTATTTTCTTAACCTCACTAATCATGTAATTGGATAGTGTTTTTAATAGGGAAATATGATTTAACATAAATCTACCTATTTGTATATACTAAAACAAATCAAGGAAGGCATGTAATTATGGGGAGTTTTAGACATTGGTAAGATATAATTTCATAGTTTGTGGAATGTTTTATTCGTTTGTTGAATTGGATTCATGAAATAATATTCTTTCCTAGAAAATGTGAATATTTAATATTTAAAATAGTTTCAAAAAATTTGTAAGAAGATGTTTCATAAGTCACACCCTATGGAAAACATGGTTTCCCTATTCAATGGTTTTTTCCTCCATAGAGTTCACACATGAAGGATTAGATTTTTGGGAGGAGTTATTAATATATATTGTTATAAAATTTCATTAATTTCTGTTTCTTGGTTGACAAAAAAATCAATAGGGAAGATTATTGGGACCATGTTTTTGAAGTCGTTTTTTAGGTTGTTGGAAGTTGTTTTGAAGAAGTTTTTATTTTTTTTTGTATAATATGGGTTTCCATAAATGGTTTTATTTTTTTTCTTAACATATATCACATAAATTTTTAATGTTTTATTACAATGAAAATATGACGTAGATGGAATCAGATGGAAAATAATGGAAATACATTCCTTAATAATTTTTTCGAAAAAGATAAGATGAAATTTCCATATCAAATTTATGGAAATAAATCAGACTTGTTTTCCATAGAACATTTGTCAAAAATGGGATGTAAAACATTTCTTAATAAAGAATAAAATATCTAACATAATTTCTATGATATTTGTTTTTGAAAAATAGTAGACAATGATTCTTTATGAATATTTTGTGTAGAATTATATTGGATGGAAAAGGTGGTGAAAATAAAATATGACAATTCTTTATGATTTTGAATGGTTCCAACATCATGATTTAAAAAATCACATGATCCATGAATTTTGAGGAAAGTGTGGAAAAAAATTTCATGTGAACAAAATCAATCAAATTTTTGGTTAATGAATGTTGTTTATGAAGTTAATGATATATAAAATGTTTTTGAACTATAGTTGCACGATGTTTGTGATGGATATTTTTTATGTTTATCGATCATAGGAATGTTGAATTAGAATTCATTTTAGATGATAATTTTCAGAAATACAAAGTGAAAATCTTTGATGAATATTTTTGATGAATAATGTGAAATTTTTTTATGAAATTATTTTGATGAAAAAAGAGAAAAAAAATTACAAGAATTTTCTGAGAAAAAATGTGAAAATTTTGGAGGACATTTTAGACAAACATTTCATAAAAACATTTTAGGTGAACATTAAGAACCATAATTTTCTAGTCGAGTTTTGTTTGAAATAAATATCTTTATTTAGTAGTTTTAATGATAAAAAACGTGATAATGTTGATCTTGTAATTTATTGATCCAAATATCATCCTAGAAATTCATGATTATCCCCAAGTTAGAAATATGTTTGATGGATTTTTGTGACTGTATCAAATTTATAATTGTTTGACAGGGAGTTCTGAAAGAATATTTTTCATTAAAGTGGAAAATAAATTTGAATTACCCCCATTCCTAATTTGAGTGCACCTTTATAAAGGGTGCAAGGGAAAGTATGGTGGTTTGATTTATCTCATGTGTGAAAAGGATGAAGTTCTAAAGAATTATTTTTATAACGAAATTTTATACAAAACTTATAATATCCAATTTTAAATAGGATGTTTCCTACTAAGAAGTTTCTTTATTAACGAAGATGATATGATTATACAGAGGAATCAAAAGAAAAATTACAGAATAAAGGAATGATGTTTTTTATGGAAATATTCTTGGAATATATATTTAGGATGGATACATTCAAGATATACTAATTCATGATGGATAAATTTAGGACATAAATATTCTAGACTAAGAGATTTGGGAGGAATAGATTTTTGATGAACATATTCGGGTTGAATAGATTTAGGATGCACATATTCAGGATGGATATATATCGGATATAAAAATGCAGGATGAAAAAATTCAGCATACAAATATTCCATATGGAGAATGACTAAAGAAATATTTTCTACTTGTAGGAATGAAATTGAATAAAACGTTTTTATATGTAGATAAAAAGTGAAATCTACACAATAAGCACATTGATAACATTCTGGGCATGCTGTTGAAGGTTATAATGTTTTTTATGAAATCGTTCATACATATTTTATTTGTTTGAAAATCAAATCAAGTGATGTTTCGATAAAAGTAAAAAAATTTAAGAATATTTGGATTTTTTTTATAATAAAGAAAAAGTTTTTTTCAAGTGAATTGTGTGGAATTGGATTATTTTCAAACCACAAGAAGTACTAGATAATATTTTTGAGTAGGGAACCTTGTAAATTATTATGTTTTTGTGTTTGTTCTTTTGAGATTTTTGTTAGTGAAGTTATAACTCTTTAACAGGATGTGAATGATATTTTATAATAATAAAAAATAAAATAAAAATAGATCACCGATTCACCCCTACCCCCTTAACAATCTCATAGATTCTGCCTAGTCTATTCATGTAACACTTGGTATAAGATAACATTACATTAAAACCAAAATCATTCATATTGGAAATACAAATGTCGTACACTCTTATAGGGAAATTAGAATGTTGTGCTCAATTGGATTTATTAAGATCCACCTGTACTCTAATATTGTTCAAGAATCTACTTCGTTCCTATATCTAAATATACATGTAATCAAAAAAAAGTTATATCAAACATATATTGTGTATATATATATAAAAATATTTCACTTGATAATGAATTCATATTTAGATTCTCTTTTATTCTAGGTGTGATTCTTCTTCTATTTTTCTATATTTCCATATACTAAACATACCATATTCTAACCCTTTTGTTGACTTTAGATCATATTTTATAAAGAGGGATGATGAACAAGAGAATTATACATGGAATGCGTGTTGATCCACTTTACCTTATTCATTATTTTCTTTGTCAACAAATGTATTTGTAGTTTTTTCATACCCCGTGTTATTTTATATTTGTAAAATAAGAGTAAGAAGTTCTAAAAGGGTATTCTCAATATCTTTCATATTTCAATTCACAATAATAAGTGAGAAGAATTTAGGCAGTGAGAACATAATAAGATCTATGTAAAACTCATAATTTAATTTAATTACAGAGGTAACTAATCAATCAATATATATAATAAGCATGTCTATGTGAGGCCTAGATGGAATCAATTCTCCATGATTTATAGTGAACAATACATTGGAGAAATCATTTCTTTCATATCTCACCTTCTATTGATAATGATCAAAGAGGTGAGATGTGATTCTACATTAATATATATTTGCATGATTGTTTATAAAATCTTTGGGCATGGATGATAATATGAAATATTGGATATATATGGAATTATCCACATGATTCATATATAAATAATATTATTCCATGGGATCCTCTTGTCCAGACATCTCAGGAGTGGAGTTTTCCAACACACATAATATCATTTCATGGATAATAAAAATATGAAATATCCTTTTTCATTCTTGGAAATTAGATTCATTTTAATGGCTTTCCTTCACTTTTATAATTCATAGTGGAATTTTAAAATTCATATGGGATTTCATTTATATAATTAATAAGTATGAAATATTTGTACGTTATATGATACAAATATATGTTAAATATTAAATATTTTGATCTCAAACTATATAATTGAAACCCTATATCCCTCACCATTGGTTTCAAAATGTCATTTTTAATGGATATTTTGGTGGAAAGGATCTATATTCCCCCTTCTTCTAACCAACACTTGGTAATGAAATGTTATTTAAATAGTTTTACGAAATTGTATCTTTCCATGTACATTAACTCAATGATACTATATTTGTTGAGTGGACTACACAATCATGAAATACTAAATAAGTATTTTTGCAACACTTTCCTCCCAGTTACACTATGTCTCACTTTAGCAGTCAACTCATAATGTAAAATAAGTATATTACCACCAAAACATCAAGATAAAATTCCCAAATAGTTGAAAGTATCCCGATATGTGTTGGTTAAGCACCATTAGCTATGGATTGATTTTACCCTAAGAAGTGGAAGTCTATACAAAATTAATATTACTAATTAATGCATTTAAAATTTATGTGTAAATTGAAGAAAAAAAAGTATTAAAAAAGTATTATTATATCAATTTACATAAGTTACTAACCATATCTAAGATAAAATTTACACATTATTCCATTTATTTTTTCCATTTTTCATGATATTTTTAAGCTTCCATTGTTTTGTATTAGGGTAGAATTCTAAGAGAATATGAGGTTTTCAATTTGGTGGACCGTCCAAATTCTATGGCTTGCTCTTAAAATTAAAAAAGTTTTTTGGAACACTTAAAATTGTTGTTTTTGATGATTTTTAAGGCTGATAGGTGTCTTAGGTGTTCATATGAGTTATGGGAGCACTGATCCTAAAAAATACACAGTTTTAGGAGAAACAAACAAGACATCATGGCTGGTTCATGGGTAGTGCTAACCATGTGTTACAGCCATGCAACCTATTTTATGTAGGGACATGGTTTTTTGGACCTATGTGGCCTTCTGGATAAACCATGTTGCATTATCAAGGAGAACTGAGGGTGTTTCATGGTTTTTTACAACCATTCTAGAAGAGGTGAATGACCCTTTGGGGGTGTCTATAGAAAACATTAGAGGGGATAACAAGGGATTCACTCTATGTTACAAACAATGCACCTAGCTCATACCCTTAGTGGAACTTATTCAGTTGAACCATGTGTTTTGTGCATGTTTATCCAAACCGTTTGGCCATATCATGTATCTCATTAATGATCTAGATATTATGATTTCTTCCATCCAATCTATTTATTTCATTTCTCCCCTCTTTCCCCTCCAATTATCACATTTCAACACTCATGTGGGTTCCCTCATACTCTCACATAGGCATTGAGAGGTCTTCTTTATCTTGTTTGGAAATCTTGTTCTTTTAGTAATTTTAGATACACCTCTGTTAGTTTCAAATTCCACATCCATTCATTCTTTGGTTTTCTCTCTATCTTCCCCACAATATTTTTGCGAGCTAATTCACGATATTTTTACAGAATTTGTTTTTTTCATTTCTCTAAGACAAACTGAAATCAACACCCCATATCAGATGATTGGATTATATTATGCATGAGGTATGTTGTATATGGATTTTACCTCAATTCCTTGGTTTTTTATAATTTAAATTTTTGCGCCACATGTCGGATATTACATATATTGCATATTAAATTTGAATTAATTTTCGTAGAGCCTAATGCCTAAATTAAAATAGTAATTGTGTGTTAATGGAACCAAATTTGGTTTCTGACCATGAATTCAACCACCCATTCTAATGGTGAGTTCCTTTTAATCCTATATTTAATGTTTTCTTTTCTAATAAAGATACCTGTGGTGGTGAGTTGTTTTATAAAATGTAAATAAGATAATAAAATTAAATTAATTGAAATGTTGAGGGGTGTGACACTCTAGTATATTATCCCCTAGTGACCTAAATATATACTAACTGGTTGTGGATAAATTTTTACTCTACAGTGATTTTAATTAAATTTATGGTGAGGGGTAATACCATTTCACATAACCTTTATTTGATTATGAATTTTAGTCATTTGATAAATTATTGCAATTGATGATTTATGTATGGAATTCATTCTAGCAAGGTCTATCTTGTGCTATTTTTATGTATGTGTTAACTATTGTGGATAGTTTACCTAACCTTATTACATTAAATTAATTTGTGATATATATTGAAAATCAAATCAGGGTGGCATGTAATTTTTAATTCCCATGATAACCATCATACAATTAAATGGAAAAATAGTATACTTGAGTAATAATGCATCATCATTTTGTACAAATAATATTTAATAGAATTATGTGGTTTTATGTTACACTTTGATACAATGTTATTCTAAATGAAAGGTAATGGAATTAACATATTTATTTTTTTGGCATGAGTATTACATATATTACAAAAACTTATGATCATAATAATTTCACAAGGTTTCTATATCATACAGACCTGTTCATTTTTATAATAATGGATAGAACTGAGATCATCTTTGATTTCTAAGGGAATGCCTTGATCACTAAGATGAATTCCTTCCAATTCATTGATCTAGTTTCCAACTGATATTACCTTCATTGAAATTTTTTCTTTCTTTTAGTGGATGCATGACATAGCGTTGTAGGATCCCTTATCATTCTACATAATTAGAATTACTTCGGTACACTACATGGATTTAGCATGATTTCCATTGAACATGTCATGCCATCGATTACCCCTCGAAATCATTATAATCCCAATATTACTTGGGACAGGGTCCCAAGACTTAGTTAGACAATTTTTACCTGTTGAATTCCTTCGGTGTGCTCTTGGATTACATGGTTCCACTTATAGCTAGGTTGTATGCATGTCTACCATGTGATGGTTAGAACTTCTATGGATGGGGGTTCCTTTTATTAACCTTGGATACCAAATTATTGTCATTATCATTTTTGTTACTGTAATTATCATTTCTTGTACACTTGTATCATAAATATGGACCATAAGTAAATATGTGATCCCCTCATGTGGAAGCCTTTGTAATAAATCTCAATTACAAACTACTTTATGTATTATTTATTATTATTTTATTATTTATGAATATATATTTACATTATTGGAGGTTTCCAAATAAATTCCAACTTATGTTGAAGAACGTATGGTTGGACATGGGTCCTTAAGGAACTTGAGCTCGATTTGTTTATATTTATTTATTTACTAAATATTTTATTGTTATACCTAGAAACTATTGAATTATATGTTAAAATTCTTGATGATATTATAAAACATTGTTGGTGTCCTAATGAGTATATCTCATTCCATTTTTGGGCCTCCATTACACTATTTTACCCGAACAGACCTCATAATTATAGTATTGTGGATGTTTCATGTACTCTTCATTTGAAAATAAAATCATGGAACTCATGACTAAGCCATATATAAAGTTTCTCATGGAGTAGAACTTGTATATTTTTGTCCATTTTAATTATACATTTAATGTTTAGTATAGTATAATCTATTTCACGATTACTGCTTAGATTATATAGCCTCATCTAGACATGAATGCATGATTTTATATTTAGCATTTTCTATCTTGTTGGTTATTATTATCCTCGAATATATTGTTATTTATATTGAATCCACTATAGATTATCACTCACACCACTATTTTTATATAATTTATGATGGTATATTCTCTCCAATGTACCACCATGGGACCCTCATTTCTTGTCGGTTGACTTTGGAGTATAGGGAGGTGCATGTGAGGCCATGTGACTCACTGAATCGGGGCACTGATTCAGTGGATCGTGGATCGGGATGTTTCAAATTTTCAACCTATAAGTTTTCCCCATTTTTAATAATTTGATAATTGGTATGCAAGACATTAGAAATATTTCATAACATGGTAAATAGTTGTTTTTGGGTGTTATCTACCCATGCATGGGGAAGATACCAAATAGACATAGATAGGATTATTTATCTTGTTGTTCATTGTTTCAGTTGATTATTATTTCACCTTGAGTGATTTGTGAGTTTTTTGCATTCTAATTTATGATATTATTGAATTTTACACTTTTTTTGGTATAAAAAGTACGTAATGTAACATGAATCACTATTAGAACACAGATATATGCATGCCATGCATATTTGATGCCATGTTAGTTGCATACCATGAATTTCCTAATAATTTTATGTGTTTCTTATATGATTGTATTCCATGATGCATGATTATATAGCATGTATATCTTTTTACCATGATTAGGTAATTATTTTCTATTTTTCTCAGTATTTTCTATTTGTGATAAAATTCCTAGTTATAAATTTGATGTACAATTGGTTATTAAAGAGTCTTTATCAACCTAAATGGAAACATCCCATATATATTGATTGTGGGACATTAATTAACATATCATGACATGTTTGAGCCATGAAATATTAGTGGATTAAGCTAAAACATAATGGTTTTGATTAAATGGATTCCAATTTGTAATACATAATTTTTATGGGTTCTTTATAAATTTTAAAATGGTAACCCATATAACAAAACCATCATATAAGCTTGATGTACCTTGATGAAATTTTATAAATATAAAATATGATAATCTTTTATTTGTATTATGGAGCTTTTATGTGACTCAATCAAAATATTCCAGTCATGGTGCTAAATTCATATCAGATGAACCTGTTAAATGTGTTTTGGAATATTAATGATTTAAAATGTTTTAGGTTTAATTTTGATGAACCTAGAATGTCTCAATGGGACCCTCATAAGTTGAAATTATTTTAGTATTCCTTAGTACATAAACCCATGGGGGTATCATTATGCAATATGGGGATGATTATTTAAAGTATTAACAACCACTTATACAATGATATGTATAAATGTATGGCTAAATATTTATTAAATAGTTATCAAAAAATTCAATAAAATACCTTTTAACTATTGATATTTATTTTTATGAGTATTTAGTTAATTAGAGTAACCACTATAACCTAAAGGGACTATTACCCTATAGCTTGAAATTTACTTTTTCTTAAACTATTCCAAGTGTGATACTTTAATGTATAAATCAAATTTATAAAAGGAAATATTATATAAATTTCCTGAAATTGTGATGGGATGTTAGCTAAATAAATAATTCTAAAAATAAAGTTTAATATAACTTTCCTATGTAGTCTTTTGTCATTATATAAATAAATAACCATGTATATATGTTATTTAGGATTAAAACCCGATGTTCATTAAAAATTAGCCTTTAAGATGATTACAATTTATTATCAAACTAAGTAATTGGTTAAGTGAAACCATATTGTGGTTCTATATATTTAACCCTCATGTAAGGGAAGTTTAAAATTTTTTCTATAAATTCCTTAGAACGAGAACAAGAATGTCGCATGTATGATTCTCTAACTTTTCATAGGATTCATTGAACCAAAATTATAGATGGTAATCTTAGTGGAATTATCATTAGTGTCCTTTTTTATTGGATCGAAACATTATGATTTAGTAAGGGGATATACCAATATAGGTAGCACCCTCATAGGTAATCTTACATCAAAAAATAATTGCGATGAGTATTATAATGTGTGCAGTCGTTCAGCTTCTAGATGTCCAGAGTATTACATGTAGGTTCTAAAATGACAATAGGTTGGATCTGAGGTGATATGATAATTTCACCCTTGTTATGGGTGTGAGTATCAAGTAACGTTTAGTTTCAGCTAGTTGGACATGCCTAGGTCATGGTCGACCGCTTAGTAGGTTATGTGACCCTTCTACCTCTTTAGTGATGGATGACTCGATACATTATTATCTAGAATAACAATCATGTGGAATAACGTGAATATGGACATAAATATATGTATGGAAAATCAAATACTGAATTAATAGGGACGATAAGCATATGGATAGTATTAAGTGATGTCTCGAAATGTTAATAAAATCATGGGGTATTATGAAATAGTACACATAGTACCTGTCGAGCCGGTAAATGGTGCAAGAAACCATATGAGTTCGATGGAAATCGTTTAACCCTATATCAATGACGTTTTGATCATGGTTCAACTATACAGTAGTGTGGCCTAGGCTTTAAGGGATATCCAACTCTTCTAAATTAAAGGGATGATGTTGTGAATGGATTGGGTGTTGTGATATTTCAGTCAATATGGTTTTGAATTCTTGGACTGGTGCTATTCACATTTTCTAATATGGTTTGTAAGATAATCACATTTATATATCATATTAATATGTTCAAACATTATTTTTATAGGTTTACATTTCTATATTTTAAATTTTGAACATGGTAAATTTTTTTTTTGATATATCCTAAAATCGTGCTCGGTGGTGGATGGTGTATGCGTCATTGGATGAGTTTACAACTTTAGTAAATGATTATAGGACACTCATAAGGTGGGGAGGTTCACATAAAATTAGTTTAGTGTGTATTTCCAAGAATATGAAATGAAACCATGATAGGAATATTTGTAAATTGTTGTCTTTTTTTTGAATTACCTTGGGGTTTTTAATCTTGGAAATGTGTTGGTTCATAAAGGGAGTAAGACAATGATATGGTTTTCTATGTATGTGACCTCTGAAAAACCAATTTGTCATGGTTAGACCTCAGTGGTTTCGCATGTGTGATCATAGGATTACATGGTTGGAAAGGGAATCATTGTCGAGTTGTGTTGCTGTGTTAGTAGGTGCAGTTGGACTTCTTTAAAAAGAGTTTACCATAAATTTTTTGTCTATTCCCCACATGCATAGTTGGATATAGTTGTTTCAAAACTATACCAAACACTTTTATTATATTTTATGGGAGTCTCTTAGGACTTCTTTGTAATTATTAAAATCCTCTTAATTTAATGTTATCTTAGTGTAGACCATGCAACCGTTCTTGATTACATCTTGGATACATTAATATGTCATCAGTTAAAAATATATAAATATAGAAATTAATATTCCCTTCTGTTTTGATAAATAGACTCCATGGGAGTTTCAATCTGGAAGTATGGTTGTTTATAATGGCATGGTTAATCATATGTGATACTTGGTTTCCCAAGTATATTTTCCTTTTGTGGACTCATGTACACCATCTTGTTATTTGACTTTGCTATCATTGGGCTCATTCACTATTCTTATGCGTGGAAATTTCGTCTATGTACCGAGGTCTTTATCATAATCTCTAGAGTAAGGACTACACTGGATAAGCTCCATGTACTCTATTTTATGATTCTGAGGTACCTTGGACTTCTGTCAAGATTAGATGAGATTATTTTATGGTGGTGATCCATGTTTCATGTATTGGGTATACAACTACGTTTTTTATGTGGATTGACAACATAAATGTATGTTTTGTATAAATACATCACCAAAATCAGGTTATGGGATTCGGTGAGCATTGTTATAGAAAATCGTGAGGTACCTAGGTTTAAATTCATTAGGATATAGTTTCAAAACACCTTTTCATTTAAGCTGATTATTTGTAATGCAATCATACTGATGATATTCAACTTTATATCCCTATATTTTGTTGCTTGTGGTCATTGAGGAACCACTTTAGGAATGTTTTGGGGATAAGCTGAGTTCAGTATAAATTCATCCATGGATTTTCATAAAAAATCCAAATCAACCCGGATATTTGAAATTGAGTGGTATTATACTATTCATTCAAGATAATGTTCATTCCATGATAATTTTTTATAATTCTAGGGGTGTGCTAAAATAGACAATTCTGATGGTGAAGATACTATGTTATAGAATTTTCCATTAAATGATAGAATCCATCATTGGGAGCATCCTAATGCAAACGATGAATGAGACGTCAACATAATAAAGACTCTAGTTATAAATCCTTGAGTAATAAGGTCTCAATGTTTCATTTTTTTAATATGAATGTTGGATCATGATTCAATGGTTTATATAAAACAAATTTCAAAGTGATCCTTGGAAGTGCATTGGGAACCAGAAATAAAACAATGCCATTTGGTTAAAACATTATGAATGTTGTAGTCCAAGTGATTTTTTTATTGTTTCGCAAATAATTCTCTAGTATGTGTGGGTTTAAGTTTGGTAGACTATAATGTCCCATGTTTTTGACATGCTAGGAATTGCAAGTGAATTTGAGCTTTTCCATTTAGTCGATCATCCGAATTCTATTATCTTATTTTGAATGTATCTCCTAGCTTTAGAACACATAAAAGTTTTATTTTTGGTTGTGGTCTAATGTATGATAGGTTCTGTTGGGTGCTCTGATGAGATTTTTATTTATCAATCCCCAAAAACATAGTTTTGGGTGAAAAAAATAAGGGTGAATGGATGGAATAGAGTTAGTTCTAAGAACGCCTCACAATATTTCATGTTATTTTGTGTAGGGATGTGGTTTATTGGAACCATGTGAAATTTACTAGAAACTATGCAGCATCATCCAGTAGAGATAAGGGTTTCACACATTATTTTTTAACCGTGCAAGTGGAGGCCCATGGTCATGTGGGGATTTATATTGAATATTAATGATGGGAGTGCGCAGGTAGTGAACAGTTTGAAAAATCATGCACCTAGATTACATAATTAGTTCCACATAGGTCATGTAATTTCACGGTTGGTGAATGGATATCCAAACCATGTGGATAATTAATGGGTTGGAAATTACTATTTTTTACCCTCTATCCTATTTCATTATTTCTCCCCTCATTCTTCTCCCATCTGTAAACTACATCCCTCTTGTGGATTCCCTCTTCATCTTCTCCAGGAATGGAGTGTTCTTCTTCATGTTCTTTATAAATCGTGTTTCTTGGGTTGAATTGGATATTCCTTAGTTAGAATGTGATTTCTCTTACTTTTTGTCTTTAGTTTTCTCACCATCACCCACACTATCTTCATATGAGCTAATTAACCCAATTTTTTTGGGTGTTTGGATGTTTCTTTCTTTTATATCAAACTTTCTGGAATCAAAATCCCCATATTTTACATGTTGAAAATCCTAAGCACATGGTAGGTGGTCTATGGATATTCCCTAAATGTATTAGTGTTTTATAATTTATTCCATTATAACTAAAACCATATTTTTGTTGTTTCTTGTTAAATGTGAATTAATTTTAATAGAGCCTAATGGATATATTTACATAGTCCTTTTTTATTAAGGGAACCAAATGGGGTTTCCAACTTTGATTCCAATCACATTGTCAAAGGGTTTGTTCCTTATATGAAATTCATTAAGTATTTTTTTCTAATGAAAAACACATGTTGGGGTGAGTTTTAATATAAAATGTAAATGATAAATTCAAATGGAATTAATTGAAATTTGGAAGGGAGTGACAGTCAACTAAATTATCCCTAGTGTCCAAACTATATAATGAGTGGTTGTGGATAGATTATTATTCTAGGGATATTTTAATTAAATTTATGGTGAATTGTAATACCATGTCATGAGACCATTATATTATTAAGAATTTAAGCCACGTGATAAATGAGTGAAGTTGACAATTTATGTATCGGATACATGCCCAAATGGCCTATATTGTACATTCTTCATGTATAGTGATAATTTTCGTGAATAGTTAACCTATCCTTATTACATTTTCTTAATTCTCAATGTATCATTATAATGATATGAGGATGGCATGGAATTTGTCATGGACTATATATCCCTCATAAAATTAAATGGACCAAATAGTATACTTAAGTTTTAACGATACATTCATATGTACATGGACTCTTTAATAGAATTATGATATTGAACGTTCCTCTTTGACACATTTTAATTCATAATGAATTATAATGGAATGAACCAAATGAATTTTCTTTATCATGAGTATTATATTGTCCAAAATATTTTTTGATCATACTACAAACACCTATTGCATATGTAACTTTTCATCATTAGAGGAATTTTCGTACATGAAATTACATTAGACTCCTAGGGGAATTCCATGAGCATACAAGGGATGCCATTCTAATTAATTAAGGTAATTTCGAATGGAGATACCCACCTTAAAACATACACTTTTTCTGTTAGTGGATGATCTGAAAGGATACATAGTATCCATTATCCTTCTATGGGATATTAGATTGCCTTGGATATGCTCATTGGATTCAACATGATTTCCCAAAACATGTGATTCTAAGGATTACCCCTTGGGATCTGAATCATTCTTATTGAGAGATTACTATTGATGCAATCCCTAGACATAGTCAAAGATTTTTTATAATTTTAATTCCTTGGGAATTACCTTGGAATACACTATCCCCCTTGTACATAGGTTCCATGGTTGTATATTCTTATTTGTATGTACCATCTATGGTTGATGATGAATTTGGTTTTCCTTAGATATCATGTGCTTATCATTATCATTTATGTTACTACTATAATAATTTTTTTCACACTTGTATAATAATTATGGTCCTTAATATAATATATTTCCCCCATGTGGAGGAATTATCACTAAACATTTGGTATAAGACAGTGCATGTATATATGTGCATATGATTTTCTAACATATGAATATATTTACATGATGGTATGTGTGAAGAGACAACCCATCTTAGTCCAATGTAGGTATGGTTTTCCAAGTGTCCTTGGGAAACATTATCTTGACTAGTTTACATTTATTTTTTATTCATTATTTTATGTTTAAAACTTCACACTACTGTATTTTATATTCACTTTTTGGATAGAATTAATCCCAATTGATAGTATCCTTCATATTATATCTCACACCCTATTCAAGATTTTAGTGCACAGGGGTACCTAAACATACCTCAGGATTGTAGGAATATTAATTTCTCTTGTTTTGTTCATTTTTTCATGGGTACATGGAGAAAAGGATAGATATGGAGATTAGGATGCTCAGGGAGTATCCCTTATGTAATGTTTTTCATTTCACTATACATGTAATGTTCAGTATTGAACATACTAATATATGATTGCTTTTTAGATTATATTGCCTCATCAAGACATGGATGAATTATTGTCTATTTGGCATTGATCATCTGGACAGTTATTATTATCCTTTAATAAATAATTATATATTTTTCTTCCTATATTTATTATCTCTAACAGTATTTTGAGACTATCATCATGAGAAAATAGTCTCCCCACTATAGTTCCAGTGGCCCCTAACTGCTATTCAGCAGCCTCTTGTATATAAGGATGTGAGAATGAGGCCTCATGACCAACAGGCTCATGTCATCATTTCAGTGGATCATGTATCGGGACGTTACACTAGTTAATTCGTTAATTTATATGATCATGAATAAAAAATATAAAAAATAATTATAATAGAGGCATAATAATGATATTTTCTTATTAATTAGTTTTTATAGATGACGATAAAAAAACCATAGACCTAGGGTAAATAACCTTGACCCATAACTTATCTCATATTTCTTATTCCCTCATATCCTCAAACATATCTCCTAGATTAGTTTTTCATCATATCTATAAATGAATTTCCATTACATTATTGGAATCTCTATCCATTACATAATCATTCACTCACATGCATGTGAGGGAAACCGAATGATTGATTTAGGTGTTTTACATAAAAGGAAACTATGAGAATATATGACCTTTAATAATGAAACGAGGGATAATTCACAAGTAATCGATTTAATTAAATAATAATACTAAATTAAAAGGAAACCAATCATATACAGAGGTTTTATCTATTATCAAGATCATCAACATATATTCGCCAATTATTCATTTAATTTAAACTATAAATCACTTCCAATCGTTCTTATTTATGATAAATTATGCCCAAAATAAATTAATAATCATTATTAATTAATCAAATATTTTATCTGAAATTTTACCCATAATTTCATAAGATTCACATCCTTAAAAATATTAAACAAATTAAATATTTTTTTAAAAAATCGACTATGTACAAAGTCTGTACATTGGATGTAACATGGTGACTACCCATCCAAACTACCCAACATGTATTATGGCCATATATTGTTTTACTCCTAATGCATGTAGAATAAAAATATAATCAATTAATTTCAGGGCTTGAACTATCAAATAAAATACACACTGACAATTGTTATTTATGAACTATGTCATTATCTTTATTCATGAAGAGTTATTAGTGTATCATGACCTATACATGATATTTAGTTCATAATATTATGAAAAAAATTAAATTATAATTTTATATGTATATATATATAACCCAACTCATTATCTTTATGAGAATAATAAATAACAAAAAAAAACAGATAATGGTAGGTTTTAAATTGTATAACATATTAAATTTTTTATTATATATTAAAATGTATTTTACAAGGAGTGTATTTCTAAGACACATGTCATGTATAATTATTTTTGATCTGTCGATGGAACACACCTAGGGAATGGGCATATTAGAAATCCATGGACATTAATATAGTACATAGACTGTACATGAGCTACACACCATGCCATCTCTATGATTAATAGTTACTAGTCACATGTTACATGTAATAAAAACACAGATTATAATTGACTTGTTGAATACACAACATGTATGCATGTTACATGTCATGAAGTTTAACTATCCATGAATTATGTTGGACTGCACAACACATGGTGTTTATTAATTTCACATTTCAAGTCATGAATACTTAACAATCCAAATAAAATGGATATTCATCTTAGTAAATTAATTTTTTAACCATCTCCAATGGTTCCTGGACCACCACTACCCCAATCCCACCTCCAATAGATCATGGGATAATGACCAGTACTTACTAAGAATATCACCCACATGGGAGACATTAGACTAATTTACCTTTACACACACACATAAAAATATCAAATACCATTCAATGATGAAATGTAAAAACAAATGAAATCAACACATGAAAACATTTATGATCCCATAATCATAGTATAACAGAACATTAAATAATTTTATAAAGATTTCCAAATACAAGAACAACAAAAAATTATAGATAGTCTAACCTTGTCTATGGTAGAGAACTATGATCAAATGAAACCTCAAATAAACCACCTTGTTATTCTAGGGTCAAGCTATTATACACCAACTCCATATCCTTCCAAGACACCTTTCAAATAAGCTATAACAAATATAAGACATTACACAAGCAGATAGATCCCATGTAGGGGTGGTTATAACAATACCCAAAAAGAGAACCCTAAAATAATAAAGATGAAGAAGCAATAATATTCCACTCATAAATATGATATATAAATTAATGAATAAAAAAATAACCTCAATAGACATAGGAAGGACATTGTGCCTCCAACAAGTCATAACTAAACTGCCATCCATTGGATTTTTCTCACTGTAATGCTTGTTTATTAAAAATACACTCCACAAGACATGGTATCACTAGAAAAAATCATCCTACTAGTAGTGGTCATTGGAAGCGGCCCAAAAAATATCTGCAGTCTCCAAGAACATGATACTCATATAGGGGATCACACTTAGGAAATTTGGGGGACACCATAAACCCAATATGGATCCACCCGCTATGTAGGGGATCATACTCCAATGAAACCACGAGCCCTAATAAAATGGACAGCTTGATAGATGATCAATTCCTAGATCAACGAGGTCATGGTGATTCAAAAAACCCCACCAATGGTATAAAAATTATATAGGATCACACTACGGACTCAAAGAATGTCACCAAAAACTCAATTTGTTACTCCTTCTTGAGGTGATCACAATCAAGAGATGATAACATAATTCTACACTATACCCTAAAGGGGGAGGACAAAGGGATCAATTTCAAACAATACTAATCGATCCTAGAGAAATGAAAGGATCCAAACATCCTGAAGGGTGTTTAATGTGTGTTTGTGAGGCTACAGAGTGTGTAAAACTGATCCTTTATCTGCATGTGTGGTGCTTCAACACTCAACATGTAAATATTCATAAAATCATTTTGTAGGGAGAGTACATGTAATGTAGAGATCACCTGAAAACTTTACCATTCCATCATTCCATGCCTATGTACCGCTAGTAACGACTGTGTACCGACCCGTATAAACTAGGCCATGCCCATGTACACCTAGTTGTGTCCATGTAATTTAGTCTATCAATTCCTATATAATTACTATTTTACATGATGATCCACCAATCACATGTCACATGGTTTTTGATAGGATCATAGAATGTGTCATATTTAACTCTATGTGAAAACAGTAGCACCACTGCTATTGGGTCCAAAAAGGAAAGTAGTGTCGAGATATGCCCCATGTAACCGTAATATTTTAAAAATAATCACGAAGTTCATCAAAATCATACTTACAGGATTATTTCATTTCCACTCTCACTGGATATTATATATCATGGGTCATCTGAAACTCTCATCACTGGATATGGGGATTCTAGGCATCAAATCGCCTCGGGAAATGCACATATGTGTCATCCATTGATGCATCATCAAATCTTGGATTAAAATATACTATAAAGTTGTTCTTATTCACCTATGATAATCATCCTTCATTGTTTCACCATGATAACACCATCAATCTTGAACCACACCCACTGTATTGATCTGTTGCAACGATGAACAATATCGCTTTGATCAAACATCAGGTAATTGCTGAACCACATGAAATAAAAAATCCCCATGTTGAACATTCAGTAAATGTGGGATAAATTTATAAACCATCATATGTGAGGAAAAAACCAAATCATGTTTCATTTGTTTTGGATATATTGTAAATGATTTTGGTGAATCAAGAGGGATAAAATATCCATGGACCAAAATAAATCCATCAATAAAATAAAATTTCGTTAAATGAATAAATTATTATTCAATAAATGATCCTAATTCAATTAGAATCAAATAAAGTGATGGAAATTAACAAATTAAAGATCCTATAGGGATTTTAGATCAATCGTTGAAGGATAATGGTATTACATTTCCATCCCTGGTGAGATCGAAAAACATAAATTGAGAAACTATCCTTGATCTGGACTCGATCTGATGTCATTATCCATGATCATCCAAGGATCATCTCTAAGGGTTTCTCTAAAGCCCTATGATATGTGTCCAACCCTAGGTATTGAGGGTGAAACCAGTTTTACTATATTAGTGGTTCGCTACATAAAATAAAATACAATAATTCAATTTATTTATTTATTTTATTAAATATGCATTGGTGTCAACTTTTTTACAAACACCCGATGCCAAAAAATATATATTTCACAAATGTGGTAAAACCTATATTCTAATCTTAATGGTTCTATCAGGATTATGATTTGGGCACCTGTTTGGGTTTTATTTATCTTTTTTATTAAAAAATACATGTGTGTGTTATTAATATATTTATTATATTAAAAAAATTAATTCTATGAACACTGGACCTTAGAATATAATTTAGTATCATTAAAAATCTTTTTATGTAATCCATACAACTTCCAAAATTAATACATGGAAAATTATAGTAGTTTAATTCTCCACAACATAGGTATTTTTATCCCAAAAACAGAACATGTACTCAAAAATATTAGCGTACTGCGATCGCATCTGGGTTTCCTACTCCCAAGTGCTCTCCTAAATATTCTAATGTTTCAACCAAACATACAAAAATGGAATCAATAACCCATTAAGGATTTTCTCTTTTTGATCCTTGATCTCCAACAGGTACTCTAAAAAGGTATCTCCACCCTTGATATCCATCTCACCTCATTCGATAAAATGTGATGACCATGCACGTATCTCATCAACTACGACACATATAATACATCATGTACCCGGTACAATTGTGGTGGTAGGTATATGTGGTATTCCACATTACTAAATCTACATAGTATCTAGAAAGTTCCAATTAATCTAACAGATAATAAGCCACCTCAACCAAATCATTTAAATCTATATCATTGTGAGACCCTTAATAACAGATGGTCTCCCTAATAAAACTCTATAGTTCTCTATCATCTATTCAAAGAAGACTTATGATGGATCATTATAGTCTTATAATTCTATTTGATTACATGTAGCTTCTCTATCATAGTTCACACCAAATCAGGGCCAATTAGTGATGAATCCCCTTGATCAGTCCAATAATGTGATGAACTGCCGGGGCACTCATATAAGGCCTCAAATGGTTTCATTCAAAGGGTGGAATAGTAGTAGTTATTTTAAAAAAACACCAACAAGGTTAGGTAATCCTCCATAATAAAACGAAAATCCAACATAAAATCCCACAACATGTCCTCTAAGACCATAATTTTTAACTCAGCATGGCCATCAGTCTAGTGGGGAAGCTACATGATCAGACACAACTGAGTCCCAAAGTCCTCCTATAATACACTCCATAATCTTGATGTGAAACATAAAACATTTCCTAATATGAACATTGAGGTAACTATATAGATCTAGAACATTTCCTTCAGATACCAGAGTCGCAATCTCTCTTCTGAGATCTCCTCTTGAATAGCTAGGTACTAGAACAAAATGGTGAGTTAGTCTACAATCACCCATATGGAATTGTGTCCCTTAGAGGTATATTTTAATCATGTCATTATGCCCGGGGATATCCCCTCCCACTTATTCTTTGGAGAATAATGGGGATGAGCTAAACTAGTTGGAACATTTTTCTCAACCTTCCTATGCTTACAAATGAGGCACCATGAGACAAAATCACCAACACAATGCTCCATTCATGGATACCAAAACTGATATTGGAGTTCTTGGTATATATGTTTCATACATGTATGTAATTACTATGGATATATAAGAAACTCCAACATCACCTCCTCCTGTAATTCCAATGGTACCCTCATAAATCATTTGAAAATGATAGCATGCTCCCTATCTTCAAAATTTCCATCAGAAGCACATCCACTAGATATATTACGATATAAGTTCTCACTATTGGTATCTCAAAACTGAGCATCCCTGATACATTTTAAAAGATGTAAAGAAACATCATTTAAATTTAATTATTAAGTACCTTCCTTTTTCCACTATGGAAAACTGTAATGAGGACAATTTATCTAAATCATTGGCCAATAAATTGGAAAAAATCCCCCACTAAGAGCAATTACCACAACATTATCCTTCACATGAGTATAGACCATCAAGATGTCATTATTGGAGAAGATATCTAGCCATAACCACTATATAATGTTAAGATCCTTGAGATTGAAGATATAACTGAGACTCTTCAAGTCAATTTAAATGATAAAACACCATCCCATCACTTAGCGTTTCCAAATCATTACTGTGAAGACTACCACTCATAACATAATATAATGGGTAACATAGTTCTTTAAATATGGTCTCAATTAATGTGATCCATAGGCAATCACCTACTACCTCTGCACCAAAAATTCAAAATTTTGTCCTTGATTCATTAAAGAAGACTAAATACTCAACACCCTCCTCCAGCAATTCTAAGATGGGTGCACTTTTCAACCTCTACCACAACTCATGAAATCACTACTTTCACATTTTCATCCACATGAAATTATTCCCCTTTCAGGTGAAATATTTCATGGGTTCTTACACTCTATATAAGTCGAGTAAAAATATACGATAATAACCTTTTCACCCAAAGAAAATTCCATACCTCAATTAAAATCATGTGTGGCTCCCAAGCTTGCACTACATCAACCTTTTATTGCAATCCATCCATTGAGATGACATGTCACTGGATGTTGAACTCTAAAATCCAAATATGACACTTTGAGAGCTTCCCATAAATATGGTCATCTCAGAGTGAGTCTAGTAGTATCATCATCTGTCTGACATCCTCTTTATTATAATCTGAGTACACTAAGATATCAACGATTAAGAACACCAAAAATAGGTAATTGAAAGGATGAAATACCGGTTCATGAGTCACATGAACACTAATGGGGTGTTTCTCATGGTAATGGGAATCACTATGTACTCATAGTGACCACTGGGACATCTAAATGTCTTCTTTAGTATATCTGTGTCCCGTACTCACAACATGAGATAGCCTAATCTGAGGTAAATCATTATGAAACGTCATAACCCTATAAACTGATCAAATTGTTCATAGATCTTCAGTAATATATATTTTTTCTTCATAATAACCTGGTTCATGCATCAGTAATTGGGACACAAGGTCATGATCCTGTCTCCCTTAATGGAAAACAATACTGGGGAAACCCTGGTAGAAACGCTGGGTCCCACAAATCCCTTCTTCTACAAGTCCTGTAACTCCACCATCATCTCACGAAGAACTATAGAAGCCATCCAATCTACTGGTATAGATATTGGGGTCTAATCAAGGTGTAATTAAATAAAGAAAATTATCTCTCAGTGGGGAGGTAAGCCAAGAATGATGTTAGGAAAGACTCTCTTGTACTCCATCCCCACCATAGGGAAATAGTAGCCCATCACATCCACTGCTCCCATAGTCATGATACCTAACTGGTGATTTATCATCAGTACTCTCCTATTATTTTTATTTTCCTACTCCACCAAGGTCTCCTTTTCACTCAATAAGGAAAACCTAATACCATCACGACAGACACAATGCATCCTCTACCTGAAATAGTTAATATAGTCATGAAATATGGATATATAATCCATAACTATGATGATTTCATAAGGGATCATCACTTATACACAGATATTCCATACCAAAAACTCTCCTACTAGCTTTGGAACACAATTTTAGAAGAATTTTTAAATCACTGTGTCACCCTATTTTAGAGTCTCTAGACACATAGGTTGATATAAATGCTCAACTAGAATCTCTTAATTTTAGAACAAATATGTGGCAATAATGGAATGACTCACACTTGTTTCTATCAATACTGCTGCTAAGATTTTAAGAATAGAGATCATACCTAAAATCCTCCTTGGAGTCCTCAGTCATACGCCTCTATAGCCTACACCTATCCTCATCCTATACCACTTGCTACCTGAGCATAGAATGGACCAGATAAGGGTGATGGTTGTAGTATGTTAATCCTCTGACAAGATATTACTACTCTACCAACCCCTCTACAATGTCCATTTACCTATAAACTACATGTATCCTATCTTTTTATCTTCCTCAATGAACCCTAAAAAATATCCCAATCATCATTATAACTGTTAGGAAAATCTCATGAAATATTTCCTCAAGCATCGAAGGATAAAATTACCCTATCTCTATATGAGATCAAACCATCCCAAGATCCTTACACCACTATCCCTCGATCCTAGGATTATCTATAGAAACATATGGAACACCTAGATCCCTAAGACTATTGTTGAATACATTCCATTGAGGTATCAACTCTTGGGTTCTCACTATGAACACCCACTGTCGATGCATACTCAGTTAGGAATCTCTCCACAGCCAAGGCCCACTCAAGGTACCTAAAATTGGAGGGAATGCATAGTGATATAACCGAAGACCTAATATACAATCCTAATCCCTACAAAAATAAATTTTCTCTGAAAATGGATCATGTACTATATCTATGGAGTTTCAAAATAGATTTGTAATCCTTTCCAAATACTCTGCCATAGTCAATCCTCACTGTTAATGATGCAGATGTCCCTAGATGTACATTGATTGAAATATAGATTGATAAAATTCCAACGTGAAGAGACAATCAAATTCTAAATAAGGAAGAGTTATATTGTCTTGTGATTTAATTACTAAAATCCACTAGAATCTAATAGATCCATGATGAAGACTCACTATGAGGACTTCCATATCATTTGAAACCTTTATCATAAGGGAAAAAACTTTAGGGATTGGCTCTAGAAATTCCTTAGATAGCTGGGTCTCTAGATTTCCCTAAAACCAAGGTGGTCACCATCCATAGAACTCATGCAATGTATTCATCATGTTTCATCCACCCTAATAACATCCAGGGTGATATAATTCCCAATTAGTGTATGTATTTCTGGTAAATCCCTCAGAAGTGATATCTCTAGTACAATGCAAGTACTAAACCCTAATCACCCATCATAACTTGGTGGATCATCCTCATGATCACTCATTTTAATCCTGGATGGTGACCTTCACAAAGGAATCATGAAATAAAAAAGATGTACAACATTCAAAGAGTATATCTAGGGAGATGAATCAAGAAGGGAATAGAAACAACAACCCATTAATATATAATTCTGGATGTAATTTTTCCCTACAATCAATGTATACATGTACCGAGTCAAAAGGAAAGTAATAAAAGTAGTGGCTTATGGGTACGTCAGTTGTTGCACCAATACTAGAGTCCAAGGAATCCAAGATGAACTCAAAACACATAACACGGTTGCCCAAAAAAATTATCATAAAATCGTTTCTTAATGTAAAATAGACACTTCTAATACCACTCTATCATTACCCATCCCAAAAGGGCGTAGACCACGACTACCCTAATCTAGTCTCTAATAGGCCAGGGGATGGAGACTAGCACCGAGTAGGCATATCACACACATGGGAGGAATTATCCAAATGAACCAGTACACATGTACACATCTCAAAGACCAGAAAATTAATAAATTTAAAACAACTGAAACTAATTCATTCATACATTTATGATCCCAGAAATAGAGAATGATTTCTAAGTACTGAAAGTGATAAAGATGTCCAAATACCATCCCAACCAAAAACTGTTGAGATCAGAACCCACTCAAAGTTTGACAAATATGATCAAATGAATACACATGGAAAAATCCTTAGTCTGTTAAGATCAAGCTATGATCTTCCAGTTCTCTATCCTCCTATGACACTGTGAAATGGGTCATCATCTACATGAAACACAACACGGGCTGGTAGATCCCATTAAGGGGTGACTATAATGATACCCAATAGGACACCCAAAAAAATAACCCAAGTGCATCAATAATACTCATCTGGTAACCATGATATAGAAATCAATTAATAGTAATAAAAATTTAGATATACTCGAGAAGGACACCATGACTCTATGAGGTCACAACCAACTTCTAACCATAGTTTTCTTCTATAAGAAGTGATCATTATACGAGAATACAATCCATGATCCATTCCATCAGTAGATACTCTAATCAAATATTTCTTGATCATTAGGCCCTTCCCATGAATTATCAATGGTCTCTAAGGACCTAATACTCAGATTGGGGATCAAAGCTATGACCATTGGAGGGACACCTTGAACCGAGTTTGGATCATCCACTCTGTAGGGGATCATACTCAAATGATACCCTGAACCCTAGTGAAATGGAATGTTATATGGAGGACCAATTACCTTCTTAAGGGGGTCATTCGTATTCCACAAACCCCACATAGGGTATAAAAAATAGAGGATCACAATTTGGTCTCACTAAGGGACACCACAAACTCAATCTGAGGTGCATCCTCTAGATGTGATGATAATAATGATATGTTGACATATTTTCACAATATACCCTTGAGTGGAAGAACCAAGTGAAGACACTAAACTAATAATGGTCCTGACTGATGAAACTAAGGGATCCAAGAACCCTGAAAGGGGGTACAAGCTAATATATGAAGGTACTAGGGGATTCAAGACAACCTGTGATTTTTTTTGTGTGCATCAGAATAAAATGGAATGTATATATCCATATACACATTGTTTAGGAAGAGTAAATGACATGAATAGATTACATGGAACATTTCCCATTCCATCTTCCATTCAAATGTGACACTGTTCATGCCCATTTACCAATTTGTGCACACCTGGACGTGCCCCTGTACACCTAGCTATGTTCATGTACTTCAGCCAACCTATGCCAATGTAACATCTATGTTTCAAGCCAATCCTATTAGATTTTACATGTAGTTTTTGAAAGGGTCACATAACCTGTGATATTTTACTCCTCATGAAAACCCTAGTTTCTCAGCCATGGGGTCTCACATGATTTGCAGTGCCGGATTATACGATGTGTAACTCAGAAAATTCCAAAACCCTGGAGTTCTTACTTTTCATAGTCTATGAACACTACATTTTTATCCACCCTCTCTATGATCAAATATAAGGGGCTTTCTAGCAATACCATCACTGGAGATTGGAATTCCAGGATTCAAATCGTCTCTGGAAATTCCCACATGCACTACCTGTAGCCACACTATCTAATCAAGGATGAACATATGCCACCAATCCATTATGATCTACCTCTGATCATCCTCTATCATTGTTTAATCTAAATCACACACCTGATCTTTAAATTCATCCATGGTATTGATCTATTTCAAAATATAATGGTCACACAATGATTAACTTTTGGGTTATCATTGAACCATGAGCCAAAGAAAATTTCCCCGATGAACGTGTGACGAAACAGGGGAGAAATCCATAAACTATAACATGTGAGGAATTAAACATCACGTTAGTTCATTTGAAATCAATCCATTTTCTTATATTTAGATGAATTAAGGGGTATAAAAAATGAACGAAGAAAAATAAATACATTAAATTAATATATCACAAATGCATGGGTCATTTATTGTTAACGGAATTGACCCGCATCCAACCGAGATAAAATAATGGGATGGAATAATAGAAATTAAACATCTTACCTGGAGTTTGGATGGATCATTAATATGATATAGTTTTTCATTTCCATCATTGGAATGATCCACAAACTCAGATGGTGCAGCAATCCCCAATTTGGTCTCTATACAATGTTGTTTTCCAGGATTCCCCAAGGATCCTCTCCAACGGTTCCTCTCAAACATAGGGTATGCATACAATCCTAGTATTTTAGGAATAACCTTGTTTAAATAGAGGATCAAGTCACTACATCAAATAAAATGAAATAATACATATAAATAGTCTATTTTATTAAATTTTTTCTCGTGATAGATTTTTAAAAAATGCATGACATTAAAAAAGGTCATGCCATGCCTACGGTGAAACCCATGTTATGAAATCAATGGTGCCCTCTAATTTTTATTCTAATCCCATGTTCATGAGATGTAACAATTTTTTAGAAAAAATTCTTATGGATGATATTAATATATTTAATATATTTTAGAAATTAATTTCAGGAACACCAGGCCTCAAAATATCACATTGTCTCAGTGCCTAGTTCTGAAAATCATCCATATAAAATAAAAAATTAATACATAGAAAAATAATATTTTTTTTATTAGTCAAATTTAAATATTGTTTACTTATTTGTGACACACCATGTAATCTTTTGTTGTCTCGGTATAATCCTTGGCACATCAAGATAAATTATTTAGATATTCTATACTCAAATTAAATCAATTTGTTTTTAGAGATAATAATTAGGAAGATGAAAATAAATTGTTGTTTGGATTAAATAACTATTAAAATAGAATTAAACCCAAATGATAAATGACTAAATAAATCAATTATTTTTAAATAAATCTAAATTAATATGTCACTAATATGATACCATATGATGGTTTTTTTATTAATAATTATTCTAGGATGTGAATGATAAATAAGTTATTTAAAATGGAATTAATACAACGATTAAATGATTGAAGGATTCGATAACAAAACTGGTTGTTCATCAAATAATGATTTATAATTAATTTGAGATTATTAAAAAATTTCCATATAATGAATTCCTTCTTCATTAATGAATATAATAATATCTCTCTATCATACCATCATTATATCAAATGATTCCAGTGGATATTTCCTCAAGTGGTTATCCACACATCCACCCAAAACCTCTTACCACTACTGTAGGAATCCTCATGTACTAAAGTGGATGAGTCTAACCCTAGAACCATTCAACTTTTATTTATATGAGAACTGATTCAAATAAATAATCTCTTTATTCTCGGTAAAATCTCAAGGGGTAGAATTGGAGGATCGCACTTCATTATTTAGACTATTCTTGAATATGATCTCTCTAGGGATTGAGAATATTCCCTAGATTTAATTGTACATAACCCAAAAAAATGTCCAATCATGGGTTGAAAATTATATAACTAGGTAATTCTAATCCTATTGTTTGAGAATTGTAATTGATCATGGGCCCTTAGGATTCACTTAATCCCCATATAACCCCATATTCAAAAAATAATAATAATAATAATAATAATTTTTATTAACATATGGAAAAGAGACTCAATATTTATATTATTTCTTGAAAAATAAATTTATATTAATTATAATAATATTTAATATCTTGTTTTCTACTAGAATTAATCCTAGGCGAACCATTCCTCTACAATAGTTATGATTCCTTGAATAATGACCATCTGTTCATTATTATATATTAATATATTATTTGATAATAAATATATACATATTATATTCACTAAATAGAAATTAGATATTTAAAAAATATTTTGTTCAAAAATATTCTATTCAATTACCACGTACTAAATATAAAAAATATAAAAAATATGAATAATTATTAAAAAATATTATAATAATATTCATTCAACCTTTTAAATAATAATAATATTTAATCAAGGTTCTAAATAAACATAGTGTGTGGCCCCCTATTCCTCTTTCTATGAGGCATTAAGAAGATCTTCCTAAAGTCGATGGCCAGTGTCTATCATCACACCAAGGAAACCATAGAGAAATAAGTAAATATCCAAATGACATACAACCTCATAGAGACTCTTACTACATAATATAATACATTTATCCTGATATATCATTTTGAGTATGTTTCTTGTTGGTGTCATCAATTAATATGCTTGGTGTATCATTTTTTGACTTTTTAGAACTGGGCGTTCCTTTAAACACTATAGACATGAATTATATATGTTTATTGGATTCCCATAAAAGGAAAAATTATTTTATATTCTATTTAATAAAATATTGGATTAATACATTATTTCATTATTCATTAATGAAATATCACTCATGATGCACCCAACATATCCCACTTCACCAAAACCATATGTTGTTGTGGTTTTCATCAATATATCAAAGCATGTGACCCATAATTTTTTATAATAACAATCATAATGTATAAGAACCATTAATTAGGTCCATAGATGGGAAAATAAAATGGAATATATAAATTTTTATATCATATTGGAGGGCCATATTCTTGTAATCTCATACTCTAAATATTATCTAGGGTGCACACAATGAGATTGTAACACCAAAAGATTTTATGATTGGTATCTATTTAATAAATATGGAGTGTTCGATAGAATTTTTTATACATAACACTGATCTTCTATAAATAATTTTTCTACATTTTAGAATGAAACAGACTATATAGATTTTAAAGGAAGTAAAATGTTCAAAAATAATATCTAATTCACATAAAAAATACCATTGATCCGAAAGAGCTATTTTTAAATATTTTGTTCATAATATTTTTTTATAATGAATGTTTTAATAAATGGTTATGTTATATTTTTCAGAAAATAATTCAAATTATTTAAAATATATAAATATTTTTTTACAAATGAATAAAATTAATTCATTAGTTCACAACTGGTTTGAAATGAAAATTAATTCATTTCAAGGTAGAAGAGATGTTTTTCTAAAAAACCTTCTTTCATGAGGAAAATATAATTTTATTTTAATAAATTATATTAATCACTATTGATGATTGATTTTAATGAATTGTGAAGATAATATATTAAATCAAATTTATTAATATTAATTTATTGGTTTTAAATTTTGAATTATCTCATTATCCGATTTTTCTAGTTATTTTGATAATTGAAATAATTATTTTTGGAAAATTAATATTTATCAAGAGATTTATTTCTAATTTTTTATTCTATATATCTATGGTATTAATTCTTTAATATTCCATATGTATTTTTTGAACATATATTTGGATAAAAATCCATTTCTATCTGAGTTCATATTATATTTTTTGTAAATTTTTTTTAAAAAAATTTATTAGCCTTTATTAAATATTTTTAAAAGTATTTTTCTTCCATGAGAGACATTTTTGACGTTTTATACACCTTTTATGTGTGTAAATCGTTCTTTCATGATATATTTTATTATTCCACGAGTTATCTTAAAATTTCTTTAGAAATAACCAGTGTGATGTTTTATTCTTCAATAAAATGTTATGTTCTTCCAAGAGTGTAAATTTACTTATCGTAGAAACTTCCATGATAAATTTTTTATTAAATCATTATGCTTTCACGATTGAAATTTTTAAAATGTGCTAATCTTCCATAAGAAGAGATTAACCATCATTGAGTTAAAATATGGAAATGTAATAAGCTTATGTGAGGAATAAAATGAGTCTTCTCTGAAAGATCTGTATATTCCATGAGAATAGATGGATCTTCATTGTTGATTACTGAATAATCTATGAGTGAAATGGACCATTTTTTGTATTATTCCTTGTGATGTTATGAGATTATATGAGAATAGGTTTATATTATATGATAATAAATGGTGATTAGATAATAGATCTTTTTTATTGAGAAATAATTCTTTATTGAGAAGTATATTCCATTCATGAATGATCTTCTTTAAACTAAAAAAATCACATATTTACTTTGTTATTTTTTAGTACAAAATTTGATCTCTTTTACATACTATTTTATATGTTGTGTTATGAATTATTATTTCAAATGTTTTTCATGGTTTAATTATTCCTTAAATATTGACTAATTATTTTTATCCTTTATAAATTTTATTTGAAATAATTTTCACTATATTCAAAGTGTATTAAATGTAATCATGTTTGTACAGATTTCATCGTACATTAACTATTAAAATTTTTATCTAACTGAATATGAATAGTTTTTTCTCATGCACTCTATGAGAGTGTCAAATTATATTTAATGTTTATTAAGTGTTATATTTTATGATATAACATACCTTATTGTATAACCTATACATTTTATTCATTATACAAGAGATACTACATGAATATATTTAACATTTTCATTAAATAGACTTCACATGTATACAAAAACACCACAGAAAAATTTTAATTAATTTTAGTAAAGATTCAAATACATGATACTTAAACAAACATTGATCACAAAATCCATCAATTATTGAATATATTGTTTATAAATGAATACTATATAATTGGTTTGATTGATCCAGATCAATAAAAGCGGTAGAAAATATTCTTGAAATTTTTCATATGAAAAACTTTGAGATCCAATATACTCTTGAGTAAACTAAAATCATTTGATACTTTTATTTTGGAGATCCATTTTCTTCTTTGACACATGGTTCTTAAATTAATCATCTGGTTTCTTGGTTGTAATTTTTTTTATTTCGTTTCTCTTCTTATAATTGAGTGATTTACACAATCCCATTGAAATGTATATGTCTATAAATTGTTAGTCCGTATAAAAGTTTTCTTAGGGTTGTCTCTTCATGATAAAAAGGAAGCTTTGTTCAAGTAGTGCATCTTAGTAGGAAATGGGGACTCTGTTTTGGTTTTAATCCCCCTAGGTTTAAAAAGGCATTGTAATTGGGTTCTGACTCTATGTGGGATAAATATAGTGTAAAGGATTACACTTTTACTTGGTGTCATCTCTCTCCATTTTTATAGGGGTGAAGAGTATATTAGTATCACATTAATCCAAAATACTATAAAATCATCTATTTTCCTTTATAATTTATTTTCCATTACATTAATTATTAGATTTTTTAATAATTCACTTAAATATTTTAAAGCTTTAAAATATATCCCCTCTTTAAATTTTGACCAATCTAACAATGGGACCAAACAATTGGTCGAAAATAAATTTCAATAGATTTGGAATATTCATATTTATCAATGATAATAAATCCATATATAATATTATAAGGGAAATTATTTATTTTGAGATGGAAGTAATAATTGATAATGATATTTAGAAACCGCAATGTCCTTCATTCTTTGATGGAATAGACTAGGGATATTTGTATAGGAACAAAGGATGTAACTCTCTTGAAATGGACTATGGTTTCTATTTTTTGTCAATCATGACAAGTAAGATCAAAAATAATTAAATGAAATGGATCTTACACTTTATGAATACAATAATATTTATGGTGGAATCATTTCCTAGGAAAGGCATGTGTTTTGGATTGAAGGCCTACACTATTTATGTTTCACAGAGGATTTATGAATTTTAACCGTGTGCACTGCGACTATAATGACCATCATGAAATAGTTTTTCTATAATCAACTAATCATCAAGCTGATAAGGGAGTGAATTTTTAAGAGTGTAGGATTATGTGTACATTGATGAGGTGCATTGTGAATAGATATGGTGTTTCTATGTGATTATGAGAAGTGGAGCATCACAACTGCGCGATGTCACAACGAAGGGGTATTTGACTACATAAAATTTCAGTAGTTAATCATGAAGGGAGGATCACCATGAAGTTATTTTGGAAAACTAAGAAGAAAAAAATTAATTGGAAGAAATGGAGCATCACGAATGGACTATCCTATAAATATAAGGAAACCAAATATTCTTCTCATACGTGGAGTTCAAATAAGTGTCAGAATCGCTTATATTTTGTGAATCTAGGGGAGAACATCAAATTGTGTTTTCTATGAAATATTGAGCATCATGAAAGGATCTGTCAATTCATGACAGATTGAAATGATTATATATAATTTGTGATTCATGTTGATGGGTTATTCTATATTGACTCAGTGAGTTTCGCAAAGGGATTTGTTCCATGAAGGCAAGGGTGCTTCGTGAAGGAGCTTCACAAAATGCTATTTTGAACATTTAGGTTTTAGTGAACAATGCATTTAGAGTGAATCAACTCAAGACGAATGTACAAAAGGAGTCTCAAGCTATGATAAGAAAAAATTCTATAAGGCAAATCCATTGAAGTGACCTTCATGTTGATAATTTGTGTTTTACTTTTCTCAAAGCAGTGATATAGGGGGAGTCAATAGAAGTGTTTCAAGGGATGCAGTGTGTTATCCCTAGAATTTTATAAAGGTAGTGTTCCTAGCATGGAGTGACTATTCCTAAACTTATTTATTCCAGAACTATTGAATAATAGTGGAATTTGGTATGACTGACACCTTGTTGGCATGTGCCCCTTATATTATCCCTTTGTGGCGAACCAAGTAAAATTATTATGTGTTCTCATTGAAAATGACTATTTTTTAAAACATATTATAGTCAGGTATGTTTAACCATTTCCTAAAAATGTGGGAACAAGATCCATCACGAATGATGAAAAATATAACACCTCGATTCACCCCTCCCCTCTCAGGCTATTTAGGGGTCCATCAAGTGGTATCATAGGGAGGTTGCTAGTGTTAAATCATATGCGCTTTACTGTCATGGAGAAATCAGTAAATTTCAGGGGAGTCCCTCTATTTTATTGTAGAAACATTCAAATATGAAAATAATGAGATGAGGTGTCAATTAATATCTCATGGAATAGAATCCATATTTTTCATTGCTCAAGGAATATAGGTTATTGATCCAATAAGGATGTCTATGACTGATTTATATAGAAATATTATTGATGTAGATACTAAAGTGATGAATTATATTGTTGTGTCTCTTTTTGATCAGATCTATCTGATGATAATGAGTTCCACCTAAGAAAAGTTTATGTGGGAAAAAATAAAAAATATTTATAAATGACATATTACAGTGAAGGAGGAAAACCCCCAAATTTATAACAATAGGTTTGATTATATGAAGATTAATCAGGATGAAAATTCATATACATTATTCAATTGAATTACTGATATTGTATGTGATATTCTAGGGCATTGAGAATAACTCAAAAACATTTAAATTGTAAATAAAATTTTATAAGGCTTCCACCTCCCTATAATCCATAATTTTCAGCCCTTGAGGAAAGGAATCTTTCTAAGCTATCTTCAGATGATCTGATGAGTAGTCTGGTGACATATTATATGAGAGTCAAACCTGAGGAAGTAACAACTCAAGTTATAAAGGAAATGGTTTTCAAAGACATGGAAACGATAAAAATTTAGAAGATAGTGTTGATGATGAAAATGAGGAAAATATGCTTATTTATCTCATGTACAGGAAATTCAAGATTGGAAGAAGGAAATTTGAATGTAATTTACTTATGTCTTTTTTTATTGTGAAAGAGTTTGGAACAATGTCTCTTGATGATCAAGAAAGTTCTAGGATAATGAATGTGAATATGGAAACATGGTGAAGGCTCAAAAATTATTTTTCAAAAAGAAATAATTCAAATACATATTGAAATTATAGAGGAAGAGTTTTTAATGTGATAAAGAAGATTATGATAATGGATTATATGAGAGAGAAGAACTATAATTTAAATCTACAAAACATGCATCCATGATAGCTAATGTTTAAAATTTAGAACCATCTGGAGATAAATATAGAAAAAATCTATTTACCACTGATTATTATATCAAGTGGAAACTAAATAATTCTCTTGGTAAGATTGTGATTCAATGTAAAATATGAATATTTTGGAGAGTAGTTTTTGAATATTCATCTGACTATGCTGATCAACATCAATTTGGAATTGAACGACTCAAAGAATTAGTGAATTAACAGTCAACAACTATTAGAAACAAAGAAAATATAGTGAAACTATAGATCCAAATTAAAGAACATGAAAAGGTAATCAATGACCATAACTCAAGACTATAGGAGAAGCCCAATAATGTTAAGGTACTCAAAGATGAAGTTGTTACTCTAAGGAGTAAACACAAAAGTGAATAAAATTCAAAATAATCAAAGATAAAGCATAGTTTGGAATATTCCGAGATACTATGTTACTGGAGAGAGATAAAAGTGGTTTTATGGAGTTGAAAAGGTTTTTAATGGTCAATGTTACACATACAAGGGAAATAGATGAATCGAATTTGATGAAAAACAACAAATGCTTCAAATGAAATGGTAAAAAATAAAGAAAATGTTAATTATGGACATGTTGACAAGTCAAATAATGTTTGGGAAAAGGAACACTCAAGTGAAACTAAAGTGATAACTGAAAACATTATTTAAGAATACAGAAATCAAAAGTAGTTAAACATTATTACTATGGATGGAAACATGATGCAGAATAGGTTTGAAAATACTTTTCCACTTATGAAATGTCAATTCTAGGGATATTTGGAAAATACCATGTCATACTATGAAGAATCAAGGAGCTATTTGAATGAGGAATATCTATACAGACAACAAAAGAGAAAAAATTCATATCTAACTTATTGTAGAAGAAATAGTGCCTATGGATATTGTTTTCATTTTCTTTACTTTGTCCACAAAGATATTCAATTCAGGTAGTGTAACGGCCTGAAAAAATCATATAGAACTCAGAGACAAGTCAATACTCATAAACCAGATAGTGTTTCTCATACCAATTCGTTTTCTCCTCTAGAATAAAAGTATAATTTTGAATAACCTTCCCACATGTAAATGATATTTGAAAGACCTTATTCATCCATTAGTGAAATAAATATTTCATGGAAGGAAAAGAATAAAATTATAAAATATAACCATGTAGAAGTAGTATTAAAAGCTACAAAGAGAAAAAAACCTAAATTATTAATAGTGTATTTTCATACCACATGATGGGTAATGATGGCTTGTTAATGACAATTATGAAAAGGGTTGACAGAAACGTATGATTTGGTAATGATTTTGCATTAAAGATCAAAAAGAGTGGATGTACCAAACTAGCTAATGGCGTGATGAAGAAAACTAAATTTCATTATATTGATGGTTTATATCAAAATCTCATAAGTGTGAATCAAATCTGAGACTCATTACTTACAGTTACATTCAATAAAAAAGGAACAACAATAATTAAAAATATAGGGAATTCTCTCATGAGAGGCTCTTGAACAGATGGAAAATTATATTAAGTCAATAGTAAATAGAAAATTTTCAATCTAATAGTTGAATACAAAAACAAAATGTTGCATCAAAGGTTAGTGTACATCAATAAACAATACATTGGAAAGATATCTAAGCTGATGATATTCATAGATATCCCCAATCTGAAGCATGAATGGGGAAAACTTGTGATGCTTACGTATGATGGAATTTTCACTACAGTTTATATCAATCAAAGAAGAAAAGGGAATCAAATATTTTTTATCTAATCCATACATATAATGACCATAAGTTTAATCCATTGAAATTAATTTCCTATAACTATTTAATATAGTATAATAAAATAAAATCACTACACAATAAACTACAATGTACTATGTGATCTTTAAATATAACATTTTTACTTCTATAATTTTAATTTATAAAAATTCGACACACACAGTTGCGATGAGTAAGATGTTTGGAGCCTAATAAGACAAAATTAATTTTAAGTTAATAGTAACTAAAACATAGGAATATTAATGTTACCCTTATGAATATTAATACGACCCTTTTGAATAGTAAATTGTCTAAGTGAATAATTAACCTTAAAAATGAATGTATAAATAAAATGTATCCATATTATATGTGATAATTGGATTGTATCATAGTGTTGGTATTTTTGTGAGTCATGTATATTTACTTAAAATTTAATGATTAATTTAATAAAGTAAATAAAAATTTATTTTCATAAAATGTATTCTTAAATAATTATTTTGATAAATTGTGATTATATGATAATTTTACGAGAACATAATTAATTTTTCAAAGTGTTAGAAAAGCAGTTTTAATTTTAAATTTTTTATTTTTCAATTAGATTATGATTTTAATTAAAAATTAAATTTCTCATATTTTGAAAATTATTTTCATAAAATGTAGTTAATATTGGAATTCTACACATCTAAGAATTTTTGGATTTCTGTTTTGGTATTTTTTTTGAAACACATGAATTTTTGGGGAATGATAAAATACATCAATTTGTTGTATATAATCATTATATGTTAAAGACACTATTTTTGTGTCATTTATGATGTAATAACCTTGGGTTATAAATAACAACCACATATTACAGTTTTTAGTCACAATAATCATTAATATTGTTTGTATTTAGAAAAATAATAAAATAATGAATAAAATATTGAGAAGACACTCCTCTCCTCCACTATAAAAACCACCCATCACCCCTCTTCTCCTCACAAATCTCAAACATTTCTCATTATCCAAATTATGCTCAAATATCTCCATAATACCTTATCCCTTATCCATAATCCCGTGGTATCTTCAATATACCAAATCCTCTCCCTTTAAACGATACTCAAGGAACATATATTCAAGATGTAAATTCATTATTCCATTTATTTTATTTTATTTCAAGTTGAATTTTTTTCTTTTCTTTCCTTGACTCATTTAATTCAAATGTTATAATTAATTAATTGATATAAATGTACATTAATTTTTTATTATAATGTTAGAATTAATCATTATCTATCCTTTCATATACTTTTATTTTAGAAATGAAAACACCATCTAAAATGTGTTAATTTTTTACATTCATGGATGACGAGTTTTCAATTTAGATTAATGTATTAAATTATTTTCATGAAACCATTTTAATGGTTGAACCATACTATAATATATGTTCTATTTCTAATGTTACGTTCTGTAATATTTTGTACACATGATATTAATTTATAATGAAATATGTGTTTGATGTGATAAAAACCCGCTAATAAACCAAAACAGTTATCATTAAAGTTTTATATAATGATTAATAATCTCTCCAACTGACCAAATTAAATTTAAAACCACTTACTATACTTGATTTTCACTAATAACATATAACTCTTATTATGTAAATCCATTCTCATTTTAGATGTTTATCTTTACATGTATATAAGAAAACCAATCATGAAAACCAATGAAACAAACAATGAAGTTGAACCTCTTAACCCATTCAAAAAGTCATCCATGAAATTTATAAGGTTGTAATAAATAACTAACATAAATAAGAGGTTTTGAAAATTTTAATTAATTAATTTAATTTTTTTTACCTAGGTCATTAATATCAATTGAAGGACACCATCAGTCGTAAGGTAATTTATTCTACTCAAAGCTGTTTTATTCTTTCTGGATTCTCTATTGTTCTTTTTTACCCAAATAATGTTTCGTTTATTTTTATGTACATATCATATATGATGTGTATATTCTCCAAACTCATGTATCAAGATCCATTCATCCTTATCATTTGGGTATATACGTGTTTTTTTAGTGATTCCCTCTTATATACTTCTAGATAAGAAAACAAATTTAACAGAAACTTTTCCAATTCTTACCCAATTTCAAGTACACAATATAATCTGTTTTTAAGACACCAAAATTGTTTATAAAACCCCATTTTTTAATATTAAAAAGTTCTTGTTAAACCCCTGGTTTTATGTAAAAACTATTCCCGTTTATGTTTTAAATGACATTTGAAATTTTCCTTTAATAGCACTAAAATATTCTAATTCAATTGTTTCTTTAGTACTCTTTTTACATGTAATTACATATAGTATTCATCACTTATCAAGATATATTCTTATTATAGCCTATTGTTGGCACCAAAATATTGCACGAAAGGAAGAGACGAAAAAGAAGGCCGGCACGCTGCCTCGTGAAGCACTGACGCGAAGCACCACCGCGAAGCACCGACGCGAAGCACCGCCGTGAAGCACCCCGAGCAGCGCGGTCTCGCGAAGCTCCAGAGGTGATAACTCTCCACGAATGCATTTCACGTTCGCGAGCCCGCCGCGAAGCTCCAGAGGCGGTAACACTCCGCGAACGCATTTGACGTTCGTTAGCCCGACGCTAAGCTCCAAAGGCGGTAACTCTTCGCGGACGCCGTTGACGTTCGCGAGTGCGCCGCGAATCACCCGAGGCGACGCACGAGTTCTGATTCGCGGCGCCCCTTCCCTATAAATTCTGGACTCCCCCTGAGTCCCCAGGATGGACAATCTGACCTTTCGGCTTCTCCTCTCCCGAATCGCGAAGCACTCTTTGCCTCGGGAATCATGAGCTCCGCGAGGTACTTCTACTTCGCGAGACGCCTTTTCTTTGTCTCGTTTTGATCCCCTCTTCCGAGAGGGATTCCCTTCACGAAGCTCAAGGGCATTTGCGAAGGAAAGGGATTCCCAAGGGAACCTGGGCAGCCGCGGAGTGTTTATTCTTCGCGAAACACCCAACCCATACTAGTGATCCCTATGCTAAGGTAGGATCGCTCCACATCGCGAAGCACACTGCTTCGCAGCACCCTGCTTCGCGAGGCACCCCTTCTTCGTGAGGCAGTGCTCCGCGAATACTGTTCCACTTCACGAAGAACCCTCCACTCACACATATTCCCCATGCTAAGTCCAAGGCACTCTGCTTCGCGAAGCACACACCTTTGTTTGGAAATTCCTCTTCCCGTGTGACCCTCCAGGTTTGCACGATGTGATTTCAAAGTCCCATGGACAATACCACTCGTAGTGTTGCTTCGCCTAATGCTTCTTCGCATAGGCACGTTAACGGCTATTGCTTCTTCGCATATCCATGCTAACGTGGACCCCTCGATGGTTCGTTCCACAACCCCCCCTGATTATGGCCTTACCGGTACCTTCCCTTCCCCAAGGACCAGAGGGTACCGGTTATGTAAGTCCTAGGGGTGCGGAGTGAACCGACCTCGTCCGAGCTGCAGGACATTAAACTGCCAAGCATCACGTCCTCAGCACATGACGTTAAACTGTGACCTGACCTCGTGCCTCCAACGAAGGGTCCCCTCAGGTCGAACATTTTTTACGCCACTCGTCTCCACAGGAGTGGAATCACCCATCCACATGGGATGATATCTTCCTTATTGGAGTGGCGTATGTTCTCAGGAGAAGGGCGACCCTAGTTCCCCATCGGATGGCTGCACCTCTGCATCTCCATACTTCCCCACTACCAAGGTCAGTGGAGGGCGTGATAGGGAACGAGGCACCTCCCATCACTGGTCCTGATTCCCTCTTTCGCTGCGCTTTGCCACACCTCGGGCCTCCATCCTGGAGTAAGTCCCAGCACCGTGGGCCGCCTAATGCGTAAGCCCCTCTTCGCTTTTCACGGACGCATCCTTCGCGACGTGATTGTCGGGTCCTTGCAACCTCTTGTTTCTCACACCGAGCATGACTCACGTGGGCTTAGAGTGAGCACTGACCCTGACCCCCACCCTTAGCGAACTACGAGGACTTTGATCCATGTCAAGGCATGGTACGTAGGAAGCCTCCATGAGGTTCAAGCCACATTGCTCGGTCGTTCATTCACGTCGAGTTTCGCCCTTGTCCAGCATGACGTTAAACTGTACGCCCCCCTTGTCCCATATGACATTAAAATGCACACCCATTTGAACTACGAGGTCTTTGATCCATGTCAAGGCGTGGTACGTAGGAAGCCTTCCTGAGGTTCAAGCCCACCCATCATTATTCACGCCGATTTCTACCTTCGTCCGACATGACTTTAAACTGCATTCTAGTCTGACGGAAAGTCGTTGTGACTAACCCAAACTACGAGGTCTTTGATCCATGTCAAGACATGGTACGTAGGAAGCCTCTACGAGGTTCAAACCCACCATACGGTCGTTCTGACCTCATTCACATCGGTTCACCCCCGTCCCGCATGACGTTAAACTGTATTCCACAACCCGAACTATGAGGACTTTGATCCGTGTCAAGGCATGGTATGTAGGAATCCACCCAGAGGTTCAAGCCCATCTCCAACTGGACCGAGGTCCCTCATTTACATCGGTTTGCCGATATCCAACGCCCGTCGTTTATTCACGTCAGGGTTCATTACCATCCCACGTGACGTTAAAATGTATCCCATAAATCCCTTTTAACTACGAGGACTTTGATCCATGTTAAGGCATGGTACGTAGGAAACCTTCCCGAGGTTCAATCCCACCACTAGTGGACCCCCGGGTCTACTTTCATGTCGGATCACCGATGAGACCCTTTGAACTACGAGGTCTTTGATCCATGACAAGGCATGGTACATAGGAAGCCTCCATGAGGTCCAAGCCCACCACCACTAGGACCCTCCTGGTCGTCCCCATTCACGTCAGCTCGCTGATGATACCCATCAGACCAAGGTCCACCCTCGTGTTGGTCCACCGGCACCAACCCGAACTACGCAGACTTTGATTCCCTGCCACGGGGATATGTAGGAATCCATTTCAAGGCTCAAGCCCAACTTCACCGTTTCCCATGCGATGGTTCTTTTCCATTCCACCCACCACTTCATTCATCCATCCACCATCCACCCTGATCCTCACCCGGACCGGTATATCCCAATGAGATCATGTCGGTATGCTCCTCTTCACAGCCGCCCACGGGCTGGCCCCAATATCAGCATCCCTTCAAGGGAAATCCCTCAATCCAATCCATTCTAGTTACTGCTCTGATCAGGCTGATTCATCTCTGTTGGACGTTAAACTCACAGCGTACCCTGTGTTAAACATGGGAAGCTAAGTAAAACCTCAGATATGTGTCTACGACATATAATTCCCCGCGCTCGATGTGGGATGCCTCGGGCTTCCACACCCTTGAGAATCCCTGTGACCAGGGTTAATAGACAGACATGCCAGGTTCCCCAGCATCCAGACACTCTACTGATGACTCAACGTGACTACTCCCCCGAATGAAGGTTTCTGCCCTGACTGGACCCTTTGGAATGTCCCGACAGAAGTAGTGTAATTAACCGGCGTCCATGGAAACATGGCACAGGGAAGAGTTTCATGAACTACGTATTAAATCTACGAGGGAGACCCGGACTAGGTGATGAGTTCGGAGGAGGAATCCACAGAAGGAAGAACTAACATCCCATCATCCCGTTTCAATCAAGGAGCAGACATACTTGAATAAGGAGGGAATGTCACCCGCCTTTGGAAAGCAGGAATGCGGGGAAACAAGCGCAACACATCCTCCTCCCGTGGACGGATGGATGCGCGTGCCCCAGCAAAAGCGTCGGAAACAGAAATGGTGAACCCGACGTGAAAGTCTTCTCCTCACTATGGATATTAGTAGCGTTCGAGAAACAAGTAGATTGACATGTCACCAGATCTAGATATCTGGCGCCTGGTCCCACCAAGCAAATAGCGGGCCTATCGTGAAACTCACCGGAAGTCGGGCCAACAGAACGTGGGGCACTCCGTTCTGCAGCGTGTTGGCGTGGATCCTTCTTACAGACATGGATAATGGACGGACACTGGGGCACTGTTTATCAATCCTTTTCCTCTCAGTGCTGATGAGTTGATCCCTTCGTTTATCAGGAACCAGGTTGCTGTTACAGAGATGCGATCACCGCCCGCTCACCTACACAGGGGCAGGGGAAACATCGCCACAGCCACCCCACATGGCACCGCCACCGCCACGACGGCCGCCACATCACGGACCACGGGGCGCCCACATACCCTTTCCCCATCAGAGGCCATCCAGCGAAGGGTGATCAACAACCTCGTGCGCAGGTACGAAGAGGAAGGGGTCATCCCAAATCGGGATATGGCCCGCTTGGACCTGGAGGCCTCCAGGCCCCGCCGTCAACGCCACCCTAACAGGCCGCGCAGGGATCCCCTGCTCCCCACCCCAACATTCAACCGTTTCGGGAGCCTGTCCCCGAAACGCCTTGACGACTCCTCGCCTTACGCTGAAGAGGCGGGCGTCGTCCGTCTCAGCCCGCTCAGGGTCCCGACCCAAGGGCCCCAGGCGAGAGATCTCGTCCGGCTGCGTGAGCACCGCCGTCCGAATCTGAATGAAGAGCAGGCAGGCCATGCCCCTGCACCACCTGCACCAGCTCGCCTGACCCGACATCTGCGCCGGGCCCGGGCTGAGGACGCTCGGCCAGGTGCGTCGACGTCGACAGCTACAGTGGCCCGAGCCACTGCCGATGTGCATCATGAAGCCCCTGCATACACTGAGTAGAGGCACTCCTTCACCCAACCAGGATCGAGACCCCAACCGCCCCACAGGCCGGCTGGGTTGACTCTCCGGGTTGCAGGCCCAAGTGGTGATCGCCGCGAACTAACCCGCAGTGATGTCACCTCATACGAAGGCCCTCCCCGTACCACTACCAGAGATCACAGAGAGCTATTTTGGGGGCCGACAGTGGTAGAGCGACGACATGACCGGTTTCTGATAGCCGTGACTCCTATGCCAGAAGTTGTGGCTATCAGCCCATCATATCGTAACAACGTGGCCAGGTCACCTTACTCTTCGGAGGATGGCCCGAAATTCGGCGGCCAGTCAGCTCGTTTTCCATACTATCCACCGCCGAGTATACTATCCCAGAGGTCCGCCTCGGTACCACTACCAGTTCCTCAGCCCCACCTGGTTGATGAGTGGGGAAATATAGAGCCTGACCCCGAGTCCGAACCTAAGAGCTTCTGAAGTATTCTTGCAGCAGATTACTTCCCGGAGAAGGTTTGGACGACGGCGGCGCTGAATTTTTGCGTACCCGAGTCTCTTACCCCTGAAGAAGTGGGTTGATTTTGTCAAACTCTATGGGTGACACACTTTCTCCTTCGTTACGAACGAGTGGTGTACCCCAGGAGTCGAGAGCACTTCGAAGAAATCGGCGAGCAATGCCGCCTGATCGATTCGGCTGCACTCCTTGTGGCCCAGCACCCTGAGTCACCAGGCCGCCAAAGCGCCCTTCAATGGAAATGAATTCAGAGTTTTAAATCACTCTACAGAATCGTCAGGGAAGCTACCCCCCCATGTGCAAGTCCGTGGTTGGGGACGCTATGCCGCTCTCCTCTTCGACCCTATCTGACGGCAGCCCGATTCATTATGTGACATCGAGGACATGCCCTCGAAAGGGGTCGCGGTCCACATGGCTGACGTCATGGACAAGGAAGACGAGCTTGAATTACTTGATGGAGAAATACCCCCTGAGGGCGTACCGCCACTGTTGGACCCATCAGGGAGGGTTACCTGTCAGCAGAGGAACCTGCTAGGCCTCCCCGTACCCACCGAGTCACTGGTACTCGGTCGAAATACCGGCAAGGGTAAGGAGCATGTCAGAACTGTCAAGCACTCCGACCCATCTGCCTCTGTGCAGAAAACAGACGAAGATCCTGAGAAGGCCATGTTACGCCAGCAGCTTGCTGAGCAGAAGAGGCTGGTTGACGAACTCTTGGCTGAGCGCGCCGCAGAGCGGCGATCCGACTATGGTAATCCCAGGCGGGGGCAGCAGGGGCAGGAACAATTTCCCCCCGGTGAGTGCCTCCAGGCAACCCTGATCATGCTACGGTCGCAGACAGGGCAGAATCCGGAACTTACGGTAAGAGGGCGCGATACGTCTCGCCAACCCCCCCCCCCCCCCCCGAACGACGGGGAAATATGAAGAATCCAGTCCGGGTTCCCCCATTCGCCCCGCAGGTCGTTCCGCCAGTCGATCCACGAGCTGACGAAGCCATCTACCATGTTGGAGAGCCTGGAAATGCACTTGTGGATAGGGATCCCCATCAAGACAGGGACCCCCACCGGGATGATCTTATTGCGACACTCACAGCCCGCCTCAAAGCATTGGAAACACGGCAGGTGGCAGTCCCACCGGATGGCAAGTTGTATCCTGCATGGGTAGATGATATGCCCGCACCTCCGGGTTTTAGGAACCCCACCTTCTCGCCCTTTAATGGCATAGGGGACCCACCACAGCACTTGGCACATTTTTCTTCCTAGTGTGGCCCCATGCTGGGGACCCTGGCTCAGCAAGAAGCTGCCAAACTCCGGTGTTTCGTACAGACATTGGAAGGTCCATCATTCGTCTGCTACAACCAGCTCCATATCGGATCTGTGACCTGTTGGGAGGAACTCCTTCGGCAGTTCTTATACCAGTTCAGCTCCACCACGTAGAAGACCATCATTTCAGACCTCTTCAAGTGCAAGCAAAGGCCTGATGAGCGAGTCGCAGATTTCATCGCCCAATGGAAGGGACTTACGTATTCCATCGATATGCCACTGAATCAGGAGAAATTACTGCCGATGTGTGTGGGGAATGTCAAAACGGAGCTCGTAACCTCCCTGATTACCCAGAACTACCCTGGAGGGTTCAAAGATTTCTCGGATAAGGCTCAGCGTCTTGAGGAAGCCCTGCAACAGGCTAGTCAGGCACGTTCGTTTCCCCCTATGATCCCACCCAGGAGGAACGCCAGGGCTAAACCTACCGTGGTGGCCCAAATAGAAGCCCCTAGGAAGCTGGAGTTACTTCCAGCGACACCATCCCCACAACCACGCAGAGGTCTTCCGCCTCAAGCACAGGCTCCTGCCCAGCAGCGACTGCCTCAGAACCGACAGGTTTCTCCGCGCAATGCACCACCGCCACCCAGGCAAGAAAATCAGGCACCACCTCCTCGGCAGGCCCCTCCGGACCCTCGTCAGGGCCAGGCCCCCAGGGCACCCTATCCAGAAAGAAGGCACCAGACTTATTCATTCAAAGAAAATTAGGTCCCTGGCTACTTCTGAAGCGCTTTAGAGCAAGTGATTGTGCGTCTTCCCGAGTGCAGAAGGCCGGCAGAGGCGAATCTCACTGATCACCACAACTACTTCCCTTATCATCGGATTCTGGGGCACACCTTCATGCAATGCTGTGTGTTTAAAGACTGGATTCAAGACCAGGTCAACAACAACATAGTCAAGTTGGGCCCGACACCAGCAAAAGTGGCGGGTGTCTTCGCAGGGTCAGAGATCGGTAGTGACAGCGAAGGCGAGTGGCAGCAGGTCCCCAGTTGCAGATCCCGGAAATACGACGACTGGATGGCTCGAAAAACCATCGTCCATTCCCATGGTATCATCCAGGTGCACCTGAAGAAGCATAAAAAGTGTCCGGTACCTCCGCATCGTCTTCACAGTCGACCTCTTCCCAAAAGGGAAAGCAGCGGCGACGCAAGAAGAAGCAACACGCACCGCATGTGTCGTCGTCATCCCGCATTCTCGGAGACTTTATACCCCCTAAAATGGGTATTCCTCCCAGAATCCACCGGTTATTGGATGACTCCTCGAGCGACAGCCAGGGGTACGCTTCAGTTAACACCGTGGAGCTGGTAAAGCCCTATATGACTCCCGGCGAGGGGGAGCACCAGGCGAACCTCCCCAACATTTACAGCCGACGTCAACGTCAGCTGAATCGCAACCGTGCCGGTCATCGAGGTATGTCAGTAGGAACTTTCAGCCAAGATGTACATGCTACTGAGACCAGACAGCAGGCTCAGCGCAGAGCTCATCACGTGCAACCCCATCTAATGCCCTCGGCTCTACCTCCACCGTCGTTTGTGCTACTAGATCAGGGAGAGCTGCCTTGTTCGTATCACAGTCAGTCTCTCCCGGCTATAGGCTAGCCTCCGCTATCCGATCCTAGTCCGGAGACTACTCTCTAGGCTTCAACTAGTAGGAAGTAGGATGTACCCAGTACTAGCTGATCGCCGGTTCAACCGGCAGGACCCGCTATGCCTCCAAATGCCGAACGTCCTCCTGTAAGCAGAGGTTCGTGTTTGGCCCGAAAGTATGACGTTCTGAACCACCTGGCCAGAATTCCGGCAAGGCTTTCTATCCTTGAGGCCGTTCTTCTGTCATCCGAAATTCGCGAGGCACATGCCGAGGCCCTAAGGATCCCCCTCCAGTTTGAGACGGAGGTAGCAGCTGCAGAAGCCTTCCATACCGAGATGATTGAAAATGCCGAATGTCAGGCGGTTATCTCGTTCTCTGGTGAAGATGGGGACCCTCCTATATAGGGGAACATTCGCCCATTGTACATCACTGGCCACATCAATGATGTGGAAGTCCACCGCTGCCTCGTTGACACGGGTTCCAGAATCAACCTAATTCCGACCCGAACGTTGCGGAAGCTGGGTCTGTCTGAAGGTGATTTAACTCCCTCTGACCTCAGAATCCAGGGGTACGACAGGACCGAGCAAACCCCAGTCGGCAAGATCCGCCTAAAGACTCAGTTCGGTGGATTAATTTCCAGTACAGCGTTCATGGTCGTCTCTCAAGACATCGCCTACAACGCGCTGATGGGTAGGCCATGGCTCCATCTGCATGCATCGGTCCCTTCGTCGTATCACCAGTGCCTAAAATACTCACTTAATGGTCGAGTAGGCGTGCTCGAAGGGGATGCTTCGTCATTTCGCTTCTTGTGAGGCCCGCTATCTGGATGCACGTTATTAAAATATTAAGGATAAGAAAATCCTAGTAAGTGAGGATGAACCCGCCCCGGTCACAAGTGATCTCTGGGCAAGCATGGATGACGCATACATCCTCCTGATCCACCAAATGGAGGCCACGACCCTCGACATGGGGCAATGTTTTGTTGTTTCGGGTACACAAGGAAGGCATGTTCCCGTGTCCAAGCGACGACATAAAATCACCTCGTACTCCTACATCAACCAGGCTCAGGTGATCCCGGAACCTCTTACCCTTGTACTGTACCGGGACGTCAAGCTTTTGACAATGGCGGTGCGCCGTACATGTCTCTTCTGCCAGGCTAGAATTAACCGACTCAAGCCGACACGTTACCACTGCTTTGATATCATCAAACGTGGACCCTTAGGACGAAGGTCAGATGGAATAGGGTCAACTACCTTCATTTCTATGGTCTCAATGGTGACTGAGTCCCCTAACATGATGACCACTGCTGCCCAAGCCGGCACCAGCTACCCCTCTGGTTTTGATAGCCCAGAAGTATCTCCGGTCATGGGAAATCCCCACACGGGTGGAGAAGGAAGTCTTAGAGGATTCTCCCCCCGCCTTTGAAGAAGGCGTCTCTACCACGGATGATGAACTGGTACAGGTGAACCTTGGTAGCGAGGAAGATCCGAAACCCACATTGATCAGTGAAGCCATGTCCCCCGAGGAGCGGTAGCAGTATGTAGATTTCCTCAAACAACACCGTGACGTGTTTACCTGGAGTTACAACGAGATGCCAGGACTAGATCCCCAGGTACCGTTCACCTTCTGGGCCTCCTGGAAAAACATCGTGGGTTTAAGCAGCCTCCCAGGAAGATGCACCCTTCTCATGGTGCTATGGTTGAGGATGAAGTTGACAAGCTTATCAAAGACAACTTCATTAAAGAAGTCCAGTACCCCAAGTGGCTTGCCAACATTGTGCCATTCAGGATGAAGAATGGGCATATCAGAGCCTGCATCGACTTCCGCGATCTTAATCGCCACTGCCCAAAGGATGACTTCCCACTCCCTGTGACAGAGTTATTGATTGACGCCACGGCCGGGTTCCAAGCTCTTTCTTTCATGGACGGTTATTCTGGGTACAACCAGATCTGGATAGCCCCTGAAGACGAAGAGTCCACTACCTTTAGGGCTCCCCAAGGTACCTTTTTCTACCAGGTTATTCCATTCGGTTTGAAAAATGCAGGTGCCACTTATCAGAGGGCCATGCATCGCATATTCAAGCCGATTCTTGGGACATTGGTTGAATGCTACGTGGATGACCTCGTAGTCAAATCATGTCAGCACCAGGACCATCTCAAAGACCTCGAGAAAGTGTTCGGTTTCCTCTGTTCCTATCACCTAAAGATGAAACCGTTAAAGTGTGCCTTCGGTTCACCTCTGGGAAGTTTCTGGGCTTTGTTGTCTGATACCGAGGTATCGAGATCGACCCGGATAAGATCAAGGCCATAATCAAAATGCCTCCCCCGAGCAACATTCGGGAGCTTCGAGGCCTCCAAGGCCACTTAGCCTATATACGCCGATTCATCGCGATTCTGGCTGGAAAGTGTAAGCCATTTTCCCGACTCATAATGAAGGGCGCCGCCTAAGAATGAGTGATGAGTGTCGGACCACCTTCGAGAAAATAAAGCACTATCTGCTCCAACCTCTGGTCTTGATGCCACCCGTCTCCGGAAAGCCGCTGGTCCTTTACGTGACCGCCCTGGAAAGATCCCTCGGTGCGCTGCTCGCCCAAAAGAATAACGAGGGTACTGAGAAAAGTCTCTACTATCTCAGCCTCATGCTTCTCGATACGGAGGTCAGATACTCCCCAATCTAAAAGAGCTTCCTTGCGCTCGTCTTCGCCATGCAGAAGTTGCGAAATTACCTGCAGCACCATGAGGTGCAATTGGTCTCCCGGGTAGACCCACTGAAGTACATCCTGAACCGCCCCATGCTGACTGGCCGACTAGCACGGTGGGCAGTGATTCTCTAGCATCTTGATATCAGGTTCGTACCTCAGAAGTCCATTAAGGGACAGGCGTTGGCATACTTTTTAGCTGCCCATCCAACCTCCGCGGATCAATCCCTGGACCTGGATTTTCCTGATGAGACGATTCTCTCAGTCGATCATGACGTCCCCGTGTTGGCAAATGCATTTCGACGGCGCCTCCCGGAGCCCCACCGGTAGGAGGCTCAACAATCCCAAGGTCAATAGAGTGGGCCTGGGTATTGTCTTCATTACCCCACCGCAATCCGTCCTGGCATACCCGTTCCTGTTGTCGGAAGGCTGTACGAACAACGAGGCAGAGTACTAGGCTCTCATCACCGGCCTCGAGTTGGCCCTTGAGATCCATGTGTCCCATCTACATGTGAAGGGAGATTCCGAGCAGGTAATCAAACAGGTTAACGGAAACTATGTCGTCAGGAATCCAGAGCTTGCACCATTGCTGGAGTACACCCTACGCCTAATGGCCCAGTTCTCTCCTCGACCAGAGGTTACCCATGTTCCGCGGTCACAGAACGGTCAAGCAGACGCCTTGGCTGGCTTAGCCGCATCGCTCGCAGAACCCGAGCAAGACGATTTGATCATATATGTGGCACACCGGAGAGTCATTGTTCCCGTCACCCAAGAGGCCAATGATGGCCTGTGGGTAGGTCATCTCACTGCCGGACCCTCCACGACAGGGGTCCGGGTTCGTCAGGCACAGCGGTTGAAGCCACTCCCGACTCGAGGGAACCTATTGTCAAGTATCTCCAAAATGGTCACCTCCCGGACGACCGGGCCGAGCGCGAGGGAATCTGACGCCGCGCACTGCAATTTACCCTCCAGAGCAGCCCCAGTCTTGAAAAGATCATTTATAAGCGGAGTTTCGATGGTATCATCCTTCGTTGCATCCAAGGGGTAGAGATACCTCACGTTATGCAAGAGGTTCAGGCCGATTCCTGTGGCGCCCATCAAGCTGGACCGAAGTTGTCCCATCAAATCCGGAGGTTGGGGTACTTCTGGCCCTCTATGATCCACGATTGTATTGGGTTTTCCAAGAGATGCCACGCTTTCCAGGTTCACACCAACTTCTTTCATTGGCCGCCGGAGCCCTTCCACCCCACCAAGTACTCTTGGCCATTTACGGTATGGGGACTTGATGTAGTGGGACCGTATCCACCGGCAACAGCCCGCCAGTATAGGTTCATCCTGACTGCTACAGATTTCTTCTCCAAGTGGGCAGAGGCAGTTCAACTCAAAGAGGTCAAGGCCCGTTCCATCATTGACTTTGTGAGCTCTAATATTATCCACCAGTTTGGGGTCCCTCACGCCGTCCTCACCGATGTCGGCACCAACTTCCGAGCGGCTGAACTAAAGAAATTGTATGCCAAGTACGATATCCGGTCGAACCATACCTCCCGCTACTACGCGCAGGAAAATAGACAGTTCGAGGCGTTCAACAAAACCCTCTCTAACATTCTGCAGAAGATGGTTGGTCAGAACAAGAAAAGTTGGCCGGACAAGCTCCCCAACGCCCTTTGGGCTTATCGGACGACGACCCGCAACTCTACCCAGGTGACCCCATATTCCATGGTGTATGGAGCTGAGGCCATCCTACCCATTGAGATCCAGTTGCCATCATTACGCACTGCAGTTTATGATCACTATACATCAGATGAGTTAGCCGAAACTCATCTAGCTGAATTAGAAGCACTGGACGAGAACCGTCTTCGTGCCCTGCACAATCTGGAAAGGCATCAGGATAAGATAGCGAGGGCCTTCAACAAGAAGGTTTGTCTCTGCTCTATTCTACATGGCGACTTGGTACTGGCCCTTCGAGCGCCAATGATTCCCAGTAGGAAACCGCCCAAATTAGAACCCAAATGGGAAGGGCCTTACATCATCCATATGGTATACCCCAATGGAGCATACTCCTTGGTGACCATGGATGGAGAACGCATAACCCCTCCCACTAATTCCAAATTCGTCAAGCGATACTTTGCCTAGGGAAAAAGGGTCATGCACGACCCTAAACTGCAAGATGGTCCTGCACGACCTTAAACTGCATCTCCATCCTTACTGCAAGACGTTAAACTGCAAGCTAGTCAGGACTACCGGACCGAGGCTCAGCCTCAGGTCCCTTGGCCTCCTTGGGCCCCTGGCCACCGTCCTTACTACAAGAGGTTAAACTGCAAGCCAGTCAGGCCTTCCTGACGGAGGCTATACCGCAGGCCCCTTGGCCTCCTCGGGCCCCGGCCCCCCACCCTTACTACAAGACGTTAAAATGAAATCCATTCAGGCCTTCCTGACCGAGGCTCAGCCTCAGACCCCTTGGCCTCCTTGGGGACATAGCCCCTCGTCTTCACCACGAGACATTAAACCGAAAGCTGGTCAGGTCTCCCTGACCGCGGTCCGACCTCAAGCCCCTTGGTTTTCCCCGACTTACCCTCTTGTGGGATTGTACGGTATGGTGTGGGACTACGTCCTCATCCACGTCGGATTACTTGTCGTACCTTACATATCCCCAAATGAGATGCATCTTCATCCCACATGACGTTAAACTGCATCTTAAGAACTACGTGTGGCTTGATTACCATCATCATAGGATACGTAGGAACGCTCGAACGCCTCGTCTTGAGCCCAACCCCAAGCTTTTCTCTTTCACTATCCCCCCTGGGAATATTTTCCTTGGAGGATATTTGTGTAGCAGGGAGTAGGCTTTCTTATCCCCGCTCATACAACCCCGCTCACACATGGATTGTAAGGGTCGCACCGTGTGCCCACACTCGTTCTTCTATCTTCCCACGTCCTCACCGCATGACGCTAAACTGCATGGCCTTCAAGAACTACGTATGGCTTGATTCCCATCCTAATGGGATACGTAGGAACGCCCCGGAATTTCGTCCGTAGGCCCATCCCAAAAGCGAAAATCTTCCCCTTGATTCAAGACGTATGGCAGGGTGCACACTCTTTCCCCAACTCACATCGAGCAAGCCTCGATCCGGCTGCACATCCCCCCTGGAGATGTTTTCCTCTTTCGTGGATGGATACAGCTATGCTTCACCCACTCCTTGACTGGGATTCCATCATTTTTTCCCACACCCAGAGGGACCCCCATGAACGGCCTGGATACTATGCCCAAGGGCTCTCCTACCGTTATGGGCCAACGCCCCCGAGGGTTTTCAAGCAACAAGCCGATACAAGTCCCACGTTGCGAATTTGGTCAGCGGTCGACACTCATTTGTTGCTCCCATATCGGGTCACCATAGGAACGTTGTGTTTCGAACATGGTCAATAGTGTCTTTGATCTTCGGGTCCACCTCGAGATGTCCCAGACATCGAGTGCAGTGATTCGTTCTGCCCCATCCCAAAGTGACAAACTTCCCCCCGGGTGGTGCTAGTGATCGGGCCCATGGTCCCGATTCCCCATAGGGGTGTATGGTGTGGTGTAGGACTACGTCCTCATTCATGTCGGGATCATGTACCATGCCGTACTCCTTCCCTTACGAGGCCCAGCCTCAGGCCCCTTGGCCTCCTCGGGTCCCCGACCCCTGTCCTCATGTAAGACGTTAAACTGCAGACCCGTCAGGCCTTCTTGACTGACGCCTTCCCTTACGAGGCTCAGCCTCAGGCCCCTTGGCCTTCTCGGGCCCCTCCTCCCAACCTCTTACTCGGGGTGTAAGGTGCGGTGTGGGACTATGTCCTCATTTACATAGGGATCATGTACCATGTCGTACGCCTTCCCTTACGAGGCCCAGCCTCAGGCCCCTTGGCCTCCTCGGGTCCCCAAACCTCGTCCTCATTGCAAGACGTTAAACTACAAGCAGTTCCGGATTTCTTGAACAATGCCTAACCATCAGGCCCCTTGGCCATTCCGGGCCACGGCCCAGGTCCTCTCTTATAGGAGTGTATGGTGTGGTGTGGGACTATGTCCTCATTCACGTCGGCTTCTTCGCCATACCGTACACCTCCCTTGTTTAGGGGTATATTACTCCCCTCCCCGTCCCATATGACGTTAAAGTAAATTTGGAGAACTACGTGTGGCTTGATTCCCATCCTCATGGGATACGTAGGACCACCTGAATGTCTAGGATTCGAGTCCAGCCCCATCCCTCGGGAATCTTCATCCCATCTTGGCCCCTTGGCCTACCCTTCCTCCTTGAGGGGATTATATGGTGTGGTGTAAGATTATGTCCTCATTCACGTCGGTCTCGTAATAACCACCCCATGTACCTCTCCCTACTGAGCTATTTCATCGATCCCTTTTCGGTAGTTCACCAATGTGCCTGAGAGTACTCTGGTTTATTACCAGGAATGCCAAGCTTTACTCGGACACGTCCACACCCGCTCTCCAGGATTTGTGTATCCCTGCATCAGGGATTCCATCATCTTTCACACCCGGAGGGACCCCCAAGAACGGCCTGGACACTACGTCCAAGGGCACTCCTACCGTTATGGGCCAACGCCCCCAAGGGTTTCGGACAACAAATCGATAAAATCCCGTGTTACGAATATGGTCAGTGGTCGATGCTCGTTTGTTGTTCCCACATCAGTCTAACGCGATATGGACGCTGCGTTTCCACCATGGTTAATATTTTTTCCTCTCTCGCTACGCCAACCCATTAAAACCAAAATGTCGGGTACACAATTCACACCCTTCATCACTTCATCTTGTCCAAGTAGTGTTTTGAAACTTTTGGTACTTTTCCTCCGTGCAGGTCTGCATGTTGGGGAAACAAGCCATTTCGAAGGTTTCCTTCGGGGCTCTCTACCAACTCCCGTTTGACTCACACCAAGTATTGCGATGAGGATACCCCCCTTGTTTCCCACGCCGAGTTTAACTCACGTGGGCTTAGGGATCGGGTTGACATCTGCGCTTACTCGAGAAGTTGCCACCATCCTCGGTCCGAGCTCTAAGACCAAAAACTAAGATCCTCTCAGGACTACGCTCAGCTTGATTCCCATCCTAATGGGATACGCAGGAATGCCCAGACCTCCTGTCATTGGGTCTAGCTTGAGTTCAGCTAATTCGCCTCCCTGGTCCTGCCTTCAGGACCCCGACTACGGGACCGCATGGCGTAGTGCGAGATTATGTCCTCATTCGCGTCGGGGTTTGCAATAGCTGCACCACGCACACCCCCATTCTGAGAGTTAGCCCTCCTATTCCTTGTCCAACATGACATTAAAAGGCACCCTTCAGAACTACGTATGGCTTGATTCAAATCCCCATGGGATACGTAGGACCACCTGAATGTCTAGGATTCGGGTCCAGCCCCACCTCTTGGAGATCCCCTGATCTCCCGGTCACCTAGGACACTTGGTCTATCCCTCTCCAACAGGGGGATATGTAGGTATGATACAAGGTTTTGGGCACCATGCCCCCTTCCCCCTGGAACCCGCCATCTCTTGGTTACCCTCAAGTTGAGTCTCTTGACCCCTTGCAGTGGTTTACCCATGTGTTTATAGTACTCTGGTCTAGGACCAAGATTGTCATATTCACCTTGATCAAGTTCCTTCCACTTGTCAAGCTTCGTGTTCCCCTCCATTCGGGCTTCCGTTACCTTTTTCACACCCGAAGGGACCCCCAAGAATGGTCTGGATACAACACCCAAGGGCTCTCCTACCGTTATGGGCCAACGCCCTTGAGGGTTTCAGACAACAAATCGATAAAATCCCGTGTTTCGAATACGGTCAGTGGTCGATGCTCATTTGTTTGTCCCCATCTCAGGATAATGCGACAGGATGCTGTGTTGCGAACATGGTCAGCAGTAATCCTCTGTCGTCACGCCAGCCTCTTCAGTCCTCGAATGTTGGTTGGATGATTCACATCATTTTCCACCCCATCATGTCCAGGTGGAATCTCGACACTTTTGGCTCTATCCCTCAGTGCACCTTTCATGTCAGGGCGACAAAGCCGCAATATGGCGTCCTTCGGGGCTCCCATGGTCCGAGCTCTAAGACTATAAACTAAGATCCATCCGGAACTACGTTCATCTTGATTCCCATCATCATGGGATATGTAGGACCACTCAGACTCCCTATCTTCGGGTACAACCCATTTGAGGAGCCAGTCTCTCCCTCTGTTTCATCTCTTACCTCTATATAGGCCCATCGGCCTAAGGTCTCCCTCTCCGAATGGCGTACAATGTGATGTGGGATCATGTCTCCATCGATTGTGTTTTATAACACTACGCACATTCCCCGCCTAGCATCATGTCTGCTACGTCTGCCATGCATGATGATAAAATGCATGCATGGTCCAATCATACGACACTAAACTGTGACATTATCGTCCTGGCCGCACGACGAAAAACGGCACTGCATTGTGGTGACCTCCTTTTAGAGGAAATCACGTTGGGTATTGGTCACCTGCCAGGACATTTGTCAATGCCTATCACGGCTTGATCCTTGTGGCGACACCACAGACTACTACTCTAGGCCTGTCACTTCACAAAAACAAAACCCACTCACCTTAAGGAACAAACAAGATTTATCAAATTCCACTTCTTTTAGTGCAAGGGCCACGACCGCACTCCCCTTTTCCCCTGGCACTGGTACCTTACCGTGACGCCTTTCAGAACTACATATGGCTTGATTCTCATCCTCATGAGATACGTAGGAGCACCCAGGCACTTCCCAGCGGGCCCAGCCTAACCATTGTGTTCGGTCCCTCAACTCGAGCATTTCCCCAGAGAACGCATGGTAAGTAGGGATTAGGTCCTCCTTCACGTCGGGTTTTGTTGCCATGTGTCCCCTACTCCCTTTACCAATTTATGGTATAAGGTTCATCAAGAACTACGTGAGGCTTGATTCTCATCCTTATGAGATACGTAGGAGCGCCCGGGCACTTCCCAGCAGGCTCATCTTAACTTTCGTTTTTGGTCCCTTAACATAAAACCTCTCCCAAGGGGGTCGTGCGGTGTGATATGGGACTATGTCCTCATTCACGTCAGGTTGTTCACCGCACCGTACACACCCCATATTCCCATTTACGCCAGGTGTTTGAGTTACTCCACCATGTGCCTCTTATGTCTCCTCCCATCCATTGTCTGAATTCTACGACCCTAAACTAAGATCTCCCAATGGGAAATGAATTTTCTCCCTCTATCTAATATGTCTCTGTGTCGCACGGAATTCAGGGATGACCTCCTGGATGGGAGATTCAAATGTTCTGATCAGTTTCTAGCGGGTTTTTTCGTAGAACCAGAAACATCCAATGATTCCACATCCGTTTGGACCTACTTTCCAAAGGTAGGCGCTCATTAGCTTATGGACTAATGAGGCTTAGGAATTTTCATTGGTCGAGAGGATGGGAGGTCGGACTCATCACACCTTTTTGAGGGGAATTATTGTCTACTCCGGGACTCTCTTTATAGATTTAAGTTATGTTCGTGAATCCTTATTACATTACCAAGTATAAAATGAGCTTTCCTTTAATTTTAACAATCAATGATTAAATATGTAATAAATTTAGAGAATCTTTTATATATATTCGAGGTTCTTCATCAATAGAGAATCATCTATATCTATTTAGAGATTCATGGTAAATGGTAATCTTCAAAACATTTATATAAAAGTCTCTTGGTAATTATGATGACCAGGCTGGTTTTAAAGCCACTCAGTGGGGCACTTGAAGTTTATCGTCATTCAGAAGGACATAGATTATTTCAGAGTTGGGATCGAACCCATAAATGGGCTACCTACATATCCTTTGTTTTGGAAAAGGAATCAAGACCCATGTAGTTCGAGTAAGGGAGTTTGAAATTTATGATTGATGGCTCAAAGAAGGATGTCATAATTACTTTTACACTCTAAGCTCACGTGAGTCATGCTCGGTGTGAGAAACAAGAGGTATTGGTAAAAATTAGATAATTGTGCCATGAAAGATGCAATCATAAGAAATGGTTTGGGGCTTATGTATGTATAACTGCCCAGACAGATGAATGTTTAGGATTCTCTTTTAGGGAGAAAATCCAGGAACAGGGTCCATAAAGGTATATGTGCTTCATGGAGATTTGAATACTATAACTTGGGACTTATTCCTGAAAAGGAATCCCAAATTAAGAGAGGGTTGATAACTAGGTTTTATTCCTGAGAAGGAATCCCAGATCAAACAAAAATTAGGACTGGTTAAGAGAAATTAAGGGACTTGGGGCTTACTCCTGAAAAGGAAGCCCAAAATTTATGACTGGGACTTATTCCTGAAAAGGAGTCCCAGGTTACGGAACTTGGGGCTTACTCCTGAGAAGGAAGCCCAAGATTATGACTGGGTCTTATTCCTGAAAAGGGGTCCTATATTAGGGATTACGGTTTGGGGCTTACTCCTGAGGAGGATGCCCATATTTGATATTGGGGCTTACTCCTAAGAAGGATGCCCAAAATTAGAGGACTTGGGGCTTACTCCTAAGAAGGATGCCCAAAATTAGAGGACATGGGGCTTAATCCTAAGAAGGATGCCCAAAATTTATGACTGGGACTTATTCCTGAAAAGGAGACCCAGGTTAAGGATTCTCTCATCTTAAAGGATGAGGTTGAATGAATGAACTCTCAATCTTTGGTGACATAAAAATGTATAAATCACTCTGTTTTGAGAGAGATTCCACAGAATTCCTTTCAGATAAGGAAGTCAAATCAAGAAATCATGCCATAAATGGATTTGAAGAGTGTCTTGAAGACTGAATCTTGAAAAGGAAAGGTTTAATGGCTTAAGAGGGGTAAAATGGGCAAGATGGGCACCCAAAAAGGTAGGGGCGCGCAAGTCTTGAAAGGCGCACAAGTATTGCGGCGACGCACAAGTATTGCTCGCGCAGGTATACTTGCGCGACATGTGGGGTACTTGCGCGATTTTCAACCATTATTAGAATACTTGAGTGACTCTTTATTAATCACTTTAGAATCCTCTTGAGGTTCTTCCAGAAAAGGGACGTGCATGTTATATTGAAGGAAATAAGGCGGCGCACAAGTGTTGATAAGTTTCAAGACTTAGGCCTTCCTTCTTCTCTTTAGATCTTGCGTTCTAGGTAAGAAATTACCTTAGAAGTGTTCCGGAAGCTTTGAGAAGAGACTTGGGTGTTGGGAGCTTCAATCCGAGTTTCTGGAAAAATATTTTTTTGAATGGGGGGCCCACAGGGTCTATATATAGGGAGGAGAAGACCCCGGGCGGTTACCGGGTGGTTACCACTTAGGTCGCGCAAGTCACTTGCGCGACCAAGGGCGTCGCGCAAGTGGACTTGCGTGACAGTGATATAACTTTCACGGTGTAGTTTCTTTTGATCCATTGTTCATGACTTTGTCGATTTTTGATATTTCTTCAAAGGATGAATCACTTTGGACTAAGGTATTTCCCTTTACCGATTTTTAAATTCTGTGACGAAAGGAGCGTCAACAAAATTCCCCCCTCAGAGTTGGATCCGGAGAGAAATGAGGTTTTGACTCTGAGGAAATTGAATCCATCCAAAGGAAAAGGGGGCGCACATTTATTCAGGGAACAGAGGTTGGCGCGCAAGTTTGCATCGTGTAGGCCTTAAGCGTACTGGGTACGCCGTGCAGGGTCCTGGCCATGTCTATAAATAGAGGGCCTCACTTCCGTACAAGCATCGGGATTTCCGGACTTCATACCTTCGAGCTCTCGCCGCGCAGGTCACCTTAGCCGCACAGGTTTCTCTGTTTTCCAGATTTTTCTTTGATGTCGCGCTACTGTAACGGTATTTTTACTTGCGCGGTTTATACTTGTGCGTCAAAAACTAGCGCGACACACGAATACTTGCGCGCCTTTTTTTAGACTTGAGCGCCTTAATGCCTTGGCCATTTTTTCAAAACCTTTCACAAATTTTATGAAAAATAAACCCATTTAAGAGTTTAATTTATTCAATCTTTTGGGCAGATTCAATGGCTACTAATGGAATTAAAACGTCTGATGAACTGGCTAGCAAGGGGATTGATGACATGATGAACATCATTGGCCATGATTACTATGATATCTGCAACAGCACTATCTCAGATTTGGCTAAGCACTTGAAGAAATATCATCTTAATTTCCCACAGAGCATCTACCTGCCTCTATATGGTCATGGTCACCTGTAAGGAGTCAATGTTCCAGATGCAAAGAACTATACACCTGAAATGCAGCCGCGCTGCTACTCCTTCATTTCGGTTATGTTGTGCATTAAGAGCAACAACAATGGTGTGAACTTTCAAGTTCTCCTTCCATGCCATTTCTATACAGATATGAAAATGGAAAACCCATGGGATGAAATGTTTTCCACTACCGGTTGGTGGAGAGAAGAAAAACATGGTATTAGAGGAATATCTGAAAAGAGTACTCTCTCCAAATTTCTCTTTACTTCCAATGCTCCTTTCTCAAATCCATGTATCCATCTTCCAAGTCTCTTGGACAAAAACAGAGTCACTGTTTGATCAGCAGAAAATTTTCTCAGACCGCACTCAAGAACATCCTTTTACATTTATTACAAGAAGAGATGATATCACTGCATCTCTTATTGTATCCAGTTGAATGAATAAATTCCAGGTGATTTCTGATGAATCTCGGGATTCCGTAAATCAAATGAAGTGTTATGTTGAAAGCCTCTTGTAATTCTTGAAAAAGAGAAGAGACTCCAGTCTGTGGATGTCCTTCTAACTCTTGTGCATCAATGAAAAACACTTTCACTTTCACTTATTTGTACCAGCATTCTCTCACTACCTGCTTCAAATTTACTTAAGCCAATGGGCCTAGTAAGCATAGTTTTATTTTTACGAGGATTATTACAAATAACCCTACAACCTTTGAATCATTTAATTGCTCAATATTACCTAAATCATACAAAAAATGTATATTTAGTGAGATGGAACTTGACTTTTATTCAGAGTTCCTTTGTCTTTTGTGGGAAGTTTAATGTCATGCAGCCGGACATAAAGGGGCTAATGTTTAAAGTCGAAATAGCTTTGACAAAAATGGATTAAAATTGATTCAATTCGTTGAGAATTTATCTGAAAACATATTACCATACTCAAGTATGAGAGAAAATATGTAAACTATGGCTTAAGAATATTTGAATCTGAGGAATGATATGAAAAAGAGCTAAAAGGAATTAGAAAAAGTAGTTTCCAAGAATGAATTTACTATTATTTAACAAAACCTGTTAGGGGGTTGAAATATGCAGGGCCACCTAAGATCATTGGCTGCATGGTCAAATAAATAGTATCTTTCGGCTGACAAGTCTGTTATGTAGACTCTTTATGCAAGGCCACCTATGGGCACGTGCTGCATAGTCAGACAAAAGAACTCTCAGAAATTTACATTCCTAGTGCTAAAAGACAGTGAAAGATTATGGAGATTCAAATTTTCTAAAGTATAGAGTTTGTTGTATGGAAAGAGGTACTTGAATATGGAGAAGATATTTCCGAACAAGAATATCGAAGAACTAGATGAATATCACTCCTATGAAGGTCTGACCCAAACGTAGGGAAGAAGAATAAACCATAGACTTGAATACTTTCAGATCATGAAAAAGGATATGGGACAAATATGTTAAGGATGACTATTTTTTTGCGGATCCCTACATACTGTCGTTTAAGACAAATAAGGACAAAAGATGCATTCTTCCCAAGAATGAAGTTACTATCATTTAACAAACCCGTTAGGGGGTTGAAATATGCAGGGCCACCTAAGGGCATTGGCTGCATGGTCAAATAAATAGCATCTTTTGGCTGACAAGTCTGTTATGTGGACTGTTTATGCAAGGCCACCTATGGGAACATGCTGCATAGTCAAGCAAAATAATTCTCAGAAGTTTGACATTTTTGTGACTAGAAGTCATGAAAAGGGTTATGAAGATCTGAAAATATTTAAGGTTAGGATTATAAGACATAAATATGGGTATTTTCCAATATATATAGAGATACATGGGTCAATGATAACCATAATAATGTTGTGGCTGGGTCCTGAATTGAAATTTTGGACTTCACTACGTATCTCATAAGAATGAGAATCAAGTAATACGTAGTTCTTGAAATGCAGTTTAACGTCGTGCAGGACGAAAGTATTAGAGATCTTAGTTTAGGGTCATAGAATTCGGACCATAATAATGAATACACAGTGTGGGTTTTCATGAAGAATTTTCAGCCAAGGGACTGGAAGTGAAATTTGGGGTTAGGCCCAAGAGACTTAGGGCTGGATTTGAGGGATACTCAAACGTTCCTACGTATCCCATAAGGATGGGAATCAAGCCCACGTAGTTCTAGAACTACCCTTTGTACAAATTTGGTTCATACATGTGAAGGTAGATAGGGGACTTTAGTGCAATGATGGTTTAATATGAGACAAAAAGTTTAGGTATTACCATGTATGCACGTAGTCTTTTGAAAATGAAAACCATGATTGAAAAATCAATGTCAATAATATTTCTCTCTCAAATGAGGTAATCAAAGAGTATTGTAGTCTATTGTCATACCGGAAAAAAGTGTTGCATAGTTTAACGTCATATAACAAGGACGAAAGTGAATCAATGTAAAGATATTGATTCTAGGGGCGGTTTCACGAATCAACATCATATGAGATGGTGGTGAACCGATGTGAAGAGATTGTTTTTAGGCTTGAATCCTAGGAGTTTGCCTACATACCCAGCCTGGAGGGAAAGGATCAGAGTCTGTGTAGTTCAATTAAAGACTTAATTAATGATCATGTTGTTCTGGGGGACAACGATCTAATAAAAAAATGTTGTTGGGACTTATACATGGTTAGCAGCCCAAAGAGAGTGTTATGGTTGAGGTTTTATCTAAGCTCACGTGAGTCATACTCGGTGTGAGAAACAAGAGGTAACAACAACTTTAACGATGCATAGTTTAATGTCATGTAGGACATATAAAGGGACTATGCAGTTTAAAGTCTTGCAGTTAGGACTATTGGTGCTGGGCAGTTTAGTGTCATGTAGCAGGGACAAAATACAGTTTATTGTCATGTAGGACGTATCATGAATTTTCTGTACAGTTTAGCGTCAGGTAGTTAGGACGATGGAGACAATAGAGTTTAACGTCATGTTGGACGAAAGGGGGACTGCGTAGTTTAATGTCATGCAGTAAGGACAAAATAACACACCATTTACGTAATGTTGGATGTATTGGGGATTTTTTATTCCATTTTAACGTCATGTTGGATGAAAGGGCGAATAGTTTAAGGTCATATGCCTGGACCGTGGATGGTGCAGTTTAATGTCATGCTGGACCTTTGATGATTATATAGTTTAACGTCTTTCCGGACGTAAGGGAATTATATATAGTTTAGCGTCATGTAGTTAGTACGTCACAGTTTAATGTCTTGTTAGACGTAAGGGACTTGAAAATAGTTTATGGTCATTTGCATGGACCAGGGATGATGCAGTTTAAGGTCATGCTGGACGGTTTAGGGAACTTTTTCACAGTTTAACGTCGTGTGGGGCGAAGTTGGAGTTTAAGGTCATACTGGACCCTTGCTGTATAGTTTAACGTCATATAGCAAGGACGAAATGGTGTTGCACAGTTTAGTGTCATGTTGCGGGGACAAGTTCTTTTTTCTACAGTTTAACGTCATGTTGGACGAAGTTGCAGTTTAAGGTCATACTGGACCATTTCTGTATAGTTTAACGTCATATAGAAAGGACGAATTGGTGCTGCACAGTTTAGTGTCATGTTGTGGGGACAAGTTCATTTTTCTACAGTTTAACGTCATGTTGGACGAAGTTGCAGTTTAAGGTCATACTGGACCATTTCTGTATAGTTTAACGTCATATACCAAGGACGAAATTGTGCTGCACAGTTTAGTGTCATGTTGCGGGGACAAGTTCTTTTTTTCTACAGTTTTAACGTCATGTTGGATGAAGTTGTAGTTTAAGGTCATACTGGACCATTGCTGTATAGTTTAACGTCATATAGCAAGGACGAAATGGTGCTGCATAGTTTAGTGTCATGTTGTGGGGACAAGTTTTTTTTTTACAGTTTAACGTCATGTTGGACGAAGTTGCAGTTTAAGGTCATACTGGACCATTACTGTATAGTTTAATGTCATATAGCATGGACGAAATGGTGCTGCACAGTTTAGTGTCATGTTGCGGGGACAAGTTCTTTTTTCTACAGTTTAACGTCATGTTGGACGAAGATGCAGTTTAAGGTCATACTGGACCATTGCTGTATAGTTTAACATAATATAGCAAGGAGGAAATGGTGCTGCACAGTTTAGTGTCATGTTGCGAGGACAAGTTCTTTTTTCTATAGTTTAACGTCATGTTGGACGAAGTTGCAGTTTAAGGTCATACTGGACCATTACTGTATAAACCAATTGTAAGAGTCTTGGTTCTGGGGAACATATTTTGTGTTTATACAAAATATTTCTTCAGAAATCTGGCATTGGTTGGAGTCATGATGAGTTCTCCATCCATTGAGATTAATGAATAATCTCCATTGGAGTAGACCTTATGTATTGAATAAGGTCCTTCCCATTTTGGTTCATGATTGGGAGGCTTCTTTCCTGGTATCATTGGTGTTCTGAGAACTAATACCAATTCTCCCTGAATAAATGAATGAAGACAAACTTTTTTGTTAAAAGCTCGTGCTATTCGATTCTGATAGATTTCCAAGTGGTGCAATGTGCACAATCTTTTCTCATTTAACTGTTCCAATTCATTCAATCGCTTTTGGGATTTCTCATCTGTAGATAACTGATCACAAATGGATACTCTGAGTGAGGGCAATTGAACTTCAATTGCAAAGACTTCTTCTGTTCCATATACCAACGAATATGGAGTTCACCGCGTTGCATTGCGGGTGGTAGTCCGATAAGCCCATAAAGCATGAAAGAGTTTATCAGGCCATGACATCTTATCTTTATCCACCATATTTTGCTGTATATTTGAAAGAGTCTTGTTAAAGGCTTCTATTTGGCCATTGGCTGCCGCATGATACTGAGATTAATGGATGGATTTAATGTTGTATTCTTGATACAATTTATTCACCTCAGAAGAACAGAAGTTGGTGTCATTGTCCGTCAATATGGTATGAGGGACATCAAATCTAGTAATGATTTTAGACTTGATGAAGCTAACAATGCATTTAGAACCGACTTCTTTGACAGGTACTACCTCTGCCCATTTGGAAAAGAAATCAGTATCCGTAAGAATGTACATAAACTACTTGGCTGTAGCTGAAGGGTAAGGTCCCACCACATCCATTCCCCATGTGGAAAATGGCCATGAGTATTTAGCTGTATGAAGAAACTCTGGAGGTTGATGAATGAAGTTGGCATGTACTTGAAATGAATGACACTTCTTTGTGAAATCAATACAATCTTGTATCATTGAAGGCCAAAAGTATCCAAGCCTTCGAATTTGATCAGACAATCTATGTCCAGACTGGTGGGCACCACATACTCCTGTATGCACTTATTTCATGAAAACCATTGTCTCTTCACCATCAATGCATCTAAAGAGAACTCCATCAAACCCACGTTTGTAGATAATTTTCTCTAAGTGGTTTGGGCTATCATAAAGAGTAAAATTGACCACACGTCGCCAGATTTGTTCTTTCTCGGCTCTATCAGGTGGAAGTGTTCCATTTTGAAGGAATTACCTGATAGGTGACATCCATCCTATAGTATGACCATATGGTTCAGGAATGGGACTAATTTCATTAATTACCTCTGTTTTGGCTTGAACATAAGGTGAAATTGCACGACTGTGGGCAATACTGATGGTTGTCTCGTCCCGATTTGGATCTGCTAGAGCTGTGGCTATATTAGCCAGTGCATCAGCTTGAGCATTTTGTGATCTTGGGACATAAGAAAATGTCAGTTCTGAAGGGATTTCCGCCATTAACTATCTAACGTAATCATATAAAGGGATTAATTCTTCTTTTCTGATGGCATAATCCCCATTGACTTGTTTGATTACCAAGTCTGAATCACCTTTCACTTTTAAGTGATTCACTTGTGCTTGAAGCGCTAACTCCAAGCCTGTAATAAGAGCTTGTTATTCGGCTTCATTATTAGTACCACCTTCCCACAATAAAAAGGAATAAGGTAACAATGCCTTATCTGGAGAAATGAGTACAATTCCTAAACCAACTTTGTTGAATTTAGGATTTTCCATTTTCTTCCCTGTTGGACTTCTGGAAGCACCATCAAAATACATTTTCCATGTTTGAGGACTCTCTTGAATAGAGAAAACTTCCTCATCAGGGAGTTCAATATCTGAAGACATGTCTTCTACTGAAGGATGTTCATCCAGGAAATCAGCCAGAGCTTGGACCTTTATTTCCTTTTGAGATACATACTGAATGTCAAACTGCTGCAAAATAACTGCCCACCTTGCTAGACGTCCTGTAAGCATTGGACGACTAAGGATGAATTTGAGCGGATTATTGCGAGATACCAATTGGACCTCGTGATGTTGCAAGTAGTGTCTCAGTTTTTGGACTGCAAAGATTAATGCTAGGCAGCACTTCTCAATACTTGAATACCGGGTTTCTGCTTCAAGCATAGTTCTACTGAGATAGTAGAGGCTATTTTCATTCCCAGCATCATACTTTTGAGCGATAAAGGAACCCAATGATCACTCTAGAGCTGTCACATAGAGGATAAGTGGTCTACCTTCAACAGGTGGCATGAGTACTGGTGGACTCAAGAGGTATTTCCTGAGAACATCAAATGCTTCTTGACATTCTTCAGTCCACTGGTAAGTGACTCCTTTTTTCAATAATTTGGTAAAGGGTAAACATTTGCCTTCCAAATTGGCGATGAAACGCCGAATATAGGCTAAGTTTCCTTGAAGTCCTCTTAATTATTTCAAATTCTGAGGAGGTGACATACCAAGGATTGATTTGGTCTTCTCAGGATCTACTTCAATGCCACGATGGCGTACAACAAAGCCGAGGAATTTTCCTGAGGTTACCGCAAAAGCACATTTTAAGGGGTTCATCTTCAAATTATGTTGTCGAAGTTTTTGGAATATGACTTCCAAATCAGTCAAGTGATTAGAACGTTGTTTGGATTTAACCACCAAATCATCCACATAGCATTCAACAAACTTCCCTAAGAAGGGTTTGAAGATACGATGCATGGCGCGTTGATATGTTGCACCTACATTCTTTAAACCAAAGGGCATCACCCGGTAACAAAACACACCTTGAGGAGCTCTGAAAGCTGTAGATTCCTCATCTTCTGGGGCCATTCAGATCTGATTATATCCGGAATATCCATCCATGAAGGAAAGTACTTCATAGCCAACTGTCACATCAATTAAGAGTTCTGTAATAGGAACTGGGAAATCATCTTTAGGACAATACCGATTAAGATCTCTGAAATCGATGCAAACCCTAATTTGTCCATTCTTTTTCTTTACAGGGACAATATTAGCCAACCATTTTGGATACTAAAATTCTCTGAAGAAGTTAGCTTTGATCAGCTTATCCACTTCAGCTTCAATTTTGGAAGCATAAGTTGGGTGTGTTCTTCTCACGGCTTGCTTAAATCCTCGATGTTCTTTTGGTAAACCCAAATGATGAGTAGCAATATCAGGATCAAGCCCAGGAATTTCTGTATAGTTCCAAGAAAAAATATCTTTATTTTGCTTTAGAAAAGAAATATACATCTCTTTCTCTTCAAGGGTCATGGTCGCACTAATTAATGTGGGGCGTGGATCTTTCTATGTACCCAGATTTATTTCTCTGAGTTCGTCCACAGTGGTAGAGATACCCTCTTCAAATGCTGGAGGAGCATCTCTAAGACCATCCTCTTCCTCTTCATTATGTGCTATTTCTTTAGTTTCTACTTTCATAGTAGATGACAAAACGAAATTCTCATGATCATAAGAGATGTCAAAATTTTCACATTTTGAAGAAGAAGATTCCATTTCCGACCCTATTGATGATAAAGGGCCTTCTTTGGGAAATAAAGAGGAGATGATGGATTGAGAATCGACATCATTATTCACCTCTGGTGTTTCTATAACTTTTTCTGTCCTGATTGGCGAACTATAGACTTGTTGGACTTCAACAGATGAAATGAAAACATCACCACTTATGCTTTCATCACTGTTTGGTAGGTTACCAATTTCTCCCATGTTGTCTGGCTCAATTTCCGTATTTGACATTATGGATCTTTCTATAAGAGTATTTTGATTTGGGCCTATTTTGTCAATTTGACTGATAGGTAACACATAATCTGTACTCACATGTGTAAATTGATTTATTGGATTTTTCTCCAAACCATATGGAGCATTAATTTTGGTAATTTCCTTCATTGTAGATTTTTCTCTTCCCTTCATGTGATAAAATTCTGCCTCAATGTATTGAGACTCACATGTCTTGAACGGGGCCTTATCATCATACAATGTTCCAACATGACCATTGAAATAGTATTTGAGACATTGATGGTATGATGAAGGAATAGTTGCATGCTGATGTAGCCAGGGTCTTCCAAGCAAGACGTTGAAAGACGAGTCTTGATCAAAAATCATGAAATCTGAATTGGATACAAGATCTCCAAACTGGGTTTTGAGTGTAACATCGCCCAGTGGTTTTTGTTCATTTTTATCATATCCTTGTAACATCATGGTAGAAGGAGATAAATCAGATTCTATGAGGCCCAATCGACGAAGTGTACGAATGGGCATGAGGTTGACTCCTGAACCATTGTGAATAAAAACTCTTCGGATATCTACACCATTTACTTTTACAGATAAGTACAAAGGTTTTATGTGCCCATGCACAACATCATCTTCATCATTATCAATAAAAGATATCACTGCATGGCATTCTGCAGGATTATTCTCTATGTGATAGACTTCAGCTGCAGCAATTTCAGCTTCAAACTCCTGAAGACTTGACAAAGCTTCGATAATTGATTCCCGGAGATCTTTTGACAGATTCAAAGAATCCAAAATTGATAACTTGGCTGGTACTTGGGCCAAGTTTTTCAATATATCATACTTTTGATCTAGAGGTCTGCGTTTCCCAACATGAATATGTGGTTTAGCAGGTACCTTGGAAGAAGATGCTTTGGAAGCTGATGCATCTGTTATTGGGATAGAAGTTGGCAACATCCTTGGTTTTGGAAGATTAGACTGGTTAGATCCATTTACTTGCTGAGATAAAGAAGATGGAACCTTTAATCGGTCTTCCAAAATAACTGTGCCAAAACTGAGTTGGCCATTGGCAGAAGAAATTGCTTGTTCTTTTTGAGCTCGCTGAAGGGCTCTACCATGATTTTCTGCTGCATACACAGTGCTAGCAGGGGTAGAATTGGAGTAGTGGATTCAGAAATATCCACGTCTTCCCTTGTATCCTGAACCTCTAGAACTTCCTCGGATTCCCTTATTTGATACAGGGAATTTAGGCTCATCAAGACTGGAATATGGATCTGTTAATTGAATCATATTAACAGAACCGAAGATTAACTCTTCGTCTGATAAATACCCTGCCTGACTAGCCTGTTTAGGTTGTGCCGTTTGATGGGGCGGTGCCGTGGCTTTGAAGTAGATGGCATGAAATCTGCCAGAGTCAAAGATAACTTAGGCCTCGATACATACTCATCTTCTTCTGATTCCTCTTTCTTCTTTGAATTGCGCTGCCCTTTTGAGGATTTGTCTTTTGATGGAGGCTTCACTGCAGCTTTTGTAGGAGACACAATTGGCTTCTTCAATTGTGTTCGCAAAATGGCATGGGTCCGATTGATTGTCTTTATGACCATCCAATCATCATATTTTTGCGCAGTTTTGCTTTTGACTTCCTGCCACTCGCCTCCTTCCTCTGGATCTGTAGCGGTAACACACGCTACATGAGCTGAAGAACCCTTCAATTTGACTTGTCCCAAGTTGACCATCTTTTGAAGGAGGTATTTAAAGACAAAACACTCCTGGATGGGATGCCCCAACATTTGATGAAAGGGACAATAATTGGGATGGTTTTCATCTCCTTCCTTGTATGCCCTCTTGGGCACTGGTAATTGAACCAAATTATTTTCCAGAGCTGAAATAAAGTAACCAGGAACTTGCTCACTTCGGAAAGAGTATGTTTTACTCTTCATATCCTCAAATTGTTTTTGTCGTTGATATCATTGATCAATTGGACGAAACGGCCTTTGGTGTTGGCGTTCAGGAGGTGGAGCCCTTCGAGAAGATGAAGGTTTTGAAGTAGAAATAGGTACAGGTGCTTGTTTAAGCATAACTGTAGCAGTTTCTGCTTTACCCATTCACCTTCCTGGAGCTGATGGAATTACACAAGATTTAACCTTAGCCTATATAAGGGAATCTTCAATCTGCTGAGCGATTGAAGTAAGGTCTCAAAACCCTCCTGTGTATTTCACAGGGATCAATGGCGTGCGTAATTCGTTACGCAAATTTTCCACACAAATTGGAAACAGCTCTTCCTGAGGGAGTGCTAAAATCAGGGAATACGTTAATCCCTTCCAGCGAGCAATGAAATCAAAGACTCATTCATTCTCCCTTTGCTTGCAGTTTGTAAGATCGAAAACTGTCGTTTTTGGCAATGTTGAGTTGAACTGAAGAAGGAATTTTTTGACGAAGATCCTCCAATCCGATGATTGACCGGGATTGCAAGCTTGTATACCAGACAAAAGCTGGTCCTTGCAAGGTTCGCATGAAGTATCTGAGTTTCACTGCTTCTTGCTGCTCTGGAGTTCCCATCATAGGATCACAACAAGACACGTAATGCGTCAAATGTTGTTCAGGGTCACCTGATCCATTGAAAGTAGGGAATACAGGGTTTCCAAAACTAGATGGAGGAGAAATTGAATCTACCCATTCAGGGTAAACATTCTTTTCTGGTTGAACTTGCACCCGTTTCCCTTCCATAGTTTCTAACCGAGCTGTTAATGACTCATTAGTAGTTATAAAATTTTGAGAAACATCCGGTTGAATCTGGTCTTGAGTAGGTGCAATGAATGGAGCTTGGATAGACGTGTTGGTTGGTGCTGCAACTAATGGTAGCACTGCCAACCGTTGTTGCGCTTGACCCACGGGATTAGACCTCTGAGGGTGTACTAATAATGGAGGATATTCTTGATCCAACTCAGTAACTGCAACAAATTCCTTCGGCTGTCGGACTTCAGCTTTCTTAAGAAGAAGACTACTCTAAAGTAGTTCTGCATTCATTCTTCTTAATTCTTTCATTTATTCCTCCTGTTGTGAAAACCTTTTCTCTAATGAGAGTGATTGACCTTCTCCAGATGAAGGATATGTAACCTGATTCTTTCCCTTCCATTTGTTGGATACCTTTTGGAGGGAGGGAAGTAGATTACCTAGGTTCTGAGTAATCCTTTGACTTCGTGTACGTACACCTTCTTCATTTGTATCGGTGCGTACATTTTCATGAGAAAGACGCTCTTCATCTGAGTCCCCTGAGTGAGTCTCCTCTGTTGGATTAGCAACAACGGCATTGATGACATTGATTGATGCATAATGCATCACATCCCTTCTATAAATATTTCTGTGATATTGTCTTCTTTCATATCTTTGATGAGACATTGCCTTTTGTTGATTCAATCCTTTAGGAACTACTTGACTTGCTATAATTTGGAGGGAATCTCCTAATAATTTGGCTCTTCGTTCCTCTTGGGGCTTCTTCCCCAATCGAGAAAAGACCGATATTCTCTGAGAAGGGGATTGATGATTTGAAAGAGTCCCCAGTCTCGTGAACTGGGGATGTTCCTGCTGATTCCGCTCAACTCCTCGAATCCTATTTGTTGACCTTGAGGGTCGGGTTAAAGGAGTCCCCAGTCTGACAAGCTGGGGTGGCTCTTGACATGCTACGTCTGGGATCTTCTTAAAAGATCTCTTGATCTTGCGAATCTTAGTTCGGAAATTAGCTGGATGCATTAGCTTGTATCCACTTTTATCACCTGGTTCAACAGACCATTGGATGATTTCCGAAACTTTTTTCATTTGATGACATGTTTGCTCCATATGAGTGGCTTGTGCAATATTCTCGCCTACTTGATGTAGGATCAATTCAACAACTTGTTCTCTATATGCTTGATTTTGAGAGGAACTAGTTGAAGCCTGTTCTTGAACAAGCTTTTGATTATGAAAAAAGCTCATTGTCTGTGGCCGGCTATGGGCAATAACATTGCATGAGACCAGTTTCGGCGGACTTTGCTGACTGGAAAGCACTGTGAAATGTAGTGCTCCGTGAACACCACATCCTCTGATATGAACATCAGATGGAGCATTGGCAATTAACTGACGCAATTTTCTTAGTGCTCAAAGGCATGAACGTTGAAGGGTTCTCTGTTGCTTATCAGCCTTCGGATATCGAGAGACTGATAGAGATGTCAAATCAATCTGACGTTGTAGCCCTTCTATTATCTTAAGATGATGTTCATATTCATCATAAGATAATACCTTCTTCTTTAATTGACAAAGAGTTTTCCATATGTTGAGACGAATATCATGGATTCCATCATCCGTCAACATCTTTGGAATGTCGTACTGGGAGTCAGCCAAAGGCCAAAACATGACTGGTACCTCACCTTTTTCCAGTTTCTTCCTCATGTTCAGCATTTCTTCTTTATCATTAAATGAAGATTCTTCTACCTGTTTTGACTAGAGTTGGTGTTTCCTTGTTGATTCATCGGATTCAAAAAGATTGGTAGAGACATCATTGATCAAACTAGAAGATGCATGACTTAGGGGTGGTTCGGAGAATGACCAACACCCTGGGCTATCTTCTGATTGAGAAAGTATTTCACCTGCTAGCGATAAAGCATGAGACATGACTGGTTTCGCATTTGGAAGTGCCTCAAGATAATAGGGATTTCTCGGCACTACATTGTCCACTGGAGTATTTTCCAGGCAATGTGAATCACTACTGTGGAGAGGACTTTCGCAGCGAAGTTCATCATCATGGGGAGGACCACCATAATGGGTTACAGCAAAAGATGAGATCTCTTGCTCCTTGGTCTTCTGACCACATAGAGGGTTCCTGTGGCTCTCATCTGAAGATGAAACATCAAGATTGACAGAATTGTCACGAAGCAAGCCTTCATGAGAAAATGTCTGTTGAAGACTTTTGGAATTAATGTTCCCGTTATTGGGAACTGAGGGAGTAGAATCTTGAATTCCGACAGATAAATGTCTGAGGGCTTCAAGAACTCCAGCATCGAGAAAAGCCTTGTTGTAGATTGGCCTTTGATCTCCTGACTGTGCTGGGTAGATCTTTTTCTTAGATGCCTTCTTACTCGCTTTGGAAACCACTTGTTGATGAAAGTGGTTACTCTGAGCAGGTGTATGTTCCTGATCAGGAACGATGGTCAGGTTAGGCTGACGATCACCACTCAAATCAGGTGTATGTGCCTGACTTGGTTGTCCGTATGATGTGGGGGAGTATTCCCCATGACCCTCTTGGACTGGAATAGATGTATGTGTCTGTTCTGGAGTGAATTGTTGATGTGTCACTCCACTGCTAGGGATAGATTTATGTGTCTGTCCCTGAGATGATGCTGAAGCTGTTATGATATCCTGGCAAGCATCTAGAATATGAGCAGGAATTTGCTTTTGCTCTTTCACCATTGACAAAATATGCTTGGTGACTTCAGCCGCCGGAACGGGAATATACGTCCATTCCGGGTTTTGAGTAAGTGTGTGTGCCTGCTCCTGTCCTCCTTTTCCTGTCAGTGAATCATGACAGTACTCAAGTGTGAGGGCAGAGAGTTGAGTCTGCCTCCTATTGGTCGTCAGAGCTTTCCGACTGACTTCTCCGTGCGCTACCAAGCGAGACTGTTGGTAGGTTTGATTAGTATTAGAAGGTGTATGTTCCTGCTGATTACACTTCACCAAAGGTGGTTGACGAGATCCATCATATGTAGTCAGGCGAGCCTGCTAACTAACTGGTGATGTATAAGCAGGTGTATGTTCCTGCCTATAGTACTCCGCCGGAAGTGCCTGGCGGGATTGGCGTGATGCTTCCAGACAAGTCTGCTGGACAGTGGAATTAAAACGGACAGGTGTGTGTGCCTGCTCGTTATTTGCCACCAAGTTAGGTTGGTGGACTTCTCCGGAGATGGTAGGGATGAAAACCTGCCCATTGTCAACCAGATTCCGTCTCTGGCAGTTCGTCTTGCCTGCTCGGGTTCGAGGAACCTGAGCTGAATGCCTGGAGTCGGTACCCTCATCATGTTGAGGGCACACTGTCGCACGAGTCTGGAGGCGATTGTTGATGGGAGGCCTCGGGAAGGACTCCTGTCTTTTTGAATTAAGGCCCTGTGGGACCTGCTCATTCACTTCCTCAGAGTAAGGGAGTGAATGGAAATTGCGTTTCGGGGATAACGACCGGAAATGGTTGGAGACGGTAGTCAGCACCGCCTGCTTCTTAATCACTGGTCATCGTTGTCCGGACGACCTGTGTGTGTTATTTACTTGGAGGGACTGTCGGGAAGCCTCCAGAGTTGGGATGGTACCGTGTTAACGGTACTCCTTAACCAACGCATTTGATGCCCAGCATTAAAGACGCTGAGTAGGTGATGTCATCCTCAGAGCAGATGACGATCCAGTACGAATAGCAGCAGTGGTATTTGCAGCAGCAGTATTCACAGATGTGAATTTGAGAGCAGCCATTATGAAAATACAGAAAATCTTGGAAAAGAGTTCATGTTTGATATAACAGATGTAATCAAGATAAACTCAGCTACTTCATCGTTTTGATGAGCACATATGTCAATGATTGTTTTTGTTAGCCCTCTTATTGAGTTTTAAATAGGGGCCTAACAAATAGGTAAAACATCATTTTAACTTGGTTAAGGATTCACGTCGGGTTCACCATTTTTGTTTCGCACGGAATTCGGGGATGACCTCCTGGATGGGAGATTCAAACATTCCAATCGGTTTCTAGCGGGTTTGTTCGTAGAACCGGAAACATCCAATGATTCCACATCCGTTTGGACCTACTTTCCAAAGGTAGGTGCTCATTAGCTTGTGGACTAATGAGGCTTAGGAATTTGCATTGGTCGAGAGGATGGGAGGTCGGACTCATCACACATTTTTTAGGGGAATTATTGTCTACTCCGGGACTCTCTTTATATATTTAAGTTATGTTCATGAATCCTTATTACATTACCAAGTATAAAATGAGATTTCCTTTAGTTATAACAATCAATGATTAAATATGTAAGAAATTTATAGAATCTTTTATATGTATTTGAGGTTCTTCATCAATATAGAATCATCTATATCTATTTAGAGATTCTTGGTAAATGGTATCCTTCAAAACATTTATATAAAAGTCTCTTTGTCATTATGATGACCAGGATAGTTTTAAAGCCACTCAGTGGGGCACTTGAAGTTTATCGTCATTCATAAGGACATAGATTATTTCAGAGTTGGGATCGAACCCATAAATGGGCTACCTACGTATCCCTTGTTTTGGAAAAGGAATCAGAATCCACGTAGTTCGAGTTAGGGAGTATGTCGTTTATGATTGATGGCTCAAAGAAGGATGTCATAATTACTTTTACACTCTAAGCTCATGTGAGTCATGCTCGGTGTGAGAAACAAGAGGTATTGGTAAAAATTAGACAATTGTGCCATGAAAGATGAAATCATAAGAAATGGTTTGGGGCTTATGTATGTATGACTGCCCAGACAGATGAATGTTTAGGATTCACTTTTAGGGAGAAAATCCAGGAACAGGGTCCATAAAGGTATATGTGCTTCATGGAGATTTGAATACTCTAACTTGGGACTTATTCCTGAAAAGGAAGCCCAAATTAAGAGAGGGTTGATAACTAGGTTTTATTCATGAGAAGTAATCCCAGATCAAACGTAAATTAGGACTGGTTAAGAGGAATTAAGGGACTTGGGGCTTACTCCTGAAAAGGAAACCCAAAATTTATGACTAGGACTTATTCCTGAAAAGGAGGCCCAGGTTAGGGAACTTGGGGCTTACTCCTGAGAAGGAAGCCCAAGATTATGACTGGGTCTTATTCCCGAAAAGGAGACCTAGATTAGGGATTAAGGTTTGGGGCTTACTCCTGAGGAGGATGCCCATATTTGAGATTGGGGCTTACTCCTAAGAAGGATGCCCAAAATTAGAGGACTTGGGGCTTACTCCTAAGAAGGATGCCCAAAATTAGAGGACTTGGGGCTTACTCCTAAGAAGGATGCCCAAAATTTATGACTGGGACTTATTCCTGAAAAGGGGACCCAGGTTAAGGATTCTCTCATCTTAAAGGATGAGGTTGAATGAATGAACTCTCAATCTTTTGTGACATAAAAATGTATAAATCACTATGTTTTGAGAGATATTCCACAGAATTCCTTTCAGATAAGGAAGTCAAATCAAGAAATCATTCCATAAATTGCTTTTAAGAGTGTCTTGAAGACTGAATCTTGAAAAGGAAAGGTGTAATGGCTTAAAAGGGGTAAAATGGGCAAGATGGGAACCCAAAAAGGTAGGGGCGCACAAGTCTTGAAAGGCGCGCAAGTATTGCGGCGGCGCGCAAGTATTGGTCGCGCAGGTATACTTTCCCGACATGTGGGGTACTTGCGCGATTTTCAACCAGCATTAGAATACTTGAGCGAATCTTTATTAATCACATTAGAATCATCTTGAGGTTCTTCCAGAAAAGGGACGCGCAAGTTCTATTGAAGGAAATAAGTCGGCGCGCAAGTGTTGATAAGTTTCAACACTTAGGCCTTCCTTCTTCTCTTTAGATCTTTCGTTCTAGGTAAGAAATTACCTTAGAAGTGTTCCAGAAGCTTTGAGAAGAGACTTGGGCATCGGGAGCTTAAATCCGAGTTTCTGGAAAAATATCTTTTCAAATGGGGGGCCCACAGCGTCTATTTATAGGCAGGAGAAGACCCTGGGCGGTTACCGGGCGGTTACCACTTAGGTCACGCAAGTGGACTTGCGCGACAGTGATATAACTTGCGCGGTGCAGTTGCTTTTGATCCTTCGTTCATGCCTTTGTCGATTTTTGATATTTCTTCAAAGGATGAATCACTTTGGACTAAGGTATTTCCCTTTTCTGATTTTTAAATTCTGTGACGAATGGAGCGTCAACAGTCTCGTTGTCGTATTTAGATGTGTTTAGACAAAGATCCCAAAGTGTGGGATTTCTAAAGGGACATTCCCCTCATCCCATGACCATGCTTAGTGAGCTCACTATTTGGATCCTCATCCTCTTCCACATCCAAAAGGACCCTCAGATGACATGGATACTAGGCTTAAGGGCTCTCCGTGAATGCTGGACCTAAGGGCCCTCCAATCGTTTCGGGCCAACGTCCCTATGGATATCTGACAACATTTGTTACATGGTCCCCTGTTTCGAACATGGTCAATGGTCAACCCTCATTTTTTTGTCCCCATTCTAGGATAACTCGATATGGACGCTGGGTTTCCGCCTCGGTCAACAGTTATCCCCCATCGTCATGCTGTCATCATCAGGATCTGAATCTCAAGTGCCATGATTCACACATTTCTACTTCCTCATGTTCAATTGGAACTCCATCATACTCATCTCTTTCTCTTCGCGCATCTAGGTGTGCTAAATAATCGTGTTAGTGTCGTTGGGCCGGTATTCACCGAGCGACCCTTTGCCCTAACCTGCCCCTTTCTGTGTTGGGAAATTCCCACCACTACTGCTTGTTTCCCAAACTGAGCACAACTCACGTGGGCTTAGTAGTTTTGGCAGGATGTGTACCAACATGGTCAGGCTTCTCATCGTCCCGCATGACGTTAAACTGCACTTCCAGAACTACGTATGGCTTGATTCTCATCCACATGGGGTACGTAGGAATGCCCGACCACTCTGCTCCGGGCCCAGCCTAATCATCACTCTTGGTCCCTCGACCTGAAGAGTTTCCTCTGGGAGTACATGGTGTGATTTGGACTCTAAGTCCTCATTCACATCGGTTTCATGTATACCGCACCACACGTCCCCTAGGATCTTCCCTTTTATTCCACGTCCTATTGTATGACGTTAAACTACAGGAGTCCATGTGTCCTCAACGCATGACACTAAACTGCGGTTCAACCCTGAACAAGTTAAGGATTCCCCAAGATCCCATTGGGATGTGATAGATCCCCTCGCCAGAGAGGACCTGTCCCAAAGAAGGAATGATCCATGATCAAACCAATGTGCCCATATGGCGTACTCCCACCATGGTGGTGTAATTACATAAGTGTTGGATTCTATTCGGACAAACCATCACTCCATATTCCATGCTGTGCATGCCCCTTATTCGGAACGTTGTCCTCTTTCATGTCTAAAGGAACCCCCTAACGGGCTGGTCTCATGCCGCATCAGCTCACCTACCATCCTGGGCCAACGTTCTGGAAGACTGGTCATGTTTGGAAGGACCCCCTAACAGTATGGATGTTTGACCTATGGTCCGCCAACTGTCCTGGGCCAACGTCCCGAAGGATTGATCGACAACATTTCTGACATGGTCCCATGTTTCGAACATGGTCAACGGTCGACCCTCATTTGTTGTCCCCATTACAGGCTAACGCAGTAAGGATACCACTTCTCCTCCATGGTTAACGGTTGTCCCTTATTGTCACGCCATCCCCACATCGTTCCGAATCTTGGGTATCGTGATTCACACTTCCCATTTTCATCTGTTTGGATGCATTTCAGTGCCCCTGGCTTTGCCCCGTTCGTGCGCACGCTGATGAAACGGTAATTCGGCTGTTCTGAAAACATCCTTCTCCGGTCAAGCCTCTCCCATATTTCGGAAATCTAGACTGATAATCCGAATCCCGAATGCCTGGAGCATGGTCTCCACTCCAATGTTAGTTGGGATGAGAAGGCAACTATCTCCTGTTTCTCACATCGGCCTCGACCCACGTGGGCTTGGGGAATTGTCGCCGAACATCCCACAAACATTGTAAGGGTGTAACAAGGCGATTCAAACAGTGGAAATCACGCGCACTACGACACTCAAAACAAAGAAAACAAAATTGAGGCACGAAAGTACTAATAAAAGGTTTTTGGGTTTGTTACAATACCCGGGGGTCAACTCCCCCCATGGCCGGGTTGACCCCGTCAATAGAGCGTTACAGCTCCGCCACCCGTTGGCTTGTGGCATCCAAGGATTGCTGCCGCTGACTTAGCTCTCGCTCCTCCTCAGTAGCGGGAGGGCGCAGTTCGTCAGCCTTGGCTTTGGCTCTCTCTACGCCAGCTTGAACGGCAGCCATCTTTCCAGAGGCTTGCCTCATATGCTCTTCTTCCTCTGCCAGTTGGACTTCAACCGTGAGTCCAGCTCAGATTGTGCATTAAGAGGGGATGAAAGCTCATATACCCGGGTCTGCATCTATTGGACCTCGCCTTCAGCCTCCTGGAGCTTCTTTATGTTGGTCGCCTTCCTCCACTGCCAGCCCAGGCTGAGCCCGCAATCATGCTCCCGGATCTTCTCAGCTATAAGATCTCGGATGAGTGTGTGAGGACGTTGGGCATCCAATCCCCCGGCACACAGTTCGCGCAACCGCGAGCGGAGTCTGTCCTTTTCGGCCAGCCATTGTGCTTGGGGGTGTCCTTGATGAAGTGCGTGATTAGCTTCCACTACCGGCGGCGGACTATGCTGCTGTCTTCCTCGTCAGAGGACATTTCATCCCTGTCTGCATGATTGGCAGGATCGTACGTGGGATACGCCCGTAAGAAATCCTCGGAAGGATCTACATCTATTGTTGAATCCAGTACGACATCTGGCGCCGAAGTAGGCGTGACAGGACTAGGACCCACCAGTTGATCCTCTTCATCGGTGTCCACCTCGATGACCTCAGGCACGACCCTGCTGGTGGTCCCGCCGGCGATGATGTGTGTTGCAGCTTGGGGAGATGGGGGGACTATCGCCACCATCACCGGCATGCCCCTGGGAGGGACGCCACCAGACATCTCGACTAGTCTTGCCGCAGCAGCCCACGCCAGTCGGAGAACTGTACAATAGAGAGGGACATTAACGTTAGTTGACATTGTCTACATGTGACGACAAAGAAACCGGTAGAGGAAACTTACGGAGATCGACCTCCTGGCGCTGCTTTTGAGCCGGTACTGACGGGACCCCAAGGAGAGGCCCTCCGTATACTGTTGGAAGGTCTAGAGATTCTGGAGGAGCCACCTCGGGTGCTCTGGTCCCACCAGACGCGGAACTGGACGCATCCATAGGCGCGGGTTCTGAAGGTCCCACATCATCACCCGCCGAGGGGTGAGAACGAGGCATGCGAACAAGTTCCTCCTGCATGGCTCAAACATCGGTGAGAAGTCCATAGTGACCCAAGAACGGACCGTAAGGAAATAAGTTCGGAATGCTACCTCGAGAGTCTCAGCAAAATCGTCGGAATCTGATCCATGATCTCCGACCTCGCCCTCCTCCAATGGGCTCCCTCCTCCAGCCTCATCCCCCCGAGAGGAGTCTTCTGATTCTTCCGGTAGGGGGAAGCGCTCCCTCAGATCGGCAGCCGATAACTGTGGGCGGACAGTCTGATTAAACAGTACCCTCACACGGTCTATCATTGGGCGAGGGACACCACTGGAGTGGACGTAATCCTCCAGCTCGTCCAGGTATTTCTCTGCCTCCACCGGAGACGCCATGAATCCATCCTGGACTGGGCCAATGCCCGGTAATTCCATCCCGAGGAGATTCAGGTGGGCCCATATCTTGGGTGGGGGGAGGAACTGCTGGTTCACATCCAAAATGTCCCAAGATTCCGGGAAGACAACATCCTCTGCCATGTCAATATGACACAGCCGCTTCCCCAGAGCCTGAGTGAATATCCTACGGAATCCCCTTGGTGGCTGCCCATCCGGATGGCCCTGCTCTTCCGGAATCACCAGATCTGTCGCTGTTTCCATACCCTCGGCCAGTGCGGGTCTCGCCGCCATGGCAGCCCCACTACCGCGAGCAGCCCTATCTACCCTCCGACCCCAACCTTGGGATATGGGAGGCCCACCGTCACCGACCCGAATAGTTGGTTGTTTCAGCATCTCCCCTGGGTAAGCATCCTTCCAACTAATGGAATACTCCCTCGCCAATTCGAAAGTGGCGGTGGATGGAGGCAATGAAATCCACATCTTCCCATATTCCCGTGTGAACATGATCCACAACTACCTCATCACACATGGGTGCTCCTCGTGACGCACCTCCCAGTAGACCTGCGGGGTCAGCCGTTGGAGGCACCGGAACTGCCTCGCAAACCGATGCGGGGTGTACGGTTCGCAGAGTGGCTCACGATCTATCTGTGCCACCAAAACTCCACCTCAAAAGGCCAGGAGGTAAGACTGATGTTCTTCCGTTCCCCGCCCGTCATCAGTAAGTATCCCCGTCGGCAATGGAAAGGGGTGTAAATTAAACTCATCTGCCCTCCAACCCGATTTAGTACCATCGGCACGGCTAGTTTGAACGGGAAGCTCCCAACTGCGTTCAGGATGGAGGGTCAGATGTTCGATCCCTGTGGCGAAATGGGGTTTGGACACTCATAAATCCCCCTGATGTGCGCTGTGATCCACCCATACAGGATGTGGAAGGGCTCGCATATCCTTGGCGTCTTCTTACCCTATCTAATGTGCCGCAGCATTCTGTACAGTTTGGCGAGCATCGAAATCCCCAAATTAATCCGATGCCCCATGGCTAATATGGACGCCATAATAAACGAGATGGGATGCACCCTCATGTTTGTATCCCTCACCGGTAGGATCCAACCACATATGAGAGCTGCGATGAACGCCGCCAGCCTGACTATCGGCTGTTGTTCAGTGCTGACACTAAAACCCCAAGTCTTCCATTCGATGTCCTCCAAGACACGCCAATACGAGTGCCCATTGCCCCGTCGGGCCGCCCTCGGACAAGTTCGTGCCCTCGGAGGGAACTCTCGATTTTTTAGGAAATTCAGGAAGCATTTGAACCATCTCCTAAAGTGGACATCCCTCACTGCCTCCTTGTCCTCTCCAGGGACGAATGCCATCAGCGCTGACGCCAGTCGCGTCATTTTCTCTGTATCCTCCCACGCGCTCATGACGGGGAGGAACTCATCATACATGGCCCCCAAGATCGAAACCCCAGAAATCTGGTGGACATCCCACAGGCTGATTCCCACCTCCCCGTGATGCAGGTGAAATGTATTGGTCCTAGACGACCATCTGCTCAGCAATTCCGGCATCAGTTTCTTTGGTTTGTAAATGAGGAATTGGGAGGCCCATGCCGCTTCATACAACCCCACTCTCCTCATCTCGGCCCCAAACCCCTCGCATGAGGTGCCTACCCAGTAGGCCTAGGCCCAGTCATCAGTAAAGTTGCCGCCCTGGAGTAGGTCCCACTCATCAGACCATCCCTTCTTCGAATTCTGCAAAGCCGCCTTCAGCATGGTACGATAGAGAGGAGGGGACGTCTCCGGTTGCAGTGGCTTCCCGTCTATATCGTTCAAATGGTTTTAGAGGCAGTCAGTGGTGACAGGTGTGAAGTCCTCCCACACATGACCATCGGCCGCCCTGAACCATTGGTGCTGGCATGGTGTGCTCTTGAACCAGCAAGCAGGTTCATCACTACTCGCTTCCGGGATGAAGACGTCATCCCTCAACCCGAAGCCATACAATGGCAGTTTCTTGCACTCCAGATAATCCTTCTGAGCCCCTCTTTCGAGAGGGATGCCCTTCACGATGCTCAAGGGTATTCGCGAAGGAAGGGGATTCCCAAGGGAACCCGGGCAGCCGCGGAGCATTTATGCTTCGCGAAACACCCAACCCATACTAGTGATCCCTATGCTAAGGCAGGATCACTCCACATCGCAAAGCACACTGCTTCGCAGCAGCCTGCATCGCAAGGCACCCCTTCTTCGCGAGGAAGTGCTCCGCGAATACTGTTCCACTTCGCGAAGCACCCTCCACTAACACCTATTCCCCATGCAAAGGCCATGGCACTCTGCTTCGCGAAGCACACTCCTTTGTTTGGAAATTCCTCTTCCCGTGCGACCCTCCAGTTTTGCACGATGTGATTTCAAAGTCCCATGGACAATAACACTCGTAGAGTTGCTTCGCCTAATGCTTTTCACATAGGCACGCTAATGGCTATTGCTTCTTCGCATACCCACGCTAACGTGGACCCCTCGATGGTTCGTTCCACAACCCCCCTTGACTATGGCCTTACTGGTACCTTCCCTTCCCCATGGACCAGAGGGTACCGGTTATGTAAGTCCTAGGGGTGCGGAGTGGACCCACCTCGTCCGAGATGCAGGACGTTAAACTGCCAAGCATCACGTCTTCAGCACATGACATTAAACTGTGACCCGACCTCGTGCCTCCCACGAAGGGTCCCCTGTGCTCGAACATTTTTTACGCCACTCGTCTCCACAGGAGTGGAATCACTCATCCACAAGGGATGATATCCTCCTTATTGGAGTGGCGTATGTTCTCAGGAGAAGGGCGACCCTAGTTCCCCAACGGATGGCGGCACCTCTGCATCTCCGTACTTGCCCACTACCAAGGTCAGTGGAGGGCGTGATAGGGAATGAGGAACCTCCCATCATTGGTCCCAAGTCCCTCTTTCGTTGAGATTTTCCTCACCTCGGGCCTCCATCATGGAGTAAGTCCCAGCACCGTGGGACGCCTAATGCGTAAGCCCCTCTTCGGTTCTCACGGACGCATCCTTCGCGACGTGATGACTTTGATCCATGTCAAGGCATGGTACGTAGGTAGCCTCCATGAGGTTCAAGCCACATTTCTCAGTCGTTCATTCACGTCGCGTTTCGCCCTCCTCCAGCATGACGTTAAACTGTATGCCCCCTTGTCCCGTATGACATTAAACTGCACACCCATTTGAACTACGAGGTCTTTGATCCATGTCAAGGTGTGGTACTTAGGAATCCTTCCTGAGGTTCAATCCCACCCATCATCATTCACGTCGAGTTCTACCTTCGTCCAACATGACTTTAAACTGCATTCTAGTCTGACGGCAAGCCGTTTTGACTAACCCGAACTACGAGGTCTTTGATCCATGTCAAGGCATGGTACGTAGGAAGCCTCTACGAGGTTCAAACCCACCATCCGATCATTCCGACCTCATTCACGTCGGTTCACCCCCGTCCCGCATGACGTTAATCTTTATTCCACAACCCAAACTAGGAGGACTTTGATCCGTGTCAAGGCATGGTACGTAGGAATCCTCCCAGAGATTCAAGCCCATATCCCATTGGACCAAGTTCCCTCATTTACGTCGGTTTTCCGACACCCAACACCTATCGTTTATTCACGTCAGGGTTCATTACCGTCCCGCATAACGTTAAACTGTATCCCATCAATCCCTTTGAACTACGAGGACTTTGATCCATGTCAAGGCATGGTACGTAGGAAACCTTCCCGAGGTTCAAGCCCACCGCTAGTGGACCCCCGGGTCTACTTTCACGTCGGTTCACCGATGAGACCCTTTGAACTATGAGGTCTTTGATCCATGTCAAGGCATCGTATGTAGGAAGCCTCCACGAGGTCCAACCCACCACCACTAGGACCCTCCTGGTCCTCCCCATTCACGTCAGCTCGCTGATGATACCCATCAGACCAAGGTCCACCCTCGTGTCGGTCCACCGGCACCAACCCAAAATACGCGGACTTTGATTCCCTGCCACATGGATACATAGGAAGCCCTTTCAAGGATCAAGCCCAGCTTCACCGTTGCCCTTGCGATGGTTCATTTCCATTCCACCCTCCACTTCATTCATCCATCCACCATCCACCCCGATTCTTGCCCGGACTGGTATATCCCGGTGAGATCATGTCGGTATGCTCCTCTTCACAGCATCCCACGGGCTGGCCCCGGTATCGGCATCCCTTCAAGGGAAATCCCTCAATCCGATCCATTCTAGTTACTGCTCTGATCGGGCTGATTCGTCTCTGCTGGATGTTAAACTCACGGCGTACCCTGTGTTAAACACGGGAAGCTGAGGAAAACCTCAGATATGTGTCTACGACATATAATTCCCCACGCTCGATGTGGGATGCCTCGGGCTTCCACGCACTCGAGAAGCCCTGTGACCAGGGATAATAGATAGACATGCCAGGTTCCCCAGCATCCAGACACGCTATTGATGCCTCAACGTGACTACTCCCCCAATTGAAGGTTGCTGCCCTGACTGGACCCTTTTGAATGTCCCGACAGAAGCAGTGTAATTAACTAGCATCCATGGAAACATGGCACTGTGAATAGTTTCACAAACTACATATTAAATCTATGAGGGGGACCCGGACTAGGTGATGAGTTCTGAGGAGGAATCCACAGAAGGAAGAACCGACATCCCATCATCCCATTTCGATCAAGGAGCAGACGTCCCTGAATAAGGAGTGAGTGCCTCCCACCTTTGGAAAGCGGGAATGCAGGGAAACAAGCGCAGCGCGTCCTACTCCCGTGGACGGACGGATGTGCGCGCCCCGGAGAAATTTTCGAAAACACCTATGATTTTCACTGTATGATATAATTCTTTTCCTTCCTGGACATTTTTATAATACACCCATTTATTGTTCTTTGTGACATCACTATGATACCAAATTCTTATAGTGGGTAACCCCTATGTTTATGTATGATTGATTATGTATGATTATATGTGTGGGAAGAATATTCAAGAACATATAATGATAGGTGAACCCAGATAGCAGACCAATTTATTGGGTAAATTTTTGTCACATGAGACATTATGTGCAATGGTCTTGGTGGTTTTCCTTGACTCATGCTACCATGTGCAATAGTCTTAGTTGTTAACCTCGACTTGTGCTTCTTGAGGTGTAACGAGCCTTGAATCATACTAATGAATTTTTTTATGTTTTTTTCACATTACTATGAATTTATTATTATATGATCCCTTGTTTATATGATATTATTCCACATTTTCATGCCTTTTTATATCATTGTGTCATGCCCTCTAACCTATATGCTAAATCATTATTCTTTTTTTCCCTTCCTAGGATCTTAGCTCATCCCATTATTCATGTTATAACTAGGTTATCCTATGATGTAGTATGAGCACAATGGATGTTAGGGGACCATTATAAATACTAAATAAATAAATTTTTATATTTATTCCCATGTTTTAGATTTTATGTTCCTATTCCTCCAAGACACAAGAAATTACGATCCTTACCTTGTAATGTGATTCTTTACTATGCTCAAAGTCATATAATGATTTGTGTAAAAGGATAGTGTTTATATAGATGGTATAATAGGAAGGTGTAGTTGTTTTTGGAGATTAAGAATAGATAACTTTAGTAAGAACCATTAGAATGATACAATGTAAAAGAAAAAATCCCCATATTTTGGTAAATATGGAGCTAGTGGTTTATCAAAAAAATACATCCATGTCAAGATATGAACATCTGTATATGGATTTGGCACAGATGTATCTATGTAGAATACCCAAATACATTACTTTGATCTAGAATCGAAAACGAACGGGTGCAAGACAATAGGCCTTGTTGCACAGTTAGTTTGACACTCTTGAGTGATATTCATTGGTAAATTAATAATAATAGTATGAACCATTATTTAGGGAATAAAAAAATATCCCATTAAATATTAAGTTATGAAATAGATCAAGGATAACCCATATTTAAACATAGGAAATCACAATTTAAGATATACTTATCCTTTATAAGTTTATCCTTTTATGTTCAATGTTTCTTTTATTCTTATTTGTTATGTATTCAAGCCCCTAATTGTATGTTATATTTCTTATTTTAGCTAGGGAAATAGGAGGACACATGGAAAAAATGTGATAGGGAATGTGATGATTTCCATAATAATATTCCAAATATGATGGGAATGGGTGATAAAAACGTCATGATAGTACTAGCTCGGCTGTCTCATGTTATGAATAATAGCATGATTAATGTGGAACACCCTCCTCCTCCAAGGAACGAGAATTTTTTTTAAATCATTCATGAAGTAACGTCCTCCCATGTTTAGTGTATCTTTTGATCTCCTCCTTAGAAAATAGTGGATTTACTCCATTTAAAAGATATTATATATCCTCCTATTCTCAGAAGTAGAGAAATTCATGCTAGTGGGATATCATTTTGATGGGTAAGATGATCAGTGGTGGAATCTGGTCAGTAATCCAAAGTCTTGTGAGGAAATTGATTCCATGGATTGGGAGGAATTCATGAATTTTTTATCAATAAATATTTTACCCAATACCTCCATCTTAAGCTAGAAATAGAGTTATTCGGACTTAAGAATAAGGAAGATGAGTCCATTCGGTCATTTGAAACAAAATTCAAAATCCTTGAAAGATATACCTCCATATTATTAATGAACTGTGAATGAAAGGTGGATCGATTATTTAGTGGACTATAGACGAGTCTACAAAAAGAGTTTGTGATTTTAGACTTCGATAGTTATGAAGAGATTGTCTATTGTTCCATCAAGGATTAAATAGATATCAGAGACTCTCAAGGGTCTCATGGTCTCGGTGAAAGGAGAAGAAGAAAATTGATTCTAATATTAGTGTTCCAACAAATAAATCCCAAGATGGAATGAATATCGAACAACCCACATTTCGAAATTGTGGGAAGAAGGATCATGTGAATAGTGTAAAGGGAACCTGGAATTTCATCAAATGTGGAAGAATGAGACATATTAAAAGCAACTGTTGGAGGGATATGAGAAATCCCAATAATGAGGAAGAAAAAAGGAAGGTTCAAATAAATACTCAACCTATAGTGTGTTGTTACAACTAAAAGGATCATGGTTATTATGAGAACAATTTCCCTAATCTAAGGGTTGTCGGCAAAAATAAATAACAACCTCCAAGGAAAGAATGAAGGGATTATTATATCACAACTAGTGAGGTGGGGCCAAACATTGATTTGGTGATGAGTAATCTTTTCATTCATTAAATATTATTGAATGTACTATTTTATTCTGGTGTAATGCATTCCTTCATATCATTAAAGGTTAGTAGAACTATTCAAACAAAACCTCAAAATTTGGAGGTTGAATTATGTATGAGAATAGAAAATGGGGTAATTACTAAATCCAAAGTATATAACTCCTCACCTGTAGAAATTGTGCATTGAACCACCCATAAAAACTCCTCATACTTTATTTAGTTGAGTTGGATGTTATCTTGGGAATGGATTAGATATCTTTATACAAATCCAACATCAACTATTAGGAAAGGGAGATCACTGTTCACATCCCGAAGCATCCTCAAAATCATTACATATTTAAGGAGGAATATTAATCTCTTTTACAATCATTGTCTCATGTGTGGATAATACTACCTTATTACCATTCATCTCTCACTGAAATGGTTGACCCAATAGAGACGATACTTTTTGAAAAATATGCCCATTATGAGGGATTAAACTGATGTATTCCCTAAATAATTGCCGAGTCTTACTGCTGATTGAGAGGGTGATTTCACAATTGAACTTACTCCAGGATCTCTGGATATATCAAAAACACCATATAGAATTGACACCATAGATATATATGATTTGAAGAAGCAGTTACGGGAGAATATGGAGAAGTGTTTTATATGCCCAAGTGCTTCACCATGGGGTGCGCCAATCCACTTCATCAAGAAGAAGGATGGATCAATGCCCCTATACATTGATTATCATGAGATAAATAAAATAATGATAAAGAATAAGTATCCCATGCCATGGATATATGGATTGTTCAATTATCTTTATGGGGCATGTTATTTCCCTAAGGTGGACCTTCGTTCAGGATATCAAAAATTAAATGTGTTGAAGGAAGATATTACAAAGAGTACCTTTTGAATTAGGTATGGACACTATGAGTGCATAGTGATTCCATTTAGACTCACTAATCCTCTATAAATATTCATGTATTTAATGAATAGAGTCTTTATAGATTACCTCGAAAAATTTTTGGTAGTCTTTATCAATGTTATTATGATATACTCTGACAGAAATGAGCTACATGAAGAGCATTTGAATACTATGATGATAAATTGGTGAATAGATAAATTTTTTTAAAAGTAATGTAAATGTAAGCTTTGGATGGAGGAAATATCATTATCGAGGAATGTTATAACCATAAAAAGAATATTTGTGAACCGTTCTAAGACCTAGTTAATTGAGGATTAGCTCAGGTCAACATATTTAATGGATATCTGTAGCTTTCTGGGTCTATCCACGATTTATCGATGATTTTTTAAGAACATTTCATGATTTTCAAACACGATGAAAATGATTACATGGAATATGGTGATGTTTTTATGGAATCAAGAATGTGATTATTTCTTTATGGAGCTCTCCAAAAGGCTTACCACTACACCTGTACCCACACTCCCAACAAGTTGAGAACACTTTTGGTGTAAATTGATGCATAAAAGAAGGTATTATGTTGTGTGATAATAAAAAATGATAAAGTGATATCCTATCCTTGAATCCAACTAAAACTCCATGATAAAAACTATCATATTCATGATATGGAGTTGGAGGTTTTGATCATTGAGTTGAAAATCAGGTGGTGTTATCTCAATGGGTAGATGTGTGTGACATAAATGATAACAAGAGTCTCCAATATATATTCAAACATAAAGATCTTAATATGCACCAATGAATATGGTTACAGCTCATCAAGGATTATGTATTCTCAATCCACTACCATCAAGGTAAGAAATATAAGGTGGTGGATTCTCTATGTAGAAAGAATCTTGAATTTTCATCAATGACGAGAATTGAAAAGGATCAAATCTTCTTAAATTTATAGAGGATGGAAATGGTAATATATAAAGGAGGAACATCATAAATCATTTCTCAAATGATTTTCAACCATCCATTAAAGAGAAAATAACGGAATATTAGAGAAATGATGTGGAAATTCAAAAAGTGTGGAAGCTATTTGAAATGGAAAATTTTGTGATTTTAAGATTGATGATGAAGGAGTTGTATGATGTGGGTCAGGATTATGTGTACCATCTAATCCATAGATAAAGAATGTTCTTCTAAATGATGCACATAGCTCAACCATCTATATTCTCCCAGGGAGCAGAAATATCTGTCATGATCTCCATGAGAGCATTTTGTGGGACAATAAGAAGAATGAAATTTCTGAATATACATCAATGTTCTCTGTATGTCCACACGTGAGGGATGAAAGATATAATACTAAGGGGATGTTGCAACCACTACCCATACCAAAATGGATGTGGGAGAACCTCACCATGGAATTTATCATTGGACATTCAAGGACATCTAGATGAAACAATGATATACGGGTCATTGTGGATCATCTTACAAAGACATATTTGTTTATCGAAATTCGAGAGGACTTCTAATTGGGTCAAATTTCACATATATATATCAAATAGGCAGTAAGTCTATATGAAGTACCACTATCTATTGTATCTTATATAGATCGGAGATTCACCATGATGTTCTAAAAAAGTATCAAATATGATCTAAGAAATGAACTAAACTTTAGTACAACATATCAACCTCAATATGATATCCAATTTGACAAAACAATTCATACAGTGGAAGACATGATAATAGTGTGTTGTATGGACAAAAAAGGAGGATGGGACCAACATCTTCCACTGGTTGAATTATCTTACAACAATAGTTTCCAGTTCTATATCTAATTGGCACTATATGAAGCCCTTTATGGGGAAATGTTCAGAATAACAGCGTGTTGGGATGAATTCGGTGAGCGTAAGCTTCTAGGAATGGAAATGGTTAATGAAATGGCGGAGAAGTTGAAAACCATTTAGTAGAATATCAAGGTAGCCAATGTCGAAAAAATATTTATGCATACAATCATTGATGGGACATTAAGTTCAATGTGGGAGACATGGTATTCCTCCACATAGCTCCATGGAATAAGTTCATGGTGTTTTCGAATAAAGGAAAGCTGAGTCCCAGGTACATCGTCCACTTTGATATCCTTGGTCATGTCTGTGTTGTGGCCTATCAACTAGCACTCCCACCTACCATATATAAAGTATAGTATATCTTCCATGTATCCCTATTAAGGAAGTACATACCAGGTCCTTCACATTTACTCTCTTTAAAGGTGGTATAATTGGAGAACGATCATTCTTACGAGGAGTAGCCAATGAAATCTTGGATCATAGAGATAATGTTCTATGAAACAAGACTACTCACCTAGTGAAAGAACTATGGCAGAACCATAAGTATAAAGAGGATACACGGGAACTAGAGGAGGAAGTGATTGAAATGTACCCACACCTCTTTATATATTAAAATAAAAAAATAAATTTCAAGGGTGATATTCTCTAAGGGAGGATGAATGTAACAACCCAAAGATTAATTAATGGAAATTTCATTCTAATAATTATTTAATATAGTATAATCCCATGAAATCACCACACAGTGAACTATTATGTACTGTGTCGCCTTTAAAATTAATATTGTCACTTCTGGGATTTGAATTTTGAAAAATCCTACATACACGGTTGCGATCAGTAAGATGTTCGGAGTCCGATAAGACAAACATAATTTTTTCTGAATAGTAACTGACCAATATGAATAGTAATGTGACTCTTATGAATAATAATATGACACTTATTCATATTAGGTCATCCAAGTTAACAATTCACCTTACCAATTATATTATAAATAAAATTTATCCTTCTTTTAAGTGAAAATATGATTATATCTTTGTGTTGGTATTTTTATGAGTCATGCTTTTTTAATTACAATTTTATGATTAATTTAATAATTTTAAATAAAACTTATTCTTATAAAATTTATTCATAAATAATTATCTTGAATACATATGATTACATGATAATTTTATGAGACCTTAAATAATTATTTGATGTGTTATAAAAGCAGTTTGAATTTTAAAATTTATATTTTTCAAGTAAATTATGATTATAATTAAAAATTAAATTTCACATATTTTGAAAACTATTTTTATAAAATGGAGTTTATTTTAGAATTATAAAAATTGAAAAATGGCAGGTGTGGATTTTTTGGATTTTTCTATAATACATGATTTATTTCTAAATAATAAAATACGGTAATTTACTGTATATATACATTATATGTTAAATACACTGTTTTTTGAGTCATGGATGATGTAATCTCCTTGGGTTAGAAATAACATGAACATATTTATATTTTGAGTCACACGATAAATTAATATTTCTTGTCTTGAGAAAAATAATAAAAATAATGAACAAAATATTGAGAAAACCCTCCTCTCCTCCACTATAAAATCCACCCCTCACCCCTCTTATCCTCACACATCTCAAGCCTTGATCCTAGTGATAATTATACTAAAATATATCCCAAATTCCCTCTACAACATCTATAATCCCATTTATCTTCAAAATTCAAAATCCTCTCCCTAATATAGTTCTCAAGGAAGATATATTAAAGAGATAAATTCAACTTTTTATTTCTTTTATTTTCATTGAAGTTCCATTATTTTCTTTTTCTTTCCTCATCTCATTTTTGTCCAAATGTAATGATAACTAAAGTAAATTAAATTTATTATAATTTTTTTATGATAATGTAATGTTTCATCATCATCTCTCCTTTCCCCTCCTTTTATTATACAAATTAAAACACCATCTTTGATGTGTTAATTTCCTTTATTCGAGGATGATGAGTTTTCAATTTCCATTACCATGTTAAATTCTGTTCATGAAATAATTTTGATGGTTGAACTAGAATAATATATATATATATAATTTCTAATTTAATCTTCTGGAATCTTTTTTAAATATGATATTAATTTATAAATAAATATGTGTTTGATGCGACCGAAAACTGCCAATTAACCCAAATGGTTGTCAGTAACGATTAATATAATGATTCATCTCTACTTCAAATGATGAAATGAATTTTATAACCATTTAATATATTGGATTTTCAATAATAAAATATAACTCCAATTATGGACAACCATTCTCATCTAACATGGTAATCCTTTTAGGTATATAAAAAAACCAATCCTAAAACCCAATGAAACAAACAATGAAATTGAACATTTTAACAAATCAAAAAGGTCATGAAAGATCTTAATAAGGATATAATAAATTAATTACATAAAAAATAATATATGAAAATATTAATTAATGAATTTAATAGTTTTATTCAGGAAATTATGTTCATGTGGAAGACACCATCAGACTTACATTAAGGGATTCTACCCGAACCACCTTTATTCCTTTTGGTTTCTCGATCATTGTTTTTACCCAAATCAAGTTCTCTTTTATTTATATATAAATATATAAACTTTAAATTAAATTTATATGAATAAAACTCATGTATCAAGATCCATTCATAATTATCTATTTAGAATATACATTTTTTTTAAATGATTCCCTCCTCAGTACTTTCCGATAAGAAAATCCATTTTAAGGGAGCTTTCCAAATTTTTACCCAGTTTTAAGTACACTATATATTATGGTTTTAATAAAATATTATTTTATTATAACTACTCTATTATTTATTAAACCTTCATGGTTCACTTGAGTTTTTATGTAAAATATTATGCCCTTTTATGTTTCAAATGACCTTTGATATTTTCCATTAATCATACTAAAATGTTTTTATTCATAAAGATTAATGGGTACTCTCTTTACATGTTATTACTTCACATTGACAACATTTTTCATGATATATGACTATTATACCTTATTATTGTCCATTAATGAACTAATTACATTCTTTCATGGTCATTTTTATGATACATCCATTTTTTATTATTTATGACATTACTATGATATCAAATTCTTAATATGGGTAACCCATATGTTTATGTATGATTGATTGTTTATGATTATATATGAGGAAAGAATTTTCATGAAAATGTTATGATTGGTGCACCCAAATAGATATCTAATTCATTGGGTAAATTTGAGTCTCATGAGATGTTATGTGCAACGGTCTTAGTTGTTATCCTTGACTCGTTCTTCTATGATAAAAAACCTTAGTGGATAACCATGAATTGTCCTCCTCTATGTGCAACGAGCCATGAATCACGATAAAGTCTTGTATTAAGTTATTTCCACATTACTATGAATCCATATTTATATGTTATTTTTCCATATGTTCTATTCCTTTTTTACTATTGGGAAACAGATCCCTCCCGGTAACATTGTAGAATTTTTAGGTTTGTTTTGTTTGTTGACAAAGCAGGAGCTCAAGGAATATAAGATCCAGAGGTCCAACAAAAATAACAGATACAAGGTGGCACTAGGTTCCAGTGTTCTCCAAATTTTTGTGGTATAAAATTTCAAATTTGGTGGGCTTTTTGAAATGTGGATTTCTTTGGAGATCTCATCAAAATATGGAATAGGACTAAATTTCATGAAGATGGGCTTCAGGAAGTTTATTTTGAAAATAGATGAAGAATTATAATGGGGTGCTCTGTGATAACAATGGTCTTCGTGAGTGGAAGAGGTGATCATTGAGAAAAGTGGATTTCCTTGAACATTTAATAAAAATATGGAAACGTCCTGAATTTTGTAAAGATGGGATTTATGAAGTGGATTTGGAAAATACAAGATGAATGTTGAAAGTGAGCACTGAAATTATGACAATATTCTCTATTGAGATTCGTGATGGAGCTTTGAAATCTGAAAATTTATATGGTGCTTCATGAAGTAGAGGTAATGCTGCTGAAATATCAGAGCTTTTCCAAATTGGATGAAGTGGCATTGAAATTGTATGGAAGGTTCAAGGGTTGGTGAAATTACAAATAAATAGTCCTCAACCACTTGAAAATGTAGAGAGTTATTAATGAAAAATCTTAAGTCTCTTGAATCGCGATGGAAGTTCATGAACGAGATTCACTAAGTAAATATTCTATGTATGTTCTCCAAGGATCATCCCGAAGGAGCTTCACTAAGGAGATTCATGAAGGATCTTTCCATTAGCTTGTTTGAGCACTATGAAATTGGGAGTTTCATGAGGGATATTCACAACAGCTTGTTTGAGATCTGAGAAATTAGGCGATTTGAAAGGGAGCATTATGAGGGATATTTTCAAAGAATCTTTAAAATGGAGCTTCACAAAAAATGTTCACAACAGACCTTTTCAATGGAGCTTCGCAACATGGCTTCCAAATAGACCATCAAGATGAAACTTTATAATGCATCATTGTAATAGCTGGTTTGGTCTTTTCAATGTGGGAATCTTTGAGAAATAGTGAACTTTTCAAATGTATTTCCTAGGTTATTACGTAGGGTTTAGTGGAAAAGTGGTATTCATCATTGGATGAAATTTTTAATTCGACAATGAATCTACATATAGTGTAGGATGCATTCTTTTTTGATAATGAGAGGACATATACATCCATAAACTCCGAGTGGATCCTTTATAGAGTAGTGAGAAAAAGTAGTGTAAGAAGGTGACCCTTTCTACCTGATGTGATCTAGAGAGTGAATAATAGAGAGTTAACCTTGGTAATGTAGTGAGATAACCCTAAACATTATAGAGGTAGAAAGGTTATGCCTAGAAGTGATCTAGAGCAAATATTATTGGTAGTGATCTTCAGTGGATTTGGTATAAAATCACATTTTTGTTCTATGATCCTTGGACATAGAATAGTTAGGTTGAACCAAGTAAAAATATATGTGTCTTCCAACTTATTTCCCTTCATTGCATGCAAAGTATCATCATCAGATAAATAAGAAAATAAGTTGTCATAATAAACAGACAAGTGAAAATGAAGTGACCATTATGGTAAAAGGGAAAATATATAGTGAGGTAGAAACAATTTAGAAAAATAATTACCATACCTTGATTCACTGCCCCCCCCCATCAAGGTATATTAGCCTATTTTGTTCCTTCAAATTGGTATCAGAGTGAAGGTTTCATTTAAAATATTTGTTTTCTCTAAGATTGTTTAGTTGATTCATATCGTTAAAGATTCAATCTTCTCTTATCTTGGTGCGACATGGAAAATAGAAAAACATTAAATAAGAAGTATAAGTCCTATGGTATTCTTCAATGTGAAAGTGTTTATGGAAAATGTGTGATTCAACTAAAGGAATAAAACAACTTGTTGAACGAAGCTGTGAATGAATCAAATAGGGAAAATATATATTCACTCAATTATGATGTAGAAACGAGTGAAGTGCTAGAAATTCAATGTTATTCTAAAACTACTAATGATGAAGAAGATTCCAGAAGTCCACCATTAGATAATGTCAACATGACAAGGGAATTTGATTAAAAGTTGGATGAAGTAGTTAAATATAATGATATCTTGATCCAAGTATTAGAAACTGAGGCAAATAATCTAAGAGGCATAAATAAAAGGCTTATTAATGAGGCTACTGACCTGAGGGAAAATAATGATTCCCAAGCTAAATAACTAAAAGGGACATATTCAAAGAGATAGAAATGCAAAGCTGGTGATAAGGGATTGAATTTGAACTCAGATAACCTTCAAAATTTTAAATCTATAAATTATTATCTTACATTACAGTTAACCGAACTAGTTTAGGAGAATCACAGACTACAATAGGAGAGTGCATGATATGTTGATTCTATTGCTCAAGATAAATTGAAAGTAAAGGAGCAATGTGATAACGTGGATAATATCACACATGAGTTAGAGGATGTGATATAAAAAAATTAACAATCTCTATAGATAACTCAATGCTAAACCTAAAGCCAAATATATGATGATTAAAAAGATGGTAGAAGAGATGGATTTATTGAATAATTAAGTGGTGAAATAAAATAGCAAAGGAATGATTAAAATGAAGGATTCAGTAAATTTACTATTTAATTATCCATCAAAAAGTGATGATAAAATGAAACATATACATGATATTTTTAAAGAGAAACAACAACATATTATATCATCTGAAAGACCTACTGTTTTGAAAAAAACTGGTATTTCATTTGATGAATCTACTTCTGCGCATGAAAAAATGAGAGCCGTGAACAGTTCCAAAAATGGAGGAAATCATGAGGGCGCTCAAGACAGACCCAAGTGGACATTTACAAGATGCAGTGAAAACATGTGATATTTCTGCGGGATTCATGTCCACACATCATGCTTTAGTTCAGAGTGTTTGGAATATATTTCATTCTATGAATATAGAATCATTTCTAAATTTGAGAATAATAAGAAGCATCATGAGAAGTCTGAACGAAGAGTTTCTCCGAATAAAGAATCCATGAACCGATTCTATTGTGGATGAATGGGACACACCACGAGTATGTGTTAGGAATCTGTTTCCGACGCTTTCGCCGGGGCGCGCGCGCATCCGTCTGCGAGGGGGGGGGGACGCGCGGCTTTGTTGCCTTGCATTCCCGCTTTCCAAAGGCGGGCGGCATTCGTTCCTTGTTCAGGTACGTCTGCTCCTTGATCGAAACGGGATGATGGGATGTCGGTTCTTCCTTCCGTGGATTCCTCCTCAGAACTCGTCACCTAGTCCGGGTCTCCCTCATAGATTTAATACATAGTTCGTGAAACTCTTCCCAGTGCCATGTTTCCATGGGCGTCGGTTAATTACGCTGCTTCTGTCGGGACATTCCAAAGGGTCCAGTCAGGGTAGCAACCTTCGGTCAGGGGAGTAGTCACGTTGAGGCATCAGTAGCATGTCTGGATGCTGGGGTACCTGGCATGTCTGTCTGTTATCCTTGACCACAAGGCTTCTCGAGGGCGTGGAAGCCCGAGGCATCCCACATCGAGCGTGGGGAATTACATATCATAGACACGTATCTGAGGTTTTCCTCAGCTTCCCGTGTTCAACACAGGGTATGCCGTGAGTTTAACGTCTAGCGGAGATGGATGAGAGTGAAATGGGACCATCGCAGGGGGCGACAATGAAGTTGGGCTTGAGCCTTGACGAGGCTTCCTACGTATCCCCGTGGCAGGGAATCAAAGTCCGCGTAGTTCGGGATGGTGCCGGTAAACCGACGTGAAGCTGGACCTTGGTCCGGGGGGAGTTGGGCTTGATCCTCGTGGAGGCTTCCTACGTACCATGCCTTGACATGGATCAAAGTCCTCGTAGTTCAAATGGTGGGTGGCAATGGCTTACCACTGGACCAAAGTGTAGTTTAACGTCATGCTGGACGAAGATGGGACCCGGCGTGAAGAAACGACGGTTGGGTATGTCGATGAACCGACGTGAAAGTAGACCTTGGTCCACTATTGGTGGGCTTGAACCTCGTGGAGGCTTCCTACGTACCATTCCTTGACATGGATCAAAGACCTCGTAGTTTAGGTGGTCACAACGGCTTACCGCTGGACTGGAATGGGACCCGACGTGAATGAGCGACGGGTGGGCTTGAACCTCGTGGAGGCTTCCTACGTACCATGCCTTGACATGGATCAAAGACCTCGTAGTTCAAATGGATTCGCCGGTGAACCGACGTGAAAGCAGACCTTGGTCCACTATTGGTGGGATTGAACCTCGTGGAGGCTTCCTACGTACCATGCCTTGACATGGATCAAAGACCTCGTAGTTCAGGTGGTCACAACGGCTTACCGCTGGACTGGAATGGGACCCGACGTGAATGAGGGACAGGTGGGCTTGAACCTCGTGGAGGCTTCCTACGTACCATGCCTTGACATGGATCAAAGACCTCGCAGTTCAAATGGGGTTTTGTCAGGGTCGGTGCTCACTCTAAGCCCACGTGAGTCATGCTCGGTGTGAGAAACAAGAGGTTGCATGGACCTGACGATCACGTCGCGAAGGGTGCGTCCGTGAGAAGTGAAGAGGGGCTTACGCGTTGGGCGGCCCATGGTGTTGGGACTTACTCCAGGATGGAGGCCCATGGCGCGACAGAGCGCGGGGAAGATGGACCTTGGTCCGACGATGGGAGGTGCCTCATTCCCTATCACGTCCTCCACTGACCTTGGTAGTGGGGAAGTACCGAGATGCACGGGTGAAATCATCCGTACCAAAGGTTGGGGGGCTTACACTCTGAGGCAGCCCTTCCCCTGCGAACATACACCACTCCGACAAGGAGGATCTCATTCCATGTGCGGAAGAGTTCCATTCCCGTGGAGACGAGTGGTGTAAAAAATGTTCAAGTTGGGGGGACCCTTCGTGAGGGAGACGAGGTTGAGCCATAGTTTAATGTCATGTGTTGAGGACGTGGTGCTTGGCAGTTTAACGTCCTGCAGCTCGGATGAGGTGGGTTCACTCCACACCCCTAGGGCTTACATAACCGGTACCCTCTGGTCCTTGGGGAAGGGAAGGTGTCGGTAAGGCCATGGTAAAGGGGGGTCGTGGGACGAACCACCGAGGGGTCCACGTTAGCGTGGCTATGCGAAGAAGCAATAGCCGTTAGCATGCCTATGCGAAGAAGCATTAGGCGAAGCAACGCTACGGGAGGTGTTGTCCATGGGACTTTGAAATCACATCGTGGAAACCTGGAGGGTCGCACGGAAAGAGGAATCGCTAAGCAGAAGAGTGTGCTTCGCGAAGTGGGGTTCCTTGGCCTTAGCATGGGGCATAGGTGGGTGTGGGAGGTGCTTCGCGAAGTGGAACAGTGTTCGCGGAGCACTGCCTCGCGAAGAAAGAGTGGTTCGCGAAGCAGGGTCCTGCGAAGCAGTGTACTTCGCGAAGTGGAGCGATCCTGCCTTAGCATAAGGATTACTCGTATGGGTTGGGTGTTTCGCGAAGCACAAGTGCTCCGCGGCTGCCCGAGTTCCCTTGGGAATCCCCTTCCTTTGCGAACGCCCTTGAGCTTCATGAAGGGCATCCCTCTCGGAAGAGGGGCTCAAAACGAAACAAATCAGAGTCGTCTCGCGAAGTAGAAATACCTCGCGGAGCTCATGATTCCCGGGGCAAAGCGTGCTTCACGATTCGGGAGAGGAGAAGCCGAAAGGTCGGATTGTCCGTCCCGTGGACTCAGGGGGAGTCGAGTATTTATAGGGAAGGGGTGCCGCGAAGCAGGGCTCGCGCGCCGCCTTCGGGGCTTCGCGGCGGCTCGCGAACGTCAAACGGGTTCGCGGAGGATTACCGCCTCCGGTGATTTGAGGCGGCTCACGAACGTCAAACAGGTTCGCGGAGGGTTACCGCCTCCGGATTTTCGCGGGGCCGCCAAGGTTGGGACGCTTCGCGGCGGGGCTTCGCGGCTGTGCTTCGCGGCTGTGCTTCGCGAGGCAGCGCGCCAGCTGTCTTTTCCGGCCCTTCCTTTCGGGCCACATTTTTGGTGCCAACAAATGCCCGCCCTCAGACTTGGAGCCGCGGAGGGCGAAGGGTCGAAGTCTGAGGGAAAAATCGCCAAAATTGTCGGTGGTTCGCGATGAAGCATCGCGGAGGGGGGCCAGCGCTGCTCGCCGGGGCCGCGGATCCGGACGCGCCGCGATGCTTCGCGCGGGTGAGGCGCGCCGCGATGCTCCGGGGCCGTCGCCTATAAATAGGGGGTCCGCCCTCTTTTGTCTTCACGTGCCTTGTATTTTTGTGCGCTCTCGATTTTGCGAAGCTCCGCGTACTCCGCGATATCACTCCGCGAATCAAGCTTCGCGGCGAACCGCGGGTCTCCGACTCCGTGTCCGCGCTAGGCGAACTTCTTGTCGGCCTTGGCCAGACTTCGCGACTTGGTCTCGCGACCGATCTTCGCGATTCCTCTTCGCGGTCGAGCTTTGCGATTCAACTTCGCGGCCGTGCTTCGCGATCCAGGGGAAAAACTTTTCTGAGGGTCGACATTAAAAATGGCCCATCAAGAGGCTGTGCTGGGAGTGCTTGCAGATGCCGTTCGCCGGGATGAGATGGCCAACCGTCCAGGCTTAGGGGAAATGGTTCGCTTCCATTCGGACCACACTTCATTGACAGACCTGCTGTCGGAAGGTCAGAGGGAGTACCCGCAGTGCAAGAAACTGCCGTTGTACGGCTTCGGGCTGAGGGATGACGTCTTCATCCTTGAGGCAAGAAGGGATGAACCAGCTTGCTGGTTCAGGAGCACACCATGCCAGCACCAATGGTTCTGGGCGGCCGATGGTCACGCACATGAAGATTTCACACCTGTCACCGCTGATTGCCTCTACAATCCTGTGAACGACATTGACGGGAGGCCACTGCAACCGGATAAGTCCCCTCCTCTCTACCGCACCATGCTGAAGGCGGCTCTACAGGATCCAATGAAGGGATGGTCCGATGAGTGGGACCTGCGCCAGGGCGGCAACTTCACCGATGACTGGGCCTGGGCCTACTGGGTAGGCGCCTCCTGTGAGGAGTTCGAGGCCGAGCTGAGGAGAGTGGGATTGTATGAGGCGGCATGGGCCTCCCAGTTCCACATTTACCAACCAAAGCAGCTGATGCCGGAACTGCTGAGTAGATGGTCGTCTAGGACCAAAATTTTTCACCTACATCACGGGGAGGTGGGCATCAGCCTGTGGGATGTCCAACAGATTTCCGGGGTCCCGATCTTGGGGGCCATGTATGACGAGTTCCTCCCCGTTGCCAGCGTGTGGGGAGATGCTGAGCAAATTCCACGGCTGGCATCAGCGCTGATAGCGCTTGTCCCTGGAGAGGACAAGGAAGCGGTGAGGGATGTCCACTTCAGAAGATGGTTCAAATGCTTCCTGAACTTCCCAGAAGATGGAGAGTTCCCTCCAAGGTCTCGAACTTGTCCGAGGGCAGCCCAGAGGGGCAAGGGACACTCGTACTGGCGTGTCTTGGAGGATAGCCAATGGAAGACTTGGGGTTTCAGCGTCAGCACCGAACAACAGCCAATAGTCAGGCTGGCGGCGTTCATCGTGGCTCTCATCTGTGGGTGGATCCTACCGGTGAGAGATACAAGCATGGGGGTGCGGCCCAGCTCGTTCATCATGGAATCGATGTTGGCCATGGGGCAGCGGATAAACCTGGGGATCCCGATGCTCGCCAAACTATACAGAATGATGCGGCGTATTAGCGAGGGCAAGAAGCCGCCAAGAATATGCGGGCCCTTCCACCTCCTGTATGGGTGGATCGCGGCGCATATTAGGGGGATTTACGAGTATCCAACCCCCATTTCGCCGCCGGGATCAGACTTTCGCCCCTCCATTCTGAACGCAGTTGGGAGCTTCCCATTCAAACTGGCTGTTCCGATGGTGCTGAATAGGGTGTGGAGGGCGGACGAGTTCAACTTTCATCCCTTCCCACTGCCGACGGGGAGGCTTACTGATGATGGACGGGGGACGGAAGAACATCGGGCTTACCTCCTGGCCTTCCGAGGTGGGGTTTTGGTGGCTCGGATAGACCGTGAGCCAATCTGTTAACCGTACACCCCGTATCGTTTTGCGAGGCAGTTCCGGTGCCTCCAGCGGCTGACCCCGCAGGTATACTGGGAGGTGCGTCACGAGGAGCACCCGTGTGTGATGAGGTAGCTGTGGCTCATGTTCACACGTGAGGATGGAAGGATGCAGATCGCATTGCCTCCGTCCTCCACCGATTTCGGCTTAGTGAAGGAGTACGCCATCAGCTGGGAGGCCGCTTACCCCGGGGAGATGCTGAAGCAGCCAACGATCCGGGTTGGTGACGGTGGGCCTCCTTTATCTCGAGGTCGGGGTCGGAGGGCAGCTAGGGCCGCTCGCGGCAGCGGGGCTGCCATGGCAGAGAGACCCGCACCGGCTGAGGGTATGGCAGCAGCGGCGGATCCGGTGGTTCCGGGAGAGCAGGGTCATCCGGAGGGGCGGCCACCGAGGGGATTCCGTCGGATATCCGCTCAGGCTCCGGGGAAGCGGCTGCGTCACATCGACATGGCAGAAGATGCCGTCTTTCCGGAAGCTTGGGAAATTTGGGATGTCAACCAGAAATTCCCTGGCCCATCCGAGATGTGGGCCCACTTGAATCGCCTCGGGATGAAAATGCCGGGCATAGGCCCAGTTCGGGCTGGATTCATGGTGTCTCCGGTGGAGGCGGAGCAATACATGAATGAGCTGGAGGATTACGTCCACTCCAGTGGTGTCCCTCGCCCAATGACAGACCGGGTGAGGGTACTGTTAAATCAGACGGTGCCCCCGCAGCTATCGGCTGCCGATCTGAGGGAGAGCTTCCCCTTGCCGGAGGAATCAGGGGACTCTTCTCAGAGGGACGAGGCTGGAGGAGGGAGCCCGTTGGAGGAGGACGAGGTCGGATACCAAAGCTCAGAATCCGACGACTTCGCGGAGGCTCTCGAGGTAGCATTCCGAACTTCTCTCCTTACGATCTGTTCTTGAATCCCTATGGACTTCTCACAAATGTTCGAGCCATGCAGGAGGAACTTGTTCGTAGGCCTCGTTCTCGCTCCTTGGCGGGTGATGTCGCGGGACCTTCGGATCCCGCGCCTATGGATGCATCTAGTTCTGCATCTTGTGGGACCAGGGGGTCTGAGGTGGCTCCTCTGGACTCTCCAGGCCTTCCAACAGTATACGGGGGGCCTCGTCTCGGAGTCCCATCAGTACCGGCCCAGGAGCAGCGCTCGGAGGTCGATCTTCGTAAGTCTCCTCCACCGGTCTCCTCGTTGTCACATGTGGGCCATGCCAACTAACGTTTATGTCTCTTTCTGTCATACAGTTCTCCGACTGGCGTGGGCTGCTGCAGCGAGGCTGGTCGGGATGTCTGGCGGCGTCCCTCCCAAGGGCATGCCGGTGATGGTGACGATAGTCCCTTCACCTTCTCAAGCTGCGGCGCACACCATCACTGGCGGGACCACCAGCAGGTCCATACCTGAAGTCATCGAAGTGGACTCTGAGGAAGAGGATCAACCGGTCAGTCCCAGTCCGGTCGTGCCTGTGCCGGCGTCAGGTGTCGTACCAGACTCAACACCAGATGCAGATCCCGCTGAGGAATTCCTGCAGGCATATCCTGCGTACGAGCCTGCCGACCGCGCGGATTGGGACGAAACGGCCTCTGATGAGGAAGACAATAGCATAGTCCGCTGCCGGTCGTGGAAGCTGATCACGCACTTTATCAGGGACACTCCCCAAGCGCAATGGCTGGCCGAAATGGATAGGCTCCGCTCGCGGTTGCGCGAACTGTGTGCCGGGGGAGTGGATGCCCAACTCCCTCACGCGCTCATCCGAGACCTCATGGCTGAGAAGATCCGAGAGCATGATCGTGGGATGAGCGTGGGATGGCAGCGGAGGAAGGCGACCAGCATTAGGAAGCTCCGGGAGGCTGAAGGCGAGGTCCAACAGATGCAGATCCGGGCCAACGAGCTTTCAGCCACTCTCGATGCGCAGTCTGAACTGGTCTCACGATTGAAGACCCAGCTGGCAGAGGCTGAGGAGCACATGGGGCAGACCTCTGGAAGGATGGCTGCCGTTCGGGCCGAGGTAGAAAGGACTAGGGCCAGGGTTGACGAATTACGCCCCGCCGCTGCTGAAGAGGAGCGGGAGTTGAATCAGCGGCAACAGGCTTTGGACGCCGCAAGTCAACGGGTGGTGGAGCTGCAACGCTCTTTTGACGGAGTCAACCCGTCCATGGGGGAAGTCGACCCCCGAGTATTGTAGCGAACCCGAAAGAAACTTTTATTAACACTTTTGTGCTTCAACTCTTTCTTTCTCCTTTGTTTTGAGTTCCGTGGCACGCACGATTTCCACTGTTGAATTGCCTTGTTACATCCCTAAAATGTATGCGGGACGTTTGACGACAATTCCTCAAGCCAGTCCAGATTCCCGAAAGATGGGGAAGGCTTGATCAGAGGAGGAAATTCCAGGATAGCCGAATTACCGTTTCTCCAACGTGCTCTTATGCACGAACGGGGAAACACCAGGGGCGCTGAAATCAGTTCAAACAGATGAAAATGGGAATTGTGAATCACGATGCCCAAATTCGGAATACTGTGGGGATGGCGTGACAATAAAGGACAACCGTTAACCGTGGCGGACAAATGGTATCCTTACTGCGTTAGCCTGAAATGGGGACAACAAATGAGCATCGACCGCTGACTATATTCGCAACGTGGGATTTTATCGATTTGTTGTCAATCAATCTTCCAGGACATTGGCCCAGGACAGTTGGTGGACCATAGGTCAGCCATCCATACTGTTAGGGGGTCCTTCCAGACATGACCAGTCTTCTGGAACGTTGGCCCAGGATGGTAGGTGAGCCGATGCGGCATAAGACCAGGCCGTTAGGGGGTTCTTTCAGACATGAAAGTGGACGAGGGTCCGAATAAGGGACACGCATAGCGTGGAACATGGAGTGGTGGTTTGTTCAAACAGAATCCAACACCTTGGTAGTTGCACCACCGTGGAGGGAGTACGCCAAAATGGGCGCATTGGCTTGATCATGGATCATTCCCTCTTCCAGACAGGGCCTCTGGCGAGGGCTGGAAATGGAGAGGAGCAAGATTTCGTGATTCCAGGGGATGAACCCTAGGTGAAATGCCTGGGTGTCTCTACGTATCCCACGTGATGATGGGAATCAAGCCGCACGTAGTTCTGGAAGCGCAGTTTAACGTCATACTGAACGAGGAGCAGCCTAACCGTGTTGGTACACATCCCGCCAAAACTACTAAGCCCGCGTGAGTCGTGCTCGGTGTGGGAAACAAGCAGTAGTGGTGGGAATTTCCGGACGTAGAGAGGGGCAGGTTAGGGCAAAGGGATGCTCGGTGACTACCGGCCCGATGACACTAACACGATCATTCAGCGCTCTTAAATGCGCGAAGAGAAAAAGCCGAGTATGATGGAGTTCCACTTGAACACGAGGGAGTGGAAATGTGTGAATCATGAAGCTCGAGATTCGGATCACGATGATGGCGGCGTGGCGATAGAGGATTACTATTGACCATGTTCGCAACACAGCATCTTGTCGCGTTAGCCTGAGGTGGGAACAAACAAATGAGGGTCGACCGTTGACCATGTTCGAAACACGGGACCATGTTACAAATGTTGTCCGAGATCCGTGGGGACGTTGGCCCGAAACGAATGAAGGGCCCTTAGGTCCAGCATTCATGGAGAGCCCTTAAGCTTAGTATCCATGTCGTCCGAGGGTCCTTTTGGATGTGGAAGAGGATGAGGATCCAAATAGCGAGCTCGCGAAGCTTGGTCATGAGATGAGGGGAATGTCCCTGTGGAAATCCCATGCTTCGGGCTCTTTGTCAAAACACATCTGAATACGGCAACGAAACGTATTAGAGAGAGGGAGCAGATTCCTTTCCCGTGGGGTGATCTAAGTTTATGGTCATAGAATTCGTACCATGGATGGGAAAAGGGGATCAGGGGACGCATGACATCAAAACCTGACGTGAATGAGGGCATAGCTCTGCTCACCATGCATTCTCTGGGGAAATGCTCGAGTCGAGGGACCGAACACAAGGGTTAGGATGGGCCCGCGGGGAAGTACCCGGGCGCTCCTACGTATCTCATAAGGATGAGAATCATGCCATACGTAGTTCTGGAAGGTGGCACGGTAAGGTACCAGTGCCAGGGGAAAAGGGGAGTGCGGACGTGGACCTTGCACTAAAGAAGCGGAATTTGATGTATCTTGTTTGTTCTTTAAGGTGAATGGGTTTTTTTTTGTGAAGCGACAGGCCTAGAACTAGGTCGTGATGTCGCCACAAGAATCAAGCCATGATGGACGATGACAAATGGCATGGCATGTGACCAATACCCAACGTGATGTCCTCTACAGCGAGGTCACCACAATGCGGTGCCGTTTTTCGTCGTGCGGCCAGGACGATAATGTCACAGTTTAGGGTCGTATGATAGGACCAAGCATGCATTTTATCGTCATGCTGCGCAGACGTAGCAGAGACGATGCTAGGCGGGAAATGTGCGCAGTGTTATAAAACACAATTGACGGAGACATTATCCCACATCATATTGTACGCCATTTGGAGGGGGAAACCTTAGGCCGAGAGGCCTATATGGAGGGGAAACAGGGGGAGAGACTGGCTTCCTGAATGGGTTGTACCCGGAGACAGGGCGTCTGGGCGGTCCTACGTATCCCATGAGGATGGGAATTTGAACATAGTCCCGAATGGGTCTTAGTTTATGGTCTTAGAGCTCGGACCCTGGGAGCCCCAAAGGGCGTCAGATTGCAGCTTTGTCCCCCTAACATGCAAAGGTGCACTGAGGGATAGCGCCAAAAGTGTCGAGATTCCACCTGGACATGATGGGGTGGAAAATGATGTGAATCATGCAACCAACATTCAAGGACTAAAGGGGCTGGCGTGACGACAAAGGATTACTGCTGACCATGTTCGCAACACAGCATCCTGTCGCGTTAGCCTGAAATGAGGACTAACAAAACGAGCATCGACCGCTGACCATATTCGCAACGCGGGATTTTATCGATTTGTTGTCTGAAACCCTGGAGGGCGTTGGCCTGTGTCGGTAGGAGAGCCCTTGGGCGTAGTATCCAGGCCGTTCTTGGGGGTCCCTCTAGGTTGTGAAAGATGATGGAAGTCCGAATGGAGGGGAACACGAAGCTTGACAAGTGGAAGGAACTTGATCAAGTTGAATCTGACACTCTTGGTCCTAGACTAGAGTGCTCTTAATACATGTGTGAACCACATCAGGGAGCCAAGGGACTCAACCTTGAGGGTGATCGAGAGATGGCAGATTCCCTGGGGAAGGGGGCATGGTGCCCAAAACCTTGTATCATACCTACGCACCCCCCGCTGGAGAGGGATGGACCAAGTGGCCTAAGTGACCGGGAAATCAGGAGATCTCCCAGAGGTGGGGCTGGACCCGAATCTTAGACATCCAGGTGGTCCTACGTATCCCATGGAGATGGGAATCAAGCCACACGTAGTTCTAAAGGGTGCCTTTTAACGTCATGCAGGACAGAGAACAGGAGGACTGAACCTCAGAATGGGGCGTGCGTGGTGCAGCTATTGCAAACCCGTCGTGAATGAGGACGTAGTCCTACACTACGCCACGCAGCCCTGTGATCAGGGTCCTGAAGGTAGGATTAGAGAGGTAAATTTGCTGAACTCAAGCTGGGTCCGAAGACAAGGAGTCTTGAACGTAGTTCGAGATGAGAGTCTTAGTTTATGGTCTTAGAGCTCGGACCATGGGTGGTGACAGCTCCCGAGTAAGCACAGATGTTAACCCAATCCCTAAGCCCACGTGAGATAAACTCGGTGTGGGAAACAAGGGGGGTATCCTCATTGCAATACTTGGGGCGTCCATCAAAGGGGAGTCAGCAGAGAGTTTCGAAGGACACCTTTGATGTAGCTTGTTCCCCGAACGCGCAGACGTGCACGGGGGAAAAGTACCAAGAGTCCCAAGACTCTACTTGGACATGATGAAGTGATGAAGGGTGTGAATTGTGGACCAAACATTTGGGATTAATGGGTTGGCGTGACGACAGAGGAAAACTGTTATCCATGACGGAAACATAGCGTCTGTATCGCGTTAGCCTGAGGTGGTAACAACAAACGAGCATCGACCGCTGACCATATTCGCAACGCGGGATTTTATCGATTTGTTGTCCGAAACCCTCGGGGGCGTTGGCCCGTATCGGTAGGAGAGCCCTTGGGCATTGTATCCAGGCCGTTCTTGGGGGTCCCTCCGGGTGTGAAAGATGATGAAAGCCCTGATGCGAGGATACGCAAAGCCTGGAAAGCGAGTGCGGACGTGTCCGAGTAAAGCTTGGCATTCCAGGTAATAAACCAGAGTACTCTTAAGCACATTGGTGAACCGCCGAAGAAAAAGGATCGACGAAACAGCTCATCAGGGGGGGGGAGCATGGCGTAGTCATCACGAGATCGTCGTAAATGAGGACATGATCTCACACCACATCATATGGTCCCCTCAGGGAGGAAGCATAGGCCAAGGGGCCAAGGTGGGATGGGGATTCCCAAGAGATGGGGATGGACCCGAAGCCTAGACGTTCAGGTGATCCTACATATCCCATGGAGATGGGAATCAAGCCACACGTAGTTCTTGAAGTGCAGTTTAACGTCATGCAGGACGAGGAGGGGAGTAATATACTCCGAAACAAGGGAGGTGTGCGGTATGGCGAAGAAGCCGAAGTGAATGAGGACGTAGTCCTACACTGCGCCACGCACCATGGGTAAGGGGGGAACCTGGGCCGTGGCCTGGAAAGGCCAAGGGGCCTAAGGTCAGGCATCAGTCTGGAAGACCTGACTGGCTTGTAGTTTAACGTCTTACATGAGGACGTGGGGCCAGGGGCCCATGGAGGCCAAAGGGCCTGAGGCTGGGCCTCGTAAGGGGAGTTGTACGGCATGGTACATGATCCCGACGTGAATGAGGACGTAGTCCCACACCACACCGTACACTCCGGGTGAGGAATCCTGGACCGTGGCCCGGAGAAAAGGGGAAGTTATCAGTCAGAAAGGTCTGACTGGTTTGTAGTTTAACGTCTTACATGAGGACGGGGGGCCAGGGGCCCAAGGAGGCCAAGGGGCCTGAGGCTGAGCCTCGTAAAGGGTGGGCGTACGGCATGGTACATGATCCCGACGTGAATGAGGACGCAGTCCTACATCACACCGTACACCCTTATGAAGAATCCTGGGTCATGGCCCGAATCGCTAGCACCACCTGGGGAAAGTTTGTCACCTTGGGACAGAATCCCAGTCAAGGAGCAGGTGAAGCTCAGTTGCGTTCATCCACGAAAGGGGAAAACACCTCCAGGGGGATTATGCAGCCGGGTCGAGGCTTGCTCGACGTGGTTCGGGGCAAAAGTGTGCGCCCTGCCATGTCTTGACCCGAGGGGAAGATTTTGGCTTTTGGGCTGGGCCAACGGACAAAATGTCCGGGCGTTCCTACGTATCTCATAAGGATGAGAATCAATCCATACGTAGTTCTTGAAGGCCATGCAGTTTAGCGTCATGCGGTGAGGACGTGGGAGGGTAGAAGAACGGGAGTGGGCGCATGGTGCGAACTTTACAATCTTTGCGCGAGTGGGGTTGCATGAGAGGGGCCAAGAAAGCCTACTCCATGCTACACAAAGATCCTCCAAGGAGACTATCCCCAGGGGGAATAGCGGAAGAGAAAAGCTTGGGGCTGGGCTCAAGACGAGGCGTCCGAGCATTCCTACGTATCCCATGAAGATGGGAATCAAGCCGTACGTAGTTCTTGACATGCAGTTTAACGTCATGCGGGACGAGGGGCATCTCATTTGGGGATGTGTACGGTATGGTACATGATCCCAACGTGAGGACGTAGTCCTACACCGTACCGTACGATCCCGTAAGAGGGTAAGTCGGAGAGAAACGAGGGGGCCTGGGGCCAGACCGTGGTGGAGACAGGGCCAGGGGCCCAAAGAGGCCGAGGGGCCTGAGGCTGAGCCTCGGTCAGGAAGACATGACTGGCTTGCAGTTTAATGTCTTGCAGTGAGGACGGAGAGGCAGTTTAAGGTCATGCGGGACCAGGTCGCAGTTTAGGGTCATGAAGGACCCTCTCGCAGTTTTGGGTTGTGTGGGACCACTGCAGTTTAATGTCGTGCGGGACCCTCTCTCAGTTTAGGGTCATGCAGGACCACTGTTTTGCCCTAGGCGAAGTATCGCTTGAGGAATTTGGCATTGGTGGGAGGGGTTACACGCTCTCCATCTGTGGTCACCAAGGAGCATGCTCCATTAGGGTAAACCTTATGGATGATATAAGGCCCTTCCCATTTGGGTTCTAACTTGGGTGGTTTCCTACCGGGAATCATTGGCGCTCGAAGGGCCAATACCAGGTCACCCTGTAGAAAAGAGCGGAGACGAACCTTCTTGTCAAAAGCTCTCGCTATCTTGTCCTGATGCCTTTCCAGATTGTGTAGGTCACGAAGCCGGTTCTCGTCCAGTGCCTCTAATTCACCTAGACGGATCTCGGCTACCTCATCTGATGTCTGGTGATCATAAACTGCAGTGCGTAGCGACGGCAGCTGGATCTCAATGGGTAGGACGGCCTCAGCTCCATACACCTGGGAATATGTGGTCACCTGGGTAGAGTTGCGATTCGTCGTCTGGTAAGCCCAGAGGGCGTTGGGGAGCTTTTCCGGCCAACTCTTCTTGTTCTGACCAACCATCTTCTGCAGAATGTTAGAGAGGGTTTTGTTAAACGCCTCGATCTGCCCATTCGCCTGCGCGTGGTAGCGGGAGGTATGGTTCGACCGGATGTCGTACTTAGCGTACCATTTCTTCAATTCAGCTGCCTGGAAGTTGGTGCCGTTATCGGTGAGGACAGCGTGAGGGACTCCAAACCGGTGGATAATGTTGGAGCTCACAAAGTCAACGATGGAACGGGCCTTGACCTCGTTGAGCGGAACTGCTTCTGCCCACTTGGAGAAGAAATCTGTAGCGGTCAGGATGAACCTGCACTGGCGGGCTGTTGCCGGTGGATACGGTCCCACTACATCAAGTCCCCATACCGCAAATGGCCAAGAGTACTTGGTGGGGTGGAGGGGTTCTGGCGGCCGATGCAAGAAGTTGGCGTGTACTTGGCACGCGTGGCATCTCTTGGCGTATCCAATACAATCGTGGATCATGGAGGGCCAGAAGTACCCTAACCTCCGGATTTGCTGGGACAGCTTCGGCCCAGCTTGATGGGCGCCACAGGAACCGCCGTGAACCTCTTGCATAACTTGAGGTATCTCTACTCCTTGGATGCAACGGAGGAGGATACCATCGAAACTCCGTTTATAGAGGATCTGCTCAAGACTGGGGCCGCTCTAGAGGGTAAATTGCAGCGCGCGGCGTCGGATTCGCTCGCGTTCAGCCCTGTCGTCCGGGAGCTGACCATTTTGGAGATACTCGACAAAAGGTGCTCTCCAGTCGGGGGTGGTTTCAACCACTGCGTCTGACGATCCCGGGACTCCCGACATGGAGGGTCTGGCGGTGAGATGACTTACCCGCAGGCTATCACGGTCCTCTTGGCTGACGGGAGCAATGACTCTCCGGTGGGCCACGTGTATGACCAAATCATCTTGCTCGGGTTATGCGAGCGACGCGGCTAAGCCAGCCAGGACGTCCGCTTGTCCGTTCTGCGATCTTGGGACATGGGTAACCTTTGGCCGAGGAGAGAACTGGGCCATTAGGAGGAGGGTGTACTCCAGTAACGGTGCAAGCTCTGGCTTCCTGACGACGTAGTCTCCATTAACCTGTTTGATCACCAGCTCGGAATCTCCCTTCACATGTAGATGGGGAACATGGATCTCAAGGGCCAACTCGAGGCCGGTGATGAGAGCCTGGTACTCTTCCTCGTTGTTTGTACAACCTTCTGACAGCAGGAACGAGTACGGCAGGACGGCTTGCGCCGGGGTAATGAAAACAATACCCAAACCCACTCTGTTGAGTTTGGGGTCGTTGAGCCTTCTACCGGTGGGGCTCCGGGAGGCGCCGTCGAAATGCATTTGCCAACATGGGGCAGCATGATCGACTGAGAGGATCGTCTCGTCGGGAAAATCCAGGTCCAGGGATTGATCCGCGGAGGTTGGATGGGCAGCTAAAAAGTCTGCCAACGCTTGACCCTTAACGGCCTTCTGAGGCACGAACCTGATATCAAATTGCTGGATAATCACTGCCCACCGTGCTAGTCGGCCAGTCAGCATGGGGCGGTTCAGGATGTACATCAGCGGATCTACCCAAGAGATCAATTGTACCTCGTGGTGTTGCAGGTAGTGCCGCAACTTCTGCACAGCGAAGACGAGCGCGAGGCAGCTCTTTTCGATGGGGGAGTATCTGACCTCCGTATCGAGAAGCATGCGGCTGAGATAGTAGAGACTGTTCTCAGTGCCCTCGTTATTCTTCTGGGCGAGCAGCGCACCGAGGAATCTCTCCAGGGCGGTCACATAAAGGACTAGCGGCTTTCCGGAGATGGGTGGCATCAAGACCGGAGGTTGGAGCAGATACTGCTTGATTTCCTCAAAGGCGGCCCGACACTCCTCATCCCATTCGTAGGCAGCGTCTTTCTTCATGAGCCGGGAAAAGGGCTTACACTTGCCAGCCAAATTCGCAATGAATCGGCGTATATAGGCTAAGTGGCCTTGCAGGCCTCGAAGCTCCCGAATGTTGCTCGGGGGAGGCATTTGGCTGATGGCCTTGATCTTCTCCGGGTCGATCTCGATACCTCGGTATCTGACAACGAAGCCCAGAAACTTCCCGGAGGTGACTCCGAAGGCACACTTCAGCGGGTTCATCTTCAGGTGACGGGAACGGAGGAAACCGAACACTTTCTCAAGGTCTTTGAGATGGTCCTGGCGCTGGCGTGATTTGACTACAAGGTCATCCACGTAGCATTCCACCAACGTCCCGAGGATCAGTTTGAATATGCGATGCATGGCCCTTTGATAAGTGGCACCGGCATTTTTCAAACCGAATGGCATTACCCGGTAGCAAAAGGTACCCTGGGGAGCCCTGAAGGCAGTGGAATCCTCGTCTTCGGGGGCCATCCGGATCTGATTATACCCAGAATACCCATCCATGAAAGAGAGGGCTTGGAACCCGGCCGTGGCGTCAATCAACAGCTCCGTCACTGGGAGTGGGAAGTCATCCTTTGGGCAGTGGCGATTGAGATCGCGGAAGTCAATGCAGACTCTGATATGCCCATTCTTCTTCCTGACCGGCACAATGTTGGCGAGCCACTTGGGGTACTGGACCTCCTTGACGAAGTTGGCTTTGATTAGCTTATCAACTTAGGCCTCAACCATAGCACCATGAGAAGGGTGCATTTTCCTGGGAGGCTGCTTGAACCCACGATGTTTTGCTGGGAGGCCCAGACGGTGGACGGCCACTTGTGGATCCAGCCCTGGAATCTCATCGTATCTCCAGGCAAACACATCACGGTGCTGTTTGAGGAAGTCTACATACTGCTGCCACTCCTCGAGGGACATGGCCGCACTGATCAATGTGGGTCTTGGATCTGCCTCGCTACCAAGGTTCACCTGTACCAGTTCATCAACCGTGGTAGAGACACCTTCTTCAAAGGCTGGGGGAGCATCCTCCAAGTCTTCCTCCCCAGCCGTGGGGGGACTTCCCACGGCGGAAGATACTTCTGGGCTCTCGAAACCCGAGGGGCAGCTGGTGCCGGCTTGGGTAGCAGTGGTCATCAAATCAGGAGACTCACTTGTCGTTGAGACCATAACAATGAATGCATTTGATCCGATCCCATCTGGCCTTCGGCCCAAGGGGCCATGCTTGATGATATCAAAGCAGTGGTGACGTGTCGGCCTGAGTCGGTTAATTCCAGCCCGGCGGAATAGACACGTATGACGCACCGCCGTTTTCATGAGCTTGACGTCCCGGTACCGTACAGGGGTAGGAGGTTCCGGGATGACCCGAGCCTGGTTGATGTAGGAGTACGAGGTGATTCTCCACCGTCGCTTGGACACGGGAACATGCCTTCCTTGCGTACCCGAAACAACGAAACATTGTCCCATGTCGGGGGTCGTGGCCTCCAACCGGTGGATCGGGAGGATGTAGGCGTCGTCCATGCTTGCCCAGGGATCACTTGTGATCGGGGCGGGCTCATCCTCGCTGACCAGGATTTGCTTGTCCTTACTTTTGTAATAACCCGCATCCAGATAGCGGGCCTCACAAGAAGCGAAAGGGGACGCATCTCCTTGGAGCACGCCTACTCGACCGTTGAGCGAGTACTTAAGGAACTGGTGATACGACGAGGGGACCGCTGCATGCAGATGGAGCCATGGCCTACCCATCAATGCGTTGTAGGCGGTGTCCTGAGAAACAACCATGAACTCGGTGCTGGAAATTAAGCCACCGAACCGGGTCTTCAGGCGGATCTTGCCGACCGGGGTTTGCTCTGTCCTGTCGTACCCCTGGATCCTGAGGTCAGAGGGAGTTAAATCACCCTCGGACAGACCCAGCTTTCGCAGCGTCCGGGTCGGAATTAGGTTGATTCCAGAACCCGTGTCAACGAGGCATCGGCGGACTTCCACACCGTTGAAGTGGCCAGTGATATATAGTGGGCGAATGTGCCCCTGTATAGGAGGGTCTTCATCTTCACCGGAGAACGAGATAACCGCCTGGCATTCGGCGTTTTCAATCGTCTCGGTATGGAAGGCTTTCACAGATGCCACTTCCGTCTCAAACTGGAGGGGGCTCCTTAGGGCCTCGGCAAGTGCCTCGCGCATTTCAGATGATAGGCGAAGGGCCTCGAGGATGGAAAGCCTCGCAGGGATGCCGACCAGATTCTTCAGAACATCGTACTTTCGTGCCAAACGCGAACCTCTGCTTACAGGAGGTCGTTCGGCATTTGGATGCACAGCGGGTCCGGCTGGCTGGACTGCCGAGTAACTAGTACTTGGTGCATCTTGCTGCCTATCAGTAGAAGCCTGAAGAGTAGTCGCCGGGCTAGGATCGGACAGCAGAGGCTGGCCTGTCGCCGGGCAAGACTGGTTGTGATATGAACGAGGCGGCTCTCCCTGATCCAGCAACACGAACGACGGTGGAGGTAGAGCCGAGGGTGCCGGATGGGTCTGCGCGTGCTGAGATCTGCGCTGAGCCTGCTGCCTGGTCTCGGTAGCGTGTACGACTTGGCCTCAAATGCCGGCTGACGTACCTCGATGACCGGCGCGGTTGCGATTCCGCCGACGTTGACGTCGGCTGGAAACGTTGGGGAGGTCTGCCTGGGGATCCCCCTCATCGGGGGTCATATAGGGCTTTACCAGCTCCACGGTGTTAACCGAAGCGTACCCTTGACTGTCGCTCGAAGAGTCATCCACCGCTGGGCGGATTCTGGGAGGAATGCCCATTTCGGGAGGCATAAAGTTGCCAAGAGTGCGGGATGACGACGGCACTGGCGGTGCACGTTTCTTCTTCTTGCGTCGCCGCTGCTTGCCCTTTTGGGCAGAGGTCGACTGGGAAGACGATGCTGAGGCACCGGCTACTTCTTCTGAAGGTTCCGACTGCTTCAGGCGTGCCCGGATGATACCCTGGGCACAGACGACGGTTTTTCGAGCCATCCAGTTGTCGTATTTCTGGGACCCGTGGCTAGGGACCTGCTGCCACTCACCCTCGCTGTCACTGCCGATTTCTGATCCCGCAAAGACGCCTGCCACTTGTGCTGGCGCCGGGCCCAACTTGACTATGTTGTTGTTGACCTGGTCCTGAAGCCAGTCTTTAAACACATAGCATCGCTTGAGGGTGTGCCCCAGGATCCGATGATAAGGGCAGTAGTTGGGGTGATCGGTGAGATGCGCCTCTGCCGGCCTCCTGCACTCAGGCAGACGCACAATCCCTTGCTCTAGAGCACTTCGGAAGTAGCCAGGGACCTGATTTTCGTTGAACGAATAGGTATGGTACTTTCTTTCCGGGTATGGAGCCCTGGGGGCCTGGTCCTGTCGAGGGACCGGAGGGGCCTGCCGAGGAGGCGGCGCCTGGTTGTCTCGCCTAGGTGGCGATGGCGCATTGCGCGGGGGAACCTGTCGGTTCTGAGGCGGTCGCTGCTGGGCAGGAGCCTGCGCTTGAGGTGGAGGACCTCTGCGGGGTTGCGGGGGTGGTGCCGCCGGTAGCAATTCCAGCTGCCTCGGGGCTTCTATTTGAGCCACCGCGGCAGGTTCAGCCCTGGCGGCCCTCCTGGCTGGGATTATAGGGGGCAGCAAACGTGCCTGACTAGCCTGTTGCAGGGCCTCCTCGAGATGCTGGGCCTTATCGGAGAAATCTCTGAACCCTCCAGGGTAGTTCTGGGTAATCAAGGAGGGTACCGGCTCTTTCTTGACGTTCCCCACACACATCGTCAGTAATTTCTCTTGAGTCAGTGGCATGTCGAGGGAATACGTAAGTCCTTTCCACCGGGCGATGAAGTCTGCAACCCGCTCATCAGGCCTCTGTTTTTACTTGAAGAGGTCCGCAATGCTGGTCTTTCGCGTGGTGGAGCTGAACTGGTATAAGAACTGCCGGCGAAGATCCTCCCAACCGGTCACTGATCCGATAGGGAGCTGGCTGTACCAGACGAATGCCGGACCATCCAATGTCTGTACAAAACATCGGAGCTTAGCGGCTTCTTGCTGAGCCGGGGTTCCCAGGATGGGCCCACACCTGGAAGAGAAATGAGCCAAGTGATGGGGTGGGTCCCCTGTCCCGTTAAAAGGCGAGAAGGTGGGGTTCCCAAAACCCGGAGGCGCGGGCATATCATCCACCCACGCGGGATAAGGCTTGCCATCCGGTGGGACCACCACCTGCCGTGTTTCCAACGCCTCGAGGCGGGCTGTGAGTGCCGCAATAAGGTCCTCCGGGTGGGGGTCCCTGTCTTGACGGGGATCCCTAACCACAAGCGCATTTCCAGGTTTTTCAACACGGTACACGGCTTCGGCCGCTCGCGGGTCAACTGGCTGGACGACCTGCTGGGCGACTGGGGGAACCCGGGTTGGATTCTTCAGATTGCCCCGTCGCTCAGGGGGGTTTGGCGAGACATATCGCGCCCTCTTGCCGTATGTTCCGGCTTCCACCCTGTCCCCGGCAGTAGCATGATCATGGTTGCCTGGAGGCATCTCGTCGAGGGGAAGTTGTTCCTGCCCCTGCTGCCCCGGCCTGGGATTACCATAGTCGGGTCGTCGCTCCGCGGCGCGTTCAGCCAAGAGTTCGTCAACCAGCCTCTTCTGCTCAGCGAGCTGCTGGCGCAATGTGGCCTTCTCAGGATCCTCGTCTGTTTTCTGCACAGAGGCGGACGGGTCGGAGTGCTTGACGGTTCCGACGTTCTCTTTACCTTTGCCGGTGTTTCGACTGAGTACCAGCGACTCGGTGGGTACGGGCAGGCCTAGCAGGTTCCTCTGCTGACAGGTGACTCTCCCTAATGGGTCGAGTAGTGGTGGTGCACCGTCTGGGGGGAAGTCTCCATCAAGGAGTTCCAGTTCGTCTTCCCTGTCCACAATGTCGGTCATGTGGACCGCGATTCCTCTCGAGGGCATGTCCTCGATGTCGCAGAGAGAATCTGGTTGTCGTCGAATAGGATCGATCAGAAGGGCAGCATAGTGTCCCCAGCCACGGACTTGCACATGGGGGGTGGCTTCCCCGACGATTCTGCGGAGTTCTTTAAGACTCTGAACTCATTTTCGTTGAAGGGTGCTCTGGTGACCTGGCGACTCAGGGTGATGGAATGCAAGAAGTGCGGCTGCATCGATCAGGCGGCATTGCTCGCCGATTTCTTCGAAGTGCTCACGACTTATGGGGTACTCCACCCGTTCAAAACGGAGGCGATAGTGTGTCACCCGCAGGGTTCGACAAAGGCATCCCACTTCTTCAGGGGTAAGCGAATCGGGTACGCGGAAATTCAGCGCCGCCGTGGGCCAGAACTTCTCCGGGAAATAGTCCGCTGCAAGAATACTCCAGAAGCTCCTGGGTTCGTCCTCGGGGTTCGGCCCTACATTACCCCACTCATCAACTGGGGGCTGCTGAGGGACCGGTAGCGGTACCGAGGCGGACCTCTGGGATAGAAAATTCGGCGGTGGAGAATACGGCGAGCGAGCAGACTGGCCACCGAATTCTGGGCCTTCCTCTGAAGAGCGAGGTGACCTGACCACAATGTCGCGATAGGACGGGCTAACAGCCACTGCTTCGGGTACGGGAATCGCCGTTACCGGTGTCCGGTCATGTCGTGGCTCTACCGTCGTTGACCCCCAAAACAGCTCCTCGTGATCCCGAGTGGAGGTAGAGGGCGCTTTGGGTGACGATGGCGGTGGCCGCGCGGTCGAAACCTGCGGAATTCCCAGGATTTCTTCCTCCTGGATGTACCTGCGGAGAGAGACGGGAATCCGGTGGACCTCAAATTCTAGGAGAACGAGGCTGACGCGTCTGGTTCCTGCCCCAGTCCTTGATACAGAGGATCTGGGAGAAGGTTCCATCGCTGAACCGCATTCCGCTTCCGAATCGGAGAAGCGGGCAGGTTTGATCTCCGCCTGGGCCTTCCCAGGATTCTTCTTGTGGCGGCGACGATCTGCTCTTCTGCCTCTGGGTGGCTCTTCGGGACAGGGTTGACCCCTATCAGGCAGCCTTGGGGCGGTGCTGGCGCCGTGGCGGAGAGGGCCCCCACTCGAGACAGCCGGGGTGCGAGGGGCACCAGGGAAAATGTCAAAGGGTACATGGGGAGAACCTCCATGAACAGTACCCATGTGGGCGGGGCCTCTGTTGGAACTGGCAGGAGCATGGGGAAGACCTCCATGGTCGATGCGAGTGGAGCGAGGCTGACCTTCACTCCTTGAGTTGCTGGGGCGAGGAGGACCTTCGCCAGTTGCAGAAAGGACGTAAGGGGGACCCCCACGTGGGAGAAGGACCGGATGGACGGTGCCTTCAGAAGGATGGGCTCCATACCCTGTACAGCGGGCGCGGGAAATGTTTCCGCGCTGAGCATCACTGCCCCGGGGCAGGTCTTCCTGCAGGATGGGGGCAGCACGAGGCATGCCTCCATGACGAACCTCGGAGCAGGGAAGGCCCACGCTCTGTGGAGTAGTGGTACGGGGAGGACCTCCGTACGGGTTGGCATCACCGCGGGTTAGCTCGCGGCGATCACTACTTGGGCCTGCAACCCGGAGAGTCAAACCAGCCTGCCCGCGGGGCGGTTGGGGTCTCGATCCTGGTTGGGAGAAGGGGTGCCCCTGCTCAATGTACGTGGGGGCTTCATAATTTACGTCGGCGGTGGCTCGGGCCACTGTAGCTGTCGACGTGGACGCGCCTAGGAGAGCGTCCTCAGCCCGGGCCCGGCGCTGACGTCGGGTCAGGCGGGCCGGTGCAGGTGGTGCAGGGACGTAGTCTGCCTGCTCTTCCTGCGGGGCCGGACGACGGCACTGACGTGGCTGGAAGGGAGCTCTCGCCTGGGGGCCCTGGGTCGGGGCCCTGAGCGGACTGAGCCGGACAGCGCCCGCCTCTTCAGCGTAAGGCGAAGAGTCGTCAAGGCGTTCCAGAGATAGGCTCCCGAAACGGTTGAATGTCTGGGTGGGGAGCAGGGGCTCCCTGCGCGGCCGGTTAGGGCGTCGTTGATGGCGGGGCCTGGAGGCCTCCAGGTCCAGGCGGGCCATATCCCTAGTCGAGATGACCCCTTCCTCCTCGTACCTGCGCACGAGGCTGTTGGTCACCCTTCGTTGGATGACCTCTGATGGGGAAAGGGGACGTGGACGTCCCGTATTCCGTGATGTGGCAGCCGTCGTGGCGGTGGTGGCGCCATGTGGATTGGCCGTCGTGGTGTTGCCCCTGCCCCTGCGCGGGCGAGGAGCGGATGGTGACCGCATCTCTGAAATAGAAACCTGGTTTCTGGCAAGCGAAGGGATCAACTCATCAGTGCTGAGAGGAAAAGGATTGACAACCAGTGCCCCAGCGTTCTTCCATCCTCCATTTCTGTGAGAAGGATCGACGCCAACACGCTGCAGAGCGGAGTGCCCCACGTTCTACTACCCCGACTACCGGTGAGTTTCACGACAGGCCCGCCATTTTCTTGGCGGGACCAGGCAACGGATATCTGAATCCGGTGACATGTCAATCTACTGGTTTCTCGAACGCTACTAATATCCATGCTGAGGAGAAGAATTTCACGTCGGGTTCACCATTTCTGTTTCCGACGCTTTCTCCGGGGCGCACGCGCATCCGTTCGCGAGGGGGGGGGACGTGCGGCTTTGTTGCCCCGCATTCCCGCTTTCCAAAGGCGGGCAGCATTCGTTCCTTGTTCAGGTACGTCTTCTCCTTGATCGAAACGGGATGATGGGATGTCGGTTCTTCCTTCCGTGGATTCCTCCTCAGAACTCCTCACCTAGTCCGGGTCTCCCTCATAGATTTAATACATAGTTCGTGAAACTCTTCCCAGTTCCATGTTTCCATGGGCGCCGGTTAATTACGCTGCTTCTGTCGGGACATTCCAAAGGGTCCAGTCAGGGCAGCAACCTTCGGTCAGGGGAGTAGTCACGTTGAGGCATCAGTAGCGTGTCTGGATGCTGGGGTACCTGGCATGTCTGTCTGTTATCCTTGACCACTAGGCTTCTCGAGGGCGTGGAAGCCCGAGGCATCCCACATCGAGCGCGGGGAATTACATGTCATAGACACGTATCTGAGGTTTTCCTCAGCTTCCCGTGTTCAACACAGGGTATGCCGCGAGTTTAACGTCTAGCGGAGACGGATGAGAGTGAAATGGGACCATCGCAGGGGGCGACAGTGAAGTTGGGCTTGAGCCTTGACGAGGCTTCCTACGTATCCCCGTGGCAGGGAATCAAAGTCCGCGTAGTTCGGGATGGTGCCGGTAAACCGACGTGAAGCTGGACCTTGGTCCGGGGGGAGTTGGGCTTGAACCTCGTGGAGGCTTCCTACGTACCATGCCTTGACATGGATCAAAGTCCTCATAGTTCAAATGGTGGGTCGCAATGGCTTACCACTGGACCAAAGTGTAGTTTAACGTCATGCTGGACGAAGATGGGACCCGGCGTGAAGAAACGATGGGTGGGTGTGTCGATGAACCGATGTGAAAGTAGACCATGGTCCACTATTGGTGGGCTTGAACCTCGTGGAGGCTTCCTACGTACCATGCCTTGACATGGATCAAAGACCTCATAGTTCAGGTGGTCACAACGGCTTACAGCTGGACTGGAATGGGACCCGACGTGAATGAGCGACGGGTGGGCTTGAACCTCGTGGAGGCTTCCTACGTACCATGCCTTGACATGGATCAAAGACCTCGTAGTTCAAATGGATTCTCCGGTGAACCGACGTGAAAGAAGACCTTGGTCCACTATTGGTGGGCTTGAACCTCGTGGAGGCTTCCTACGTACCATGCCTTGACATGGATCAAAGACCTCGTAGTTCAGGTGGTCACAACGGCTTACCGCTGGACTGGAATGGGACCCGACGTGAATGAGCGACGGGTGGGCTTGAACCTCGTGGAGGATTCCTACGTACCATGCCTTGACTTGGATCAAAGACCTCGTAGTTCAAATGGGGTTTTGTCAGGGTCGGTGCTCACTCTAAGCCCACGTGAGTCATGCTCGGTGTGAGAAACAAGAGGTTGCATGGACCTGACGATCACGTCGCGAAGGGTGCGTCCGTGAGAAGCGAAGAGGGGCTTACGCGTTGGGCGGCCCATGGTGTTGGGACTTACTCCAGGATGGAGGCCCATGGCGCGACAGAGCGCGGGGAAGATGGACCTTGGTCCGACGATGGGAGGTTCCTCGTTCCCTATCACGTCCTCCACTGACCTTGGTAGTGGGGAAGTACCGAGATGCACGGGTGCAATCATCTGTACCAAAGGTTGGGGGGCTTACGCTCTGAGGCAGCCCTTCCCCTGCGAACATACACCACTCCGACAAGGAGGTTCTCATTCCATGTGCGGAAGAGTTCCATTCCCGTGGAGACAAGTGGTGTAAAAAATGTTCGAGTTTGGGGAACCCTTCGTGAGGGAGACGAGGTTGAGCCACAGTTTAACGTCATGTGTTGAGGACGTGGTGCTTGGAAGTTTAACGTCCTGCAGCTCGGACGAGGTGGGTTCACTCCACACCCCTAGGGCTTACATAACCAGTACCCTCTGGTCCTTGGGGAAGGGAAGGTGTCGGTAAGGCCATGGTAAAGGGGGGTCGTGGGACGAAACACCGAGAGGTCCACGTTAGCGTGGCTATGCGAAGAAGCAATAGCTGTTAGCGTGCCTATGCGAAGAAGCATTAGGCGAAGCAACGCTACGGGAGGTGTTTTCCATGGGACTTTGAAATCACATCGTGCAAACCTAGAGGGTCGCACGGAAAGAGGAATCGCTAAGAAGAGGAGTGTGCTTCGCGAAGTGGGGTGCCTTGGCCTTAGCATGGGGCATAGGTGGGAGTGGGAGGTGCTTCGCGAAGTGGAACAGTGTTCGCGGAGCACTGCCTCGCGAAGAAAGAGTGGTTCGCGAAGCAGGGTCCTGCGAAGCAGTGTACTTCGCGAATTGGAGCGATCCTACCTTAGCATAAGGATTACTCGTATGGGTTGGGTGTTTCGCGAAGCACAAGTGCTCCGCGGCTGCCCGGGTTCCCTTGGGAATCCCCTTCCTTTGCGAACGCCCTTGAGCTTCGCGAAGGGCATCCCTCTCGGAAGAGGGGCTCAAAACGAAACAAATCAGAGTCGTCTCGCGAAGTAGAAATACCTCGCGGAGCTCATGATTCCCGGGGCAAAGCGTGCTTCGCGATTCAGGAGAGGAGAAGCCGAAAGGTCGGATTGTCCATCCCGTGGACTCAGGGGGAGTCGAGTATTTATAGGGAAGGGGCGCCGCGAAGCAGGGCTCGCGCGCCGCCTTCGGGGCTTCGCGGCGGCTCGCGAACGTCAAACGGGTTCGCGGAGGATTACCGCCTCCGGTGCTTCGCGGCGGCTCGCGAACGTCAAACCGGTTCGCGGAGGGTTACCGCCTACGGAGCTTCGCGGGGCCGCCAAGGTTGGGACGCTTCGCGGCGGGGCTTCGCGGCTGTGCTTCGCGACTGTGCTTCGCGAGGCAGCGCGGCGGCTGTCTTTTTCGGCCCTTCCTTTCGGGCCACATTTTTGGTTCCAACAGAATCCAATGAGCTAATTGTTACAAGAATAATCCAAGAAGAAACAAAATCTCTGGTAAGAAATGATGAAATAAGGTAAGCCTTTAATGGAAAATGTTTCATATGTTCTAATCATGGGAATTTTTGCGGACAGCATAGCAAGAATAAAGAGGGAAACGAAAAGGAACCCAAAAGGAGATCCCAAGTACATGTAGTCTACAATGAAAAATATTGTAATTGAAGAAAACATGGTAAGCTAAAATATATGTTTACAGTATCAGGGAAATCATAAGGAGCTCAATGAAAGGTTTATCAATCACCTCATTTGTTACAGTCATAATATCTCTCCTAGAGAGATGGTGAAAAAATTTGGAAGAATAGGGGAAGATAAACTCCATTTGTGAGTATGAAGAATGTGAAATCATTAAAACATTAAAACCCAACAAGAAAGGGTGGAATAACTTAGAAAACTGAAAAAAGAAAAATGAATAAAGGATGTCGTGAAAATTTCACACGCCATTCCACACAGTGGGAAGTGAAGGAAACAGAGAGAGATCATCAATGGAGGAAGAACCAAGGGCATATGATTAGTGGAGATATTTTTTCTCAGAGAAAGTGTTAAGATAAATTTCATATCAATGGATAATCAATGAAGTATATCTGTATAAGTGGCTTTAAACCCCAAATTATGAAGAATGTAAAGCCTACATAACCTATATATTTGATGAGGACTCAGCATGTGGGTAAATAATGCAAAGTCATATGGACGAAACATTTGATGTTGGCAAGGCAGGTGGAACAAGAACAGAAATAGTACAAAGCTTTGAAAGAAAGCATCAAAGGGTTGATCAATCAGGGTCAACCACATTCCTCTTCATGAAGATTCTATAACATCCACTCTCCCTATGTGTATAAATTCTCTTAACTAATGTTCATGTGTTTCAGGTTCATGGGAATATATGGTCCATGGGTAAGTGGAATCAAATGATGTAAAGTAGTGATGTGATGTGATCTAGAATGTCAAATGATTCATAATAGTTACTAGAGCTAAAGATGAAATCTAAATGATTATGAAAGGAGTTAATTTTATATGGTTACATTAGATAAGTGGAAGTAATTGATTTCAATAGACTATAATTTTGTTTTTAACTTTATCTCTTATTTTCGACCTTGAGTTTGACTGAGTAGGCTTAGAGGTTTTGTTGGTGGCTCATTAAAAAATGACACATGTGAATAAATGATGCAGGAGAATGAGAATGATTAATGGTAAAAACATTGGTCCCAATAACTGGAAGAGTTGTACATCATAGGTGGATATCTATATCTCCTAATCATATGGAAGATCTCAGTGGGATATAAAGGATAAAAATTTATTCTATCCTACATCATGAAGCTTTTTTGGGGGTGAAGTAGCGTAATTATTGTATTTAATTATTATATATTTTCTCTTACAATATGGTATCAACTAACTATTTTCCAGATACCAAATTATGTGAGTGAATTGAAACAATGTTTCAACATGAGGCTACATAAATAGTTGAAAGAAATGAAATCACTATAGCAGAGAATGAAAAGAATATTGAATATAATAATGAACGGTTTCCTTATAGAAGAAACAAGGAGTTGAGAAACTCAAGTGATTAAAAGTGAAAAATATTTATTCATATGAATATGAGAAATAGAAATCTATTAAAGATGAAAAATAGGTTCAGTAAATGAATAAAGAACTCGAAATGAGTGAGAATAATTACATGTGGGACCAGTGAGGTGGAGTTTATTACAGTTTAAATGTGAAAAATGACATCAATCAATGGAAGATGATGTTGGTGACACAAGGACAAAATGGAACATTCGTTTCTCAATATAAATATGACAAGGATGTTTTGAGAAGATTGGAATGGAAAATTCCATGGTGATGAAGAGTCTGGTTGCTACATGGATGAAATTATCCAAATATGATGATGGCAAGGTAGTTAATATAAAAAAATCAAGGCAGATTATTGGAATATTACTGTACCTGACAATGAAAAGAACAAATATTATTTTCTACACATTCCAAGCATTATGATATTAACGAAATCCCAAGGAAAACCACAATCTAGTAGTGAAAAGGATAATTTGGTATATCAAAGGAACTGTGGATTTCGGTTTTATGTATAATGAAAAATATCAGCAAGATATATTGTGATATACAGATGCAGATCAGGTCGGTTCAGCATATGATAGAAAATCAACATCCAGAGGTTTTTTCCATCTTGGTGGTTTGTTTATTTCTTATCTAAGAATGGAAGATAGATTTCATTTCATTGAGAACAATAGAAGCTTAAATTAATTTTGCAACTCAAGCATGCACAATGTTATCGTTGATGAATCAGCAGCTTGATGATATGGGAGTTTAAGTGAAGGCTCTAATCGGAATCCAATGAAATAACTAGAGTTCTGTAATTCTTAGAAAAAAAATAAAATACATCACATAAGGAAAAAACACACTGAGATCAAATATCATTTTATCATGGGGGTGGTGGAGCTAGGGTATGTGAATTTTTAGTATGTTCTTACAGAACTATAGGTTGAAAACATTCTGATAACGCATTTACCCAATGAAACTTTTTAGAGGCATAGAATGGATCTGGGAGTCTAGTCGAAACCCCACACTTGAAACAATGTGGATATGGAAACCCCCTCTCTCTGAGGTTTGATGGGTTTTCTCATTAAGTACTAATATGGGGTTTTAACCAATTTCATATAGAAAATGAGTGACCTTTGGGTTCGTTGACAAAGGGTGATAAAGTGTTACTTTTATGGGAGAAAATGTCCTATGTAAAGACATGTGGAGAATTTGATAGGTGGAGCATCGATATAGTGGGGGTGTATCATATATAAAGATTCATGAAGTGATCGATCAATGGTTAGATATCACAATAGTTGAGGTTTGTGATGAAACTTGTTTATCGGTATCAGTATGGTATCAAAAATTGGTGTTATAAATGAAGTGACTCATTGCTGAACTTTTCATACTAAAATTGTTTCTCTCGTCGAGCACTGCTGCTGTGGGCAAGGATTATGTGGTGATTTAATCCTTTTTTACTATCTGAATCTAAATAGACAAATGGTTGTAGATGATGGAAAGAGATTCTGTGGGGAATCAAAGTGTGGAGAACTGTTATGAGAATATTTTTGAACAAACTCAAAGGGGGTATTTTTTTGGAAAAAATCACTCCAGGTAACATTGTACCATTTTTGGGTTGGATATATTTGTTGAAAAATCATGAGCTCAATGAATTAAATATTCATAAGTGTTACAAAAATAACAGATACAACGTGGCCTCAGGTCCTAGTGTTTACCAAATAACTGGGGTCAGAAAAATAAGTTTGTTGTGCTTTTTGATAAGTGTATTTCCTTGAAGATGTCATAAAAATATAGAAAATGCCTAAATTTCATGAAGATGGACATCAAGAAGTGGATTTTGAAAAGATATGTAGAATTTTTATGGAGAGCTCTACGATAATGACTAGCTTCATGAACGGAAGACGTGAGATTTTGGAAAAGTTGATTTTCTTGATAATCTCATCAAAATTTAGAGAAGGTCAAAACATCTTAAAGATGGGCTTTACGAAGTGGATTTTGCAAAGATAGGAATAATTTTTATGGTGAGGTCTACGATTACGATGAGCCTCGCTAAAGATCTTCTTGATGGAACTTCACAGTCCAAAAATTTCTTTGGTGCTATTCGAAGTAGAGAAAATTTATGCTGAAATTTTGGAGCTTTTCCAAATGGGATAATTTTTCACTTAAATCGCATGAAAGGTTCAAGGGTGGGTGGAATCCATAATAAATATGCCTTTCCCCTTTAGAACGGAAGAGGGTTTTCATGAAAATTATTAAGTATCTAGAATCACGAAGGAAATTCGTGAAGGGGATTAGCTAAGGAGATTTGCGAAGGAGCTTCACTAAGGATCTTAGTAGCGGCTTGTTTGAGCTCTATGAAATTGGGAGCTTTTCAATTGAGTTTCGTAGTGGCTTGTTTGAGCTGTGCAAAATTGGGGGCTTTGCTAGAGATCTTTGTGAGGGAGCTTTGAAAGGGATCTTCGCAATAGAGAATCGTAATAGAGCTTCACAATAAATCTTCACAGCAAATATCCACAACAGAGCTTCACAAAAGAGTTTCACAACGGAGCTTTGTAACAGAGCTTCACAAAAGAGCTTTTCGATTGATCATTTCAATTATTGGTTTGGGATTTGAAAAATGGGGATCTTTGAAAAGTAGTGATCTTTATAAAGGTCGTTCCATGGTTATTTCTTAGTGGTTAGTGGAAAAGGGGTATTAATCAGTGGATGAAATTAGGAATTCAACAGATCATCTACATATAGTGGGGGAAGCATTCATTTGTTATAATGAAAGGACCTACAAGTCCATAAAGTTTTAGTAGATCCTTTCTAAAGCAGTGTGAAATGGAAGAGGAAGAAGGTGATCCTTTCTACTGTAATTGATCCAGAGAGATAGGAACATGGAGTGACCCTTGGGAAGTTATTGAGCTAACCATAAAAATTTTAATCGAAGTGAGCATCGGCATATAAGTGATGTAGCACGAACATTATTAGTAGTGAGCTTTAGTTGATTTGGTACATTGGCATATCATCGTTGTTTGCTTCATGGATGTAGCCTAGTAAGGGAGAAACACATAAAAATATCTCTGTCTGCATGATGTATTCCCTACATTTCATAAAAAGTATCATCATCAGATAAAGTAGAAAAGAAGTGATCATAATAAAAACAGAAGTGAAAACAAAGTGACCCTTGAGATAAATAAGTAAAGCTCTATTGGGGAAAGAATAATTTATAAAAAGAATATCCATACCCAAAATCACACCCTCTCAAGGTATATAGGCCCCTTTTGGTCCTAACAAATACCATTATGTCATTCCCTCTAACCCATAAGCAAAAGATATATTCTTATGTTTATTCCCTTACACAGCTTTGAGATTATCCCTTTATTCATTTTATCCCCAGGTTATAATAGGAAGATGTATGAGAAAAATGGATGTTAGGGGATCATTATGAAAACTAAATAAAAAAATGTTATATTTAGTACCATGTTTTATGTTTTATGAACCCAGTCTTCAATGATAGTAGACTTTATATTCCTTGACTTGTAATATGATGCTTTACTATGATTAAAATCCTATAAATATATATGAAAAATGATGTGGTATCTATAATACAAAAGTTTGTGGTATGATAAATGGTGTGGTAACTCATGGAGAAAGGTACTTCTTCCTTTCCATTTATTAATATAGTAGAATGGATTTTGTTATGGTTATACATAGCAAACATCATGTTTTTGGTTATATGAAAAAATATCAACAATTCAATAATAATGATACTAGAGGGACGATCAAAGCCCTATGGTCTAACAATATATGGGAATACACATATATTTAAATTGAAAATTACCAGGAGAATCATGTAATACAACATGAGGTGGCTCCATTGAGAACTCTATTGAAATATGTATTTGTTTAGGGTATGAACTAATAGATAAAAAATATGGCGAGAACTATGATGATTGAGATTCATATCCATTGAAATTTATTGAAAGAGTTTTTTCAAGATTGGGTGAATATTCAAAATCAAACATGGATTTTTATGGTTGAAACCAAGACACCGAATGAGTTGTGTCATGGAAGGATCCCTTGTTGAAGTATTTTTTTTATTTTTAGGAGTAAATGCTTTATAAGAATCAATGATGGAAATAAAGAAAATTTTGGTGGTGTGGTAGATGAAAGAATATTCCTTCGATATTCAATGAATATCATAGACTACAAGTGTTTCAATAAACATCTTGGAAAAATTGTGGAAATAAGTGATGTCACGATCATTGAATTAAAAACCAAAAATCCCTCATGGAATTTTTATAGTGATGTAATAGATGATGAGGATGAATGTGAATGTGTAATGAGACCAAATATAGTATTATAGAAATACATAAAAAACTCATAGGAGCCACATCATGATGTCAATCAGGAGAAGAATCAGAAATGGAAACCATGGATGTTTTAAATTCTACTAAACCTCATATGAGAAATTGATCAATACGACATCAGCAAGGATTGGATTTCACCCAAAAAAACAAGGAGAATCTTGAATAATACACAATATGTTTTCCTATCATTTTTGGATCCGTCCTCATTTAAAGAATTTGTAAAGGATTAATCATGGGTTAAAGTCATGAATGAAGAGTAAGATCAGATTCACAAGAACCAGACATGGGATCTTATTATGAGACTGAGAAGTCACAATCTGATTAGTATGAAGTGTCTATTTAAGAATGAATTTTACGAGAAAGGTAATTTTAATAGAAATAAGTTGTGATTAGTGTGTAAAGGATATTCATATATTGAGCATGTTTATGTTGAAGAAACAATTTCTTCATTGGAATGATTGGAGTGGAACAGGCTTTTCCTTACTATGGAAATTCAATGAGGATGCAAAGTTTATCAACTAGATATTTAAAAACTTTTTTGTAATGTTGTTCATGAATTATAAGTCTACATTGAAAAACAAGTGGGTTTACAACCACGTAATGTTATAATTTGAAATTTCTGTGATTGGTGAACTCACTATTTCTTTGGAGTTCAAGTGATTTATATTAAATATTACACAGTTATTTCTCAGGAAAATTATGTACGAGATTTTTTTATGAAATTAGATATGAATGAACAAAATCCAATTTCTACTTTGATTTTTATTGTGAGGAAACCAGGAATGCCTGAGGGTGGGACATTGGAAGATCCCACACTTTACAGGATAATCATTGGAATGTTACTGTACGTGAAAGTGACATAGCGAGAAATTGTCCTTGCAACATGATTAGTGGCCCTATTTCAGTGTAATACCAAGGAAGAAGATATGGTTATAGTTTAAACTATTATGAGTTACATTCATGGAACTCACAATTATGGCTTGTGGATTTATTTAGGAAGAGATAGTGAACAATCGACATTTTCTATTAATGATTGGGCTAGAGATATGGTTGAAAGAAAGTCCATAATTGGTGGATAGTTATTAATTGGAATGCAATGTGTTGGTTGATGGAGTAAGATACAAGAATGTACGTATCATAGTACTACTTAAAATTAATATATTTCTACTAAAAAGGATTTTAGTCATCTATTGTTGATGAAGCAACAACTGACTGATATTGGAGATGAGGTGAAATAGCCAATGGTGATTAACTAAACAATAAGAGAAAGATTGATCTTAAAAAGAATCATGTCCAGCATTCTCATAGAAAACACATTGAAACTAAAAAACAAATCATCAACGAAAATGTTAAACAAGGCATGATTTAAATGGATCATGTTGGAACTCATGATCAAGTGGGTGACATACTAACAAAGCCATTATTAGCACATGTTTTCGAGAGGCATCGGTTGAACCTCGATGTTCAGCCACCTCCCAATGCTTGATGAGGTTATGAATGTACCCTCTCACCCATTTAAATATCTGTTTCAATCTATTTTGGATGTGAGGTTGGTTTAAGGGGGAGATATGATCTAGGGGTAGTGTGTTTTCTCTCTACAAGTCAAAATTAGGCTCTTTGGGTTTCGTGATAATGCGATAGAATTGAAAAATTCAATATTTCATGGAGGAGAATGAAATAAAACTATAGGATGAGGGATAATAGAGAAATGAAAAAATTATACAATAGGGGAGAATGATGAGTTATAAGGGTGGAAATTAGCGGAGAAAATAAGAGTGGAGAAAATAATTCTGTGTTATGAGGAAACAGTTAAGCATTCCAAAATAGGAGAACCCAATTAAGGATTCACCTATTGTTTTGTACACTGAGAATTACTCTTGTAGACAAAGAGTATTGGAATAGTTGTTTCTTGCATATTTTTTTGGATAGTGATTCATTGAATATATCTATTGATTTCCAACAAACCCAAAGATGAAGATTGTATTAACCAAGGATGTTACTTTCTTGGTATGAAGTATTGTTTGTGTTTTTTGTCCATCCTCACATGAAACATTATGTAATTTTAAAGGAAATGGATATTATAGTTCAAGAAGATAATATGATTAAAGGTGGCATCATTTCTTATCAATTTCATGAGTTTCGTGAAAATAGGATACATGAGTTGTGTTTCGTGAAGGATTAATGGATTCTGACGGTATGTAATGTGATTATGTTGAGCATCGTGAATGGTTTTTATTTATAGAATCAATATTTCATAAAAAGGATAAAGGCATGGATTTTTTTGAATAATGTGATTATGTTTACAAGGATTAGGATCATTACAAACAAATACGGTGTTTCTATGCAATTACTATAAGTAGAGCATCGCGACTGTGAGATGTCGTGATAGAGGGCTCCACAACTACAACAAAATTCATTAGAGATTCATGAAGGGATGAGGGATGTGAATTTTTTTAAAAGATCAAAAAATTTAAATGGAAGATGTTTAGCATCATGAATATCCAATCTTATAAATATAATTGTACCCCACATAATTTTATTAGAAGTGTTTTAAGAAAATCGGGAATCCCTTTGATTTCGTGAAGCTAGGGTAGCCTTGAAAATATGGTTTCTATGTGAGTATGATCATCATGAAAAGGCTACTTATGTGTCGACTAAATCCAATGATTCTATGTAATGGTTTCTTCATGATTATGTGGAATTCCATGTAGACTAAGTTGTATTCGTGATGGAGTTTGTTATGCGAAGGAAAATGTGTTTCGCAAAGGAGTGAGCTTCACGAACGAGCTTCGCTAAAGAAAGTTTTTAACATTTGTTTTTTAGTGAACATAGAATTTAGAGTGCATCAACTCAGGTCTTTGAGGAAAAAATATTCTCCTTATAAGTCAGGGATAAATTCATTAATTTTGATACAATGATGTGACAGCCAAGTTGATAAACAATGTTTGAATTTTCGTAATGATGTGAGCTAGGGGGAGTTAATGGATATTTTATGAGGGATGTATTGTGCAGTCCCTAAAATATTGTATATTCTATGTTACTAGAATAAAGTTACTATGACATAACTTCTATATTCCACAACTAGTGATGATTAGTTGACTTTTTTATGGCTGACACATTGTTGACATATAATCATTGGACTAACACTTAGTGGTGAAACATGTAAAATTTATGTGTCAACACATTTCATGTGAATTTTTGTTTACATAAAATTATAATCAGACATGTTTAAAAATTTCCTACCAATGTGGGAACAAGATATGTCACTTAAGAATAAAAATTTGACACCATGATTCACCCCTCCCCTCTCGTGGTGTTCTAGGGTCCTTCAATTGGAAGTATAACATGGAAGATTACCTTAAGAACATAATCATTGATAGTTGGAAAACTATAGAAAAACCTTATAATGTTGATAAATTTTATCCTAATACTTTGATTGGTAATTATGTTTTTAGATATGTTTTGTAATATAATCTAATGAATTAATAATATTATTAAATCAGTATGAATGTCTATATCTATATACATTCACGTAAAACAACACATGAAATATGGAATATTCATCTATTTACAAATTTAGGTACTGATTGGATTATAATAACTAAACCTAGAATGTTAATAGATGAGTATTATGAGTTCTCAATGGATGAAAATTAAATTTTTAAATAAATGTTTCATAGATCAAGAGTATTTCAAATTTAATTAGTGATGTAGGGGAACACATAATTAGTTCTATTTTAGTTGAAATATTTTTAAGATATCTACTAAATAAATCAATATACAGATAGGTATATATTGATGAATGTATGTATTTAAGGGAATATACATTATATTATATTGTTGGATAATTTATAAAATATAAATTAGAATTTGAAACTATTACTGAAGAAGAAATTTGAAAAAACTAGGGGATTGATTTTCAATGAAAATGTTTGTTACCATTTTCTCTTTAGATTCCAAATTACCCATTAGTGAAAGAGTCTGAGTTATAATGGTTTCATCTAGATGAATAAAGATGGGTTACTCCTGAAGTATCAATGAAAAATTCCAGTGAAAAATGATGAAAAAAAGTTAATTATGATGCTGAAGTTGTGCATAATGAATATAGATAAAGACGGAAAATCAAGCCTAGATAACCATAAATCAATAATGATAATAATAATAAAAATAGAATGGAGCTAAATGAAGGATGTTCTGAGTTACACATTAGACATTGATTCTAGAGATGAATCTCATACCAAAAAAGAGTTACCAAACCGTTGTTTAATAGATTCATCAAAAGAGGTAGGTGAATCTGATCTCTAATCTTCATTTGAATATAATTAAAAATTATTTGTTGGATGAAGAGATTAATAGATTAAATAATAAGGTTAAAAAGGTTAATGTAATGTTTAAAAATACTAAAAATATATATAAGAAGGATCTTACTGAAAATGAAAAATTAGGAAATATGTCTTCGATATCCAATGAAAAATTAAGAGTTAGCTTTGAAGGTTTTTAAAATGATAATATTAAGAATAACTATCATCATTATAAATGTGATGAAGCTCAATGAATTTTGTTTGATTCTATTCTGGAATAAAATTATAGGTTTATAAATGAAATTGAATGACTGAAATCTGATTTTTCCACATTTTTCACGGAAGATAAAGTTATGAATAATGTTTAGATATATAAAATGAAAAAAAAAATACAAATGGATTTTGATATTATAATTTTCTACAAAATATGTATAAAAACATATTTTTTAATGTTTTGTGTAGAAATGTTTCAAGTGTTACATTATTTACATGTCACATGGAGGAACATCATAAAAATGAATGTTCTTTATGATTCCAATATTTTCTTGGTCACACCAAGGCTTTTATAGAGAAATAATTGTATTTGAAACTACCTATGAAAACATATTTGAAAGTAGTATGGGTTCTAAAGAATCCTTTCTCTATCCAAATTGGAACCATGATTCTATGGGTACCAAAATTTTATGAAATCCGATTTTGTAAGGAATTTTTAGTGGATGTATAAATTTGGATATTTGGAACATGGATAGTTGAAAATTAAGACAAAGGAACAGTGATGTTTCAAACATTATGTCATTAAATAAATATGGATGTAATGTTACATTCTATGATTAATTTTAGGGAATGGTGAATGGTTTTGGGGAAGTTTCAATTTAAAAATATGTAATTATTTATAAAGTATTATTTTTTGAATTTTAAAAATGTAATTTAGATATACTATCATAATTATGTGAGGATTCACTATTTATTAAATTCCAAAATGGTTAGTTCATTATATTTAGAGAAAAATATGTCGTATTTTAAATGAATATAAAAGAAAACATTGATAAAAAAATTCTGAACATTATGATCAAAATTTTAATTTATTAAATATGTTAAAATATGATATCATTTTCTTTCATAAGAGGTTGGTACATCATAATTTCAATATAATGTACCAAATGTCAAAATATAAAACAGTTCTACAACTTCCTGTATATAAATATGGCATCACTCATTTACATGAATCATGTGTGAAAGGAAAATACCATAGAATATTTCTTATATCAGCTAAAAAAGGAAGCACCACATAGGCTAATGATCTTATAAATTTCGATTTATTTGGCCCGATTAAAGATGATAGTTTCAGTGAAAATATATATTATTTTTGAATTACTAATTATTTTATTAGACATACATGGGTTATTTTATTTCTTTTAATCCAAAATCATTATATATGTTTATTGCTTATTTTAAATTGGTTTCAAATGAGGAAGGAATCAAAATTAAATAAAATAGAAGGGATCATGGTGGTGAATTATATAATCTATAATTTATCTAATTTCGATAAGAGAATTTGTATTCTCACAATTTTTCAAAAAATAAAACACTATGGAAAAATGATCTTTTGGAAAGGAAAAATATAACACTTCAAGAAATGTAAAGAACCATATTAAATGAGTCAGTTTATGGAAATATTTTTGACGAGGAGCTATAAATAAAACATGTAATATATATAACAATATTATCATAAGGAACATATTGCAAATGAAACCTTATGAACATTGTAAAGGAAGGAAATGAAAAATTTGATATTTTATAGCTTTTGGGTGTAAGGTTTTTATTCTTAATTCTAAGTATTCCTTGGATAAATTTGATAAAAAATCCTATACAATTATATTATTATGTTATTAAAAAAATAGTAAACCATAAATAGTTAATTAGAAAACAACTGTGGTTATTGAATAATATATTAATGATATGTTTGATGAAAAATCATTGAGTAAAGGGGATAAATATATTGATAATAATGATATTGATTTTAGAGAATTTAATTTTAATAAAGAAATAACCCAAGACAAAGATTCAAATATTGATGGGGGAACATACCTTATAAATACAAGACTACATTTGAAATATATTGGAAAACTCATAGAGATTATACTTTAGATACATTTGTTTGAAATGTTAAAAAAATGTTAAGACAAGGAGACCAGTTACAAATATTTTTACTTATCATCATTTAATTTATGATTTGTTCCCTAAAGATGTTTTATAATATTTTAATGATTGTAATATTATTATTTATAAGAAAAGTGAAGAAAATATATTTACCAAAATTAATTCATGGAACATATTAATTAAAATTAATGATTCTCATATAAATTTAACTAATTGTATATTTAGAAATATGCATAATGAATTTGTAATAATGTTAAAAATAATAATTTTTTAATTTCTCTAATATATTTTAATTAAGAAGAAATTGACTCAAATGAATCATTCTGACATGTTTCTAGGTTATAAGATATTATAATGATATTATCTTATGGTGAATTATATGGATTTAAATTATTGCAAGTGGATTTAAAAAGTAATTTCTTAAATAGTTATATTTATAAAGAATTATATCTTATAAAAACCTCATGTTTTGAAAATGATATGTATAATGATCATTTTTTGAAATAATTTAAGGAATTATATGGTTCAAAATATTGCATTCGTCCAAGTGGGTGATATTTTTATCCGTATAGAAATGTGGGATCATTACCCTCCAATAAAGAATATCATATTGAGTATGAACCCCCCCATCCCCCCATCCACTTAAAGAATCCTCCCTAAGGGTCATTGGATCTGTTGAACCCCCCCCCCACCTACAAAAGTGGCCTTGGTAAATTTTCATGGATCCTATAACCTTGGTTTCATATAGGTGGGAGGTCTCATTTTTCACTTTAAGGGATCTGTTTTCATAGTGTTATTAAACTCATATGGGAATGCTAACTCTCACCTTATATAGGCATACACCATGCTTAATGTCCTTGAGTTATGGTGTGCGAACAACATTGATATTATCTTGATTGAAATAGACTCTCTGATCATCCAAAATATATGTGAAGGGAAAATCTCCTCCACATGGACAATCTCTTACCATAATCATTTATGAAATAACCTCATCAATAACTAAATATAAGTTTTTCACACAAAGCCTAAGGGGAATAAATATAATGATTTATTAGATTAAAGGGATCCTTAGGACTGTTTTTTATCCATTACAATTATGGACTCCCTCCACCAGGTTGTGTTCACATTATTAGGGGTGAAACTCTTTGGTTTCATTATTCAACACATCCTTGATCACATAGAATCCTAAAAATTTTATTAAAAGCTTAAATGTTTATGGAAATTATATTTGAATCGTCATGTGAAAATATTTTTAATGAATTTTAAAAATTAATGACATTAGATGTTTATATGAGTATGATGGGAGTGTTGAAATGTTTTATTTTCCATCAAATTTTTCAATGAAAAGATGGAATTTTTATTAAGAAATATATGTATACTACAGAATGTTTTGAATGATTTTTATTAGATTTAAGAAAAATGTATGAATATCGGATCAATTAAATCATGTAATGTGGATTTTGATTATGCTAGGAAATCTGTTTATGTTAAATATTTTTTTATATGATTGGGATCTTATTATATTAAAATACTTCACCTAAACAATTTTTTTCTGATTTCATGCAACCCAGATTCCAAATTAACCATAATTTTTTTTTCAAAGGCTATTAAATAGAGTTTCAGATATGTCAAAGGATCATTCAATCTAGGTTTATTTTCTAAAATAAAAATTTTTATTTATTTTATAACATATTTCTACTCTAACATTTCTAGACGCAATATATATTGAAAAATAACAATATGTATGTCTCATTTTCTAGGTGATTATTTAGTTTTTTGGTATTAAAATTAATATATTTCAATTTATATTTCTTCTATAGAATATAAGTATATTGATGTTACCTTTTCTCATTCATTTTCACTATATGTTTATCAAAAGCTATATGATTTTGGTTTTAATTTTTAAGGGACTGTAATATTCTGTTATAATGAGTGGGCTTATTCTATTTTAAAATATCATTTACATCATTCTAATATTATGAATATTGATATTAAATTATACATCCTTAGAGATCGTGTTTGAAAAGGAAATATAAGTCTATAATTTATTCCTTCGGGAGATTAGTTTTTTGATATCATTACTAAGACCCTATACTATGATTAATTTTAAAATATCAATTTTAAACATGAAAATATGTAAATTTAATCAAAGGATATATTTTTTTAGGGAATTTGACTTTGATTTTTGTGCTAAAAATTACATATTTTTAGATCTAGAAACTGAGCATATTGAATATTGCTTATTTTATGGATCACTAGTATGTGCTTATTTGGTATGTTTTTATTTAATTCATTGGATAACATTATGATTAATTAAATTAATACATTGAAATTTTTTCATGGATCCTTGATGTCTTTAAAATTCAATTATTAATGGGATATTTTATATGTTTTAAGCTAGTTATATTTTTACATGGTACTTGATTTAAGTGGAGCTTAATATATTTATGGTGATATTTAATTTTTCTATCTTTTTGTCAATTTCAAAAGGAGGCCGAAATTTTGGATCTTATTTTTACAGTTATCAAAAGTTGGATAATGTTGAATTGGCTCATTGATCTAATTTATTTTGTTGTATTTTTTAAAATTAATATAGAAAGTTTTGTATAATTATAATTTCTCATAGATTTAATTTTTTATCCTTCATTACTTATAACATTGTTTTTAATGTTTTTATATTATATATATTTATTGTGATTTTATTCCTGAGAAAAAAATATTACTATGTGACTTCCTGTAAAATCTAATTTAAGTATTCAAATTATCTATTATTAGTCTATTTTGAACATTATTCATAGTCTATCACATATTTTAGATTAATTTTTGACGATTGATGAAGTCTATGTCGGTGTAAATTGATCTTACATGAGATTTTTTATTCTTCCTCGATTTTTCATGTCCTTCAATGAATGTAATTTTACTTATGAGAGAACCATTCGTTAGTAAAAATTTCATAAAGTAATAAGGTTCCATGAGAATATATATAAGATTCCATGAGTTAAAAATCATATATTACTATGATTCCATTAGAAGATATGAATCTTTTATGAGTTAATTTTTTTAAAAAGTACAGAGTTATAATGGGGACTGAAACAAATCTTCTCTAGATAAGATGGATCTTCTATGAGACGAAATGGATCTTCTATGAGAATAAATGAATGATCATTTAGTGAAATGGACCATATGTAAGTATTCTTCTGTGTGAGTTAAAGAGAATCTGTGAGAAGATGTATAAATATAATGTGAATAAATGGTGATTAAAAAATAGAGCACCCATGTGAAGAAATACATATTTCATTATAATTATAGAGCTTCCATGAAGGATATCTTATGATGTTTGTGTTATTATATTTATTTTTTTATTTATTTTTTGTACAAAATAACTTATACTTTATATAATCTTTTATAAAATAAAATAATACATGTCTATTGCACATTTTTTTAGTTTAATTATTGTTTAAATATTATTTTATTATTTTTATAAAATATAATTTTTTTGAAATAAGGTATGTTGTATTAAGATTTTTTTAAATGATATAATATGTTAATTTATTTCATGGAACATGAATTATTTAAATTGGATTTTTTTGGATATAAATAATTTTCTCACACACTCTGTGGGAGTGTTCACATGTTCTTTAACATAGAATACATATTGTATTATATATCCTATTCATTTTTAGATATTATAAAACATATCTCATGTCAAGATGTTTGCCATGGGAATTAAATATAGTTTACACATATGGTTAAAAATAACTAAAAATCTAAAGTGGTTCATTAAAAATAAATTAGTGTGCTTCTTTGTGAAATATGAGTCACAATGACCTTCATATTTTGAATCTTTTGTGTACAAAATAACTCTATGTATGGAGGTTAATGAATCCATATTAATACATGGGGATTATGATATTCATAAACTATTGTATAGAATACAAATCTATGATCAACAACCACTATCGACTGTTCTACAACCATTTGACACTTTTCTATTAAATAGTAATTTTCTTCCTCAATACTTAGATTTTTAAATATTCATTTACTTATATAGTATTAATTATTTCCATTTATTTTCAATGCTTTAATATAAGTGGGATACAGTACCCCTTGAAAATCTATATGAGTGTTGGTTGGGAATCCACTTAAAATTTAATTTAGGGCTGTTCCTATAGGATAATATTATTTTTTTGGGATATACCTATATTTTGAAAAATTAATGGTTGTTTGGGTTGTGTGTCTAGGTAGAAAAATGTAGTACTATTAGAGTTGTGCCTCCTAGTAAAAAATCGTAGTTATATTTTTTGTTGTTCCCACTAGTTGTTAAAAAGGATCTGCATTTGGGTTGAAACTCCAATTGTGATTATTTTAGTGTTAAATATTAAATTTTTAGTTGGTTCTATATCTCAAAATTTTTTAGATTGGTGAAGAGTATAATAGGATCTCATTGATCCAATCTATGATTAACATATCCTGTATTCATTTCTTATTTATTTTCTTATAAATTATTTATTAATTTTGATGATAATTCAATTAAGTACATTAAAAGGGTTAATTAACTACCATATTTTCCTTTTAACCAATCTCACATTGGGACCTATAATTTATTCATTAATTAATTTTACTAAAAATAGTATTATACTTAAAAATTCAACTTTCTATCATGTGTTTTCATTACATTATTCATGATTACATTCAAACTAATTTTCTTCAGTTGTATAAATTGAATTTTATAAAAAAATTACATATTTAAAATCATCAGGTACATATTTTATAATTAATACACATTAATCTTTGTTCATACTTAATAGTAACTATTTTAAAAAACATTACCTTAGTAATGGTAAAACAGGGTTACTGAGGGGTTAAACTCAAGAGATACGAGTTTAAATAGCCTAATAACATATCTAAAATTGATTGTTTAAAGGTTTTTCGTTCCTTAACATATCATAAAATATAAAAATTGTCCACTTCGTTCCACTATCACTTTAATATGACTTTATTATATTTTATCGTTTTAATTATTTACATGTTTTCCACACACTTCACTTATTAAATAGAACCTCATCTGAGCTATTCGTAAAGCTTATTGAGCAAGTTAATTTGACTAAAAATGGACCCAATATCAAATACAATAGTATATCCATGTCTTATATGTATTTTATTTATTAAAATACTTAACCAAGGGTCCTTAATATGATATTCATATGAGTTTTTTCAAAGAATAGGTATATGATCTAACTATTATTTTTCAGGTTTGTTTCTTTGTATACATCCTATAAAAATTATATGACCATATAAATATGATTTAATCAGTATATATACAATAATAAAACATTTTTATGATAATTTAATACCCATTTTCTATATTCTTTATATATAATGGAAAATAAAAACATCGCATATCTGTAGGTACAAACTATCATCTTCGTTAAGCAACGTGTTTTATATTTCTTCATGGTCCCTCATGGATGATTATATAGATAAATTTAATAGATATGTAAGGTGTTTATAAAATTATTATTCTTTAATAACTATAATATATTATATACATTATTGCTTACCCATCTGTAGGAAAATGATAATGTTGGTCGTGCACACGTGTGGAGTACCACATCAAATAAGCGATGTGATTTTTTTCATTTACATTTTAAATAGCTAGTAAACTTATATATTTAAATAATATATACATTATTTATTATAAAATATTATTTTTAAAAGTTAAATATTATTTAATTTATTTCCATCTATCCATTGAAAAATGCAAACATCGCTTGTGTGTATGTACTTACTATAATCACAATGAATTGATGTTATTCATTTTTCAATACTTATCTTAATTAATAGTTATAAAAGTTTATCTAATAGATAAAGATGATATTTATAACATAATTTATATTATTAAACCATGAATAAGGTTCAAATACAGGAACCGTCCAACTAAAACAAGCATTGGAAATAGACTTATTTTAACCCGAATACTGATTTTGATGAAGAATTGTTAATAAAAATGGTAATTAGAAATTCTAATGGAAGCATATATAGTAATATATATACATGAATATGGTTATGATATATATATATATATTAAATCAATTTTTATTATTCATGAGTTTTAAACTCATATGAAGGAGGACTCGACTTGAGGTAAGGGATTTATGTCACAATCTCTTTCCTTTCAGAATTGTTTTTTGTAAAATTTATTCTGAGAAAAATCATATATTAATTATTATTTTTATAACCATTTATTTTATTATAATTCAATTATTTATTAGGTTTTCATTTTTTCCATACATTTTCCTCTCTTTGTTACTTAAAATGACAGAGAAATTTACATTTTTTTGAAAACTCGACCTTATTTCTACTTTTGGTCGGAAATATTACCCCAATATAAGAATGAACACTAATATTAATTCAATGATTGGTTTTATTATAATCCAATGATTGTTTAAGTTCATTTCATCTATATTAGACACTATTTTATAAGTTCTAAAATGTATCGTTTTGTCATTTTCTGAAGAAGGCACTTTTAATTTTTTTCATAAAATGTGAACAGAATATTTATTTTAACACTTACCACATAGACATATTTTTCATAAATCATGAAGAATATTTTATTTAAATAAATATTTTTAAAATACCATGTTTAGTTTCAAATAAAAAGAATTCCTCAATATTATTAGAATATATGTTTTTTTTCAATGTTACCCAAAGAAAATGAATGTTTTATCTTTATTTTAAATGAATGTTTTAAGAACATTTATAAAAGAAATTTTTAATCTATTTAAACATAATTTAAGGATACGTATGATTATCTAGGGATATACTCTTATGATTCCATCCACTTTTTGAGATGACTTATAATGATGATGATTATAGGATGATCACATGAAACTCATTTATTCCCCACATGTTAAGTAAGATGTGACGTGATGCTGAATTATATTATGATTAAAACCACATAAATTATATATATAACATATGATTATGTGATTATGAGATTCTAGACAACATATTTATTTTCCATATGTTACCCTATGATGAGATAATTTTTTTGATCTTAAAGTATGCATATTTATGGTTTTATTTCTGTGATAGGTGGGTTTGAAATTATATAACCCTCTTATGTATTTGGTAAAGATGAATATATCATGAATTAATATGTATTTAAATGGTATGTGAACCTAGTTAATAAATAACTTTTTCAACTATGATATTCTTTGGAGTGATCCTTAGCTATGGAAATTATTTAATGGGGAGTGAGCCCAATCCACTAAAATAGTCTTGGAAGTGGTCCTCAACTAATGAAATGATTTCATATTCTTATGATAATGCAACAAAACCAATTTGACATGATCTAATTCTTATGACATGTGATTGTATCTCATTGTTTAGTTATGATGAATCCCCCCTCTTATGAATCATGCCTTTTGAATGATAACGCTTTATGCCTTGAATCTTGTTTTATGATCTATGAAAGATTGGATATGAACTTTGTCAGTTATGATCATGATCTTCGGCCCTAATTATTTTATTATTCTTGAATATCATCATTGATTGATATCTCCCATTTTTAGACTTATTGAGCTTCTTGTATCTCCATTTATTATGTTTCCATCTCTTCCAGGTTGTGATGAATGTTTTTAAGTAGGGTATGCTTGAGAAGGGTACTATGATAAAATAACATTATAGGGAATTTGTTCAAAATATTTTATTATATAATGTTATAATGTATCTAGTCTCTAAATACAATAAACAGTTTTGTTTTTGTGGGATTTATAACTTTTTTATGTATTAAATATTCACAAAATATAATGTAATATTTATGTATGTTTTGTTCAGGTTTCCTCAGAGATAATGTGTCATTGTATTATGAGACTCCACCCATAATAGCATATATCAATTGCATCTCACTGAGTTATATCATCTAACTATAGAAAATGTATTTTAGATACCGCATGACACTTCTAGTTTCTCATCATAATAGTGATTGAATATAACAATTCAGTGTGACCGTTATCCTTAGGAAATTATCATATAAAATATAATGAATTATAAGAATAATGATGTGTTAATAAATTTATTAATATTCAGAATAATGAGTAAAAATAATCATAATTTAAATACAAGTTGGTTCTATGGATCCAAATCCAAAAGTTTGGAATAAGTGTTTAGGAATATATTTTGGGGTGATTGAAGGTTTTGTTATCAATACAGATTATATGTTGATTACATTCTCTTTAAGATAGAAATTTAAAGATAAATATAGTTTTTTAATGCTAAAAGAAAGTTTTTTGGATGATATTTATTTAGATATTAGTTATTATTAATGTATTTCATAATCGGGATGATTAGAGATATTGGATCTCGATTAATGATTTAGTTCCTAAAAAAAGATACTTTACCATACAATATTTCCCTTTTATCCATCCTGGAAACTAAACTTAACATTATATATCTACATTAATTTGTGGGAAAGTTATATTTCATAAATGTCCTTCATGTATACCCATCTAATTGTCATTTTTGGGTTTTTATAAAAGGTAAAATTTTATAATTACATTGTAAACACTTTATACGAGTTTATGAGGATGGAATATTAGAATTCATCTCAGACTCTTCTCATATTATTTGTATATGATAAATGTTAATTACATTGAGGAAAACTTTTATGAACCTAGGTTTTTAGATTTGATCAAAAGTAGTGGTAATTTCAAATTTTTCAAATTTTTAATAAAATCAATTACTTGTTGGAGAAATCAAAGGCATGGCCTTTGTTTAATGGTCAATAGATAGTTTCGATAGTTTCATGGTGAATAATAAGATGGTTGATGTGGGGTCATGGGTGTTTGATTCACCTGGTTTGGTAACTACCAAATTAGGAGAGAGAATATGGGCTAGAATTGATTGTTGTCTTCTAGATATTCAAGGTGTTACTTGATTCTAAAACATGTAAATCAATTATAATCCCCATTTAATGTTAGATCATTCCCCACTTCTGGTCATGTTGGAAAAAAATGAAAGAACCATTATTCCTTTTTGATAAATATCATGTCAAGGTATTACATACTTCCAAAATCATGTTAGTTTATTACCTTCCCAATGGAATGTCAGATCACTCCCCACCTCTATTTAAGTATATCATGAATTTGAATGATTGTAATCTTCCATGGGTTGTTTTGGAATCTACGAAAAGAAATATTTAAGTCACTACTACATTCTCTAACACTTGATAATTCCCCCAGATGATGTTGGAGGATTTGGAATTGGAGATCCATGTTCAAGATGTTTCCAATTAAGAGAGATAGAATAATGTTTTTTTTGAATTACTCCCTAACAAAAGTCAACTAGTTTTAGACCTTATCTTCAAAGAAGAGTCTATGGATAGGAAAAAATAATGAACCTTGTTGATTAAATAAGGATATAATACCATTGATTTCATTCACACATGTATCAAGAAAAATATATTTAATGATAATGTTGACCTTCATTAGAAAGACTATAATATTTTGGATGATAATGAAAATTGAGGACCATGGGTGGTGGAATATTTCTCTCATATATTAACTAGAGACTATTTCTGATGCTTTTGTCGGGGAGTGCATCTGCTAGTGGGAACGTGCTGGATGTTGCCCCGCTTTCCAAAGGTAGGAAGAATATGTTTCTTATTTAGGTATTTTTTTCTTCTTGATCAAAATGATTTGATGGGATGTCAATCTCTCCTTCTGTGGATTCCTCCTTGGAATTCATTGCATAGTCTAGGTCTCCCTTAATTATTAAGACATTGTTAATGAAACTCTTCCCAATGACATGAAATTATGGATGGCGGTTAATTACATTGCTTCTTTTAGGTCATTCCATGGGGCCATGTCAGGGAAAAAACCTTTGGTCGGTGGAGTAGTGACATTGGGAATCACTGGCATGTCTGAGCACTGGAACACTGGTACACCTGTATTTTCTTCCCCCTATGATTGGGTTTCTCAATGGCGTGGAATCCTAATGCATCCCATGTAAGGTATGGGGAATTGTATGCCATAAAAATTTCTATGATGTTTTCCACATCATCCCATGTTTAAAATAGGGTAATATACGAGTTTAATGTCTAGATCAGATGGATTTGACAAATCAGAACACTGATGGGAGTGGAGTGTTGGATCCGGGCATGCAACGGATGCCCCAAAAAGGTGGGTTTTAAAACTTTTCCACCTACATTTGAAGTGAACTTGTCAATGTCAGCGAAGAGAAGCCCAGTCAAAGCCTAGGATCTCGCGTGATGGATTTTAAGAACAAAATAAACTGAAAGAAATACCTGGTTTAATTCTGAAGCCACGCACGACGTCTTCTGGTCGTTTGCGATCGCAACTTGGAGAATCTGAATTCGAATTCCTCTAGATCGTCCACACACACTTCAATGAATCTATGGCAGCGTCGTTCTTCATAATCCAGGTGCTAGCACGGAATTGTGACATTTCCTTTGACGCTCCGACGATCACTGCAATGCTTCATTGGTGATACATAAGAGAATACTTGATCCATGCTCCTTGGATCCAGAGCATCTCTCTCTAGATTATGGGAGAGAGGATATGAGAGATAAGCTCCATGAATCGTGTTTACAAAATTCCATTCATCTTCTATTTACTGTGCTTAATTAAAATACTCGGTATCGCCTCGACGAACCTGAATACTTAACGCACTATCAACGATATTTTAAGACATATTGTTTGAGTCATAAATATTTTTATCACATACCTGTAATATATTAAAATATATTACATGATAATAATTATGTCATTAACTCGACTCATTTCTCCCATAAATATTAATTGAACCTTAAATAATTTAAAATTCGAAAAATAAAATTTTTTCATGTATTTACATAAAAATATTAAATACATTTAATAAATAAATTCAATTCTCATTATTCTAAAATCTAATAATATGAATTTATTTATTGAATTAGTGTTCATTTAACTTCGGAAAAATCCTCGGACCCCTATGGTAGGGCCCACCATGTCCAAAACTTTTATTCAACTGAATAGGGAAGATTTTTTTAATACACTATTGTGTGTGAGCCTCTAGAACATTATTTCGATAGACGTGAATAGTATTCATAGACCAAGAGCGGGATCTACCAACCTATCATGGCCCCTGGAAAAATAAGGATTTTCACATCAGTAATAACCAACTTACGAACACACATTGTGTAATATAATCTCTTTGTATGTAATATCTCATAAAGAAAGATGTACTCAGGTGTCATCGCCCTTTTCTTACTTTATAGTTTGTTTATTTTACTGGACAGATTTACCCTTGGCTGCCATTTCCATGGTCTTATAATGGTACTGCCATCCATATCAACATGGACTGAGATATATTACTTCCATAACCCCGAAGTGACAAATCCTTTCATGACCATTCAACCAATGTCATTCCACCAACGAGGAACCGGACACAAACTACCTCTCCATGACTTCATCATCATGGTTTTTGTCTTGCATAATTGTAAGTGATCAAGTGACATACATTGGTCATGATCTCAAGTCAAGAGACCATTACACATGATCTTAGATAGGAACATCTAATGAAACCCAAAACATGTGGTGTTCCTATTGGCGGGTCAGTCCTCACGATTCAATACTAGAGATCACCAAGGGAAAATTTAATGAGAAGAAGTCTCAATTCATATGAACCCCCGACACCTGATGGTCTGACATCTACTATGTACAATCAGTAAGATGTATCTAGACAATAGAACATATATTTATGATTAATGACATAGTATCTAAGGGTTCTCAATATAGCATGGGAACCGTTGTAACCTTTTGAGACGAAAACTAATCTTTAGACATTACCATTTCAATAGTGGACATAGAACAGTCTTACACTATAATGGTAATATGACATCTTGAATAGCTTATTGTATACATGATATGGTATTCAAAATAAAGGAATAGTTGGGTCTAGGGAACCCAATATTTCAACACTCCCACATTCACTGGATCCAACATGATAACAAAACATGTTAGCTACTCACAAGATAAACATATGTTTCTACTGAGTAACAACTTTCACTACTGGGTCCGCCAAGGTTCTACCACTGTTATTCTGCTATTGCAACCTTATCTCATTGAGAAAAACTTCTCAAGAGATAGTATCCTGAGTATATTCCTTTTTTCCACTATCATAACTTAACATCTTGGATAGTAATAATGTCATAATCTAGATTATGATAATACTTTTCTTACTAGGTGTGATTCCAAGAACTGTAACAGATTGTTGCATATCTTCTTCTTAGTTGCCTTATAAGTTGCAACGTACATGGTCATTATAGGTATGGCTACCACTAGATTATTTGAGCTTGTCTCACTCATCATCTCTAACTGAAATAGTATATCTCTTGATCTGTGGAATACAAGTTTGTATCCATGAAAACTAGTATCGTTTCTTCTCCACTTACATGGTACATTTCTTTTGTACTTGGAAAAGTACAATTAGATAGTTCTAACTACATCCCTTACAGTGCCCCTGGATATAAATGATATTTTCTTATTTTAAAATATACCTTGGCTATATCAGTTCGTGTACATATCATGGAATACATGATTGATCCATCCCTTCGACATTTGGATTTCAACTCACCACATTTATCTCTTCCCATGACACGGATAGATCAACTTGGGGAGATTATGCCGTGAGACAAAGGAAACAATTAATCTCTTTAAATGTTCCAACATGTATTTTTCAATTCAATGTCACTATGTTTACGATTGACTAGGACCATGCAGCCTATAGATCTACCGTAGTAGATCCTGTTCCCTAGAACATAGGTTGCTACATTAAGTAAATCATTAGAGGGTAAATTTCATTTTGGTCTTAACTAACTGTGAGACCAATGCCTTTTTTATATGTTTCTGAACATATTTTGTTTAGAAAACATCAATTCTCCCACTAACCTCACGTAGACACATTGGAATTTTTTTCCAATGTAGTTTCTATGATCATGTTGCTTACTTTAATCCTAAACTGGATTTTAGTAACTTTCAACCTTTATTAGCATTTTGTGATGTGATCATCCCTTTCTGGTTGTGTCGTTTAGACATCATCCACGATTGGTGGTCATGAAATCAAATGCTAAATAAATTGATCATAGATACTATCTATGATAAATAAAAATATAATGGATTTAGGCATAATGACATGGTAAAATCAGTCAATATATATTGGTACCATGCTCGTAACATCCATGTATCAACTCACTTGAATACCCACTATAGTATTCAAAATAATATCCCCTTTTCACTTTGATACATGGAATCCATTAATCGATTTTTAGTTGGACTTATCAATTTTAGATAATTTCCATATACATCTTAATTGTAGGAAATATTATTCACATTGAAAAATAGATCACTGACCGTAGTGAATATAAAACCCATCACCACGGTTTTATCCTTCCTACGCAGTATGTGTCTCTGGAAGACACTTTATTTCACATCTGCTTGTAGAACTTGTTCCTATGCCAACTATTTTTGTGCATCTTGAGAATTGATTAAAAACAATTCAATAGAGCTCATAGTATCTCTAATAAATATGTGCACCTATATATAGATATGTAGTCCCTTACTTGACTACAACTTTTCTATTTTATAGATTTATGTAATATCCTAAGAAATCGTAATGAAAAGTTCCTTAGATGCACAATGTGTTTATCTTGATGGAAGTTTGTTTGTATCCAAACAAAACATTTGAATCCAAACACAAGTCCTTATGACATAATGGATTTCTATATTACTATAACTCGTATGATATCTATTTTTCATTATAGTTGGCATATGGTTGTTGGATATCATTGTTATTTGAAAAGTAGTTCGTGAAATTTAATGGAAGTTTATACTAGTTGAAACATTGATATTACTTACATCAATTCATTGACGTATAAAATGTGCATTTAGGAAATACTCCAAGCTACATTTTTTGATCATTGTTGATATGTAAGACTTCGTTATCAATCCTCCACATTAGCATTAATGTTGTGATGTTGATGAAGTAATGTGCATTTACAAATATCTCCATGCTATATTATCATGATTGATGAATGCTTGGTCGATATATTCTTCGGTATCCCAACCCGAAGCAACTCATATCTCATAACCATGCATATACATCACTTTTTTATTCCTTATTTACTTAAAAGGTATTTTATGAAGTATATATACCTCTAGCTTATACTTTGAATAGTTCATGCATGTTGAAAAATTTCAAAAATCATTGTGACAAACCTTTATTTCTAAAGGCTCATTTATCCAAACTAAAGACGTTGATAATACCAAAAGTATTTAAATTTTTCGAGCCTAAATACCTTACATGTCATATTCATGACATCCATATTTATTATTAATTGAAATAAAATTTTCTTGTCACACCTGGGTATAAATAATACATTTATATTCCTCATTAATTGCCTATGATTCATGTATTTATGAACTAGTGATTGAGTTTACCAAAAAAAAAATTCAGTCCAGAACCTGAAAGAATATATCTAAAACACCCCATGCTTCCACTATATGTTTCTCTTTGAATAATACAGTAGCGTGTGTTGTACGCAACTTCGTGTTAACACACCACAACTAATAAAACTAACAGTTATGCATAGTTATAACAAATTTTTTAAATTTTAAAAATTTAATCTTTCAAAATGGACCTCATTTTTGGATTCAGAATATCAAAATTATCTTGGGGTGAATTTTTGGTATTTTTCTAAAAACATTAAATTTTTGATGAATAGTGAAAACAGTGAGTTATAGTTTAAAACAGAATTTTTATTTAAATTAATATTTATTTCATTTAAATTTATTTTATGTCAATATAGATACATAATACCTATATACGTTCAATGTAATTCATTAGAGTCAGTTTATTATAATTTTAGATATATAAAAATTTTATTAAGCTTTTCACCGTCTTTTACCCACCTCTTATGAGAATTTTCACATTCACATACAACATAATTTTATCGCTTCTGTGGGTGAAATTTTAAAAATCCATGAGACACAGTTGATATCAATATGGAAATTTTTTTTCAATAAGATGAAAATAATTTTTGGTGAATAGTAACGTTTTACTTATATTTACCACAGTTAAAAGTAAATAGGGTAATTAAGGGTAAGAATGATATTATTATTACCCTAACACGTGTCATTATTCTATTGGATAAGTGTTATTCGACCAAAAACAACAGTAGGAATAAAATATGATCCTTTGGGTCCACCTGGATTAGAATAGGACACTTATTATTATTTTATTTAAAGAAGAGTTTAAAGAGTTTAAATCAATGTTTAATAACTATACATTTTTTAAAATAGGGTTACACAGAAGATAAATATGAATATAAATATTAATTAGAAATCTAAAACTATTTCCTATATAATGTTATTTTATTTATATTTCTTATATATTTAATAATTTAATTTATTTATGAATCAATGATGATGCAGTAATTACCAAATTAATGAAATATTAAAATCATTGACATTATAAATATTTAAATAAATGTAATTAGGGACTTTTTATGAATTCAAATAATTTTATCGGTTAATATGACATGTGAGGGTTGGTTGGATGAATGGTTTTCGTGGTAATAATACTTTTATGATTTTAGAAAAAACAAAATCCCAAATAGTGTCAAAATTGACATAAAATAGTTTTTAAAAAAAATATTATATTATTAATTGAAATTCTATTCCTAAAAATCTAAGGATTAGATAAAGGGATTATAAAATTATATGTGTATCATTAATGAACTAATTTGGGTTCTCTTGAAAGTATATAGTATGTTTATTAACAATATAATATAAAAATACAAAGAGACATGGTAAATGTCAAACTATTTAACAAATACTTAAATATAAAAGATAAATTTAATATAGTGACCCAAACCTGTCTAAAACCTATTGGTTGAGTGTTTTTCGACCCATAACAACCTTAGAATTTATATAATCCATTTTGGAGCCATTAGAAACCGAAAATGATTTTATTATAAAATAATATTTCTAGCTTTTCCTAAGGTTCCCCTCACCCCACTTATAAAAGGACACTACCCCTTCTATCAAATTCACCCCTTCAAAGCCATTTTTCTTGGAAAACCCCTGCCTAAATACCCTCTCAATTATCCTTCATTCATCATAGAGGCCATCCTTTAGTTATAAATCCATCCTAAGAATCCCTTTTGATCATATCAAAAGAAATAACCCGAATAAGAGGTAAATATTCCATCACCTCTTTCGAGTTCCTTTCTTCTTCCACATCCTTTTTCTTTGTTTTCTCCATTGTAAAATACAAAATATAGTATATTATATATACTGTGATGTTATTATGAATATTTTACTACCATATTCATTATTTTTTCCATCCTTTGAATGACATGTCACCATATGTGCGTACGTACGGATTATCGTCTCCACGTCGTGTTGTAATTGTTATTCAATACATTATTATTTGGATTGGTATAATAATGATGAGTAATTGATGTAAATAATAAATATAACATGTTTCTTATTCATTAAATATGATAAACCATCCAATTAGATATTATTTTAATATGAAAATAATGATATTGTCGCTCGTGCATACGTACGGATTACCGTCTCCAAGAACGCGATGAGATTCATTCCCCATCGTATCCATTGAAGACTAATTTTCATTTGATGATTATAAATAATATTTAATGACTTGATATAATTCTGTATATTAATATGATACATCCCATCCATAACAAATATGACTCACATTACAAATAATATAAAGGAAAACGAATCTGTTAACGCCCGAAACGACGATAATACTAAGATATTGTTAACAAAGTAATATTATAAGATCATATATGATATCATATTAATGTATATGATTCTTGTATAATTTAATAAAAATTATTTCACCATTATACATGAGGTTAACCTACCCTTGACCAAGGAAAAGTACAAGGTAAGGGTTAATTTCACAATCTCTTTATTATTCGAGGTTGTTTTAACGTAAGAATATATTGTGACCTCTTTATCATCCACATCCAAGATTATTAAAAATGTATTTCAAAACATTCTTATTATTTTATATACTATGGTATAAAGTCAATTATATCCTTTTTTGACTTTTTATATGATGTTTATAAAGTAACATTTCCGTCGTTTTCCAAAAAAGGTCTTTTATAACCTTTTCGACATAATTAAGTTAAGAATATCTATTTTTATCTTATACGGTAGGTGTGTAAATTTTCTGTCATTATAACATCATCAATGCTTCCCTTACAATCTTATAAAAATATTTCCAAAATAAATTTTTTCTTTTATAAGTATATGAATTATAAATGATTCCAAAATAGTAATATATATTTCTCTAAAAAGGGTTTTGATTTCATCAATTTCAACATCCTTTGATGGATTTTATGTTTATTTGAAGTTGATTTAATATGATACAAAACATCCATATTGTATTGATGGTTTTGTGATATGTTTTTCTGTGGATGTATTATTTTTATACCATTCCTGGTTTATGGATAAAGTATTGACATTTCTTATTATAGTTTTAATATGAATGTTTATGTTATGTTTAAACCTTTTCATATGAGAAATGAATTGTACTTAGTATGTGACAGGTGTAGCCCACTATAGCTTCTTGAAGAATCGGTAGGTCTCATTAGACAAACTAGTGTCTTGGCACAAGGTCGTGAAGAAATATTATTTGGAGTCTTGTCACATGGCCTTGACAATGTGGTTATGAAATTCTGGCATCATGCATTCCATCATTTTGAAAGTGGCTATTGATATTGCATGTGATAATTCTACTAGTAGAAAATCCATGTGATTAAGTAAATGACATTATTTTATTTTATATTTTCCATATTATGCTGCAGCTCAAGTTTAAAAGGATTTTGTTTTTGTCTTACACATTTCCATAAATGTTTATGCTTATTTATGAAATTTTACTCTATATTGTTATCCTTACTGAGCATCTTAGCTCACCCCTTTCTATGTTTTATTTTTCTCAGGATGCGAAAAGGATTTTATGACTTACTTTTAGGGATATTCTAAGGTGATATGAGTTTGGTCTATGGAAACAATGTTGTTTTAGTTTTTCATTTTGTGATGTAATGTAAACATTAAGAATGTATCTAGTACTTCCAAGGCTACTATAATAATCGGCCTTTCGAGACATTATCTTCTGTGATCATGCCAATTTCATGTAATAATGCATCGACTCTGGGTAACTGCGGTCGGGGCATTACAGTTGGTATTAGTGGAAGTTTAATACAAACCATGGAATCTAGATTTAGATAAACTCTGATTAAAACACATTACCCTAACATAGACTTTGAGGATTAGTATAGAAGAACATCCTAGAATTTTGTAATTGTAGGGATTTTTTGAGTTCTCCAAGAAATACATCCCTTTCTGGAAACGAGCAGGTAGAGGCAGCTCTGGCACAGATGTACATAGGGGTAAAATCCGAAAACACCGCTTTGAGCTAGACTCAAATGGGAACTAGTACACAAAAACGGGACTTATTACACACTTAGTTACAACACTCCCGGGGTATATGCTTAGGATAATTCTCATTTTCAATACAATCCATTATCAAGGGTTTATGAGTATATAATTCCTCAAGGAAAACATTTTTATGATTATGGATTATGGCCATAAACTGTTCAATTTATGTTAAGTGTTTAAAAGTCTATATTTATGTATTGTGATTCATAAACTAATCTATCATATTCCATTGTTTAGAAACGACACCTATTGGAAGGAAGGGAAACCATATTAATGCACACACTCCATGTAGGCATTTCCCTCCTGCTCAAGATAATTATAGTGGAGATGGTGATACAACTATTGTTGATCAGTTTATCACTATACTGGGACAACTCAAACAGGTTATGAATAATAACCTTAACTATATGGAGCAACATGATTTACAAAACAGAGGATCAATGTTAGAACACTTCATGAGGCAACAACCACCAACATTCAATAGGAGTACAAATCCACTAGTAGCTGAAAAATGGATAAATTTCTTATAGAAATTATTCCACGCCTTGGGGAGTAGTGAAAGTGGAAAATTTGTAAAAGCAGTTTACCACCTCACTGGAGATGTTGATCAGTGGTGGTCATTGATTCAAAACAAAAATGAAGATGATGAAGTATCAAATATAGAATTGAGGGACTTTAAAGAAATATTCTTAGAAAAATATTTTCCTCGTGACCATCGAGAAGATATGGAAAGACAATTTCTAAGTCTGAGGCAAAAGGAGGATGAGAATTTCGCAAAATATGTAGCTAACATTACAAGGCTAGTGAGGCATGTTGTAGATTATATATGTAACCCTAGAAGTATGATTGATCGTTTATTTTATGGGTTAAAACCTTTTCTCTCTCAAGAATTAGTCTAACAATCCTTCTCTTCGTACGAAGATATTGTCTCAGGTGCAATCAAGACATAAATCAAATTCTCTATGTCTTACGACATTAAAGAAAAGAAATAGAAGAATAGATCTTCTGAAAACTATGGAAATAGAAATAATGAGAATAAGGGAAAAGTTTAATATCCATCCTACAGTAAATGAAGGAAGAAACACCCTGGTACTTTCTTGAAGGGAATGAGAGACTATTACATGTGTGGTAAAAAAGGCCACCAAGCTCGTGATTGCAAAGGGAAGAAAGAGGATGTTGATGTTGAATGCTAAAATTGTAGGGAAAGGGGGCATGATGTGAATGAATTTCCTAAGCGCTAGAGGAACTTACCTCAAAAGGCCAAGGGATCAAGGCCACGATTATTATATCACTACTGCTAAGGTTGAAGCTCTGAAAGACGTGGTGGCGGGTAATTTAATGGTTTTCTCATGTTTTGAAAATGCTTTATTTGATTCTGGATCATTGCATTGTTTCATATCTTCCCAATTTTCTAAGAAAATTAGATATTTCCAAATTGATTTAACAAAGGAGTTTTCAGTCAAAACTCTTAAGGGAAGTATCATTGCAATAATTTTTTTTGAATCAGTCCCCATTAGCACATATAAATGGTCATTATCTACTGATCTCATAGCCATACCCATGATTTAATTTGATATAATCCTCAGTATAGATTGGATTTTGGACCATGATGTGAAAATTTATTGTAATAAGAAGGAGGTTTTTTTTGATGATGATAAGAAGCGACTTATCATTAGAGAAGAAACGTCACCACCTAATTCTTATCTAGATCCATCACCATTATCTCAACTAAATTAAATTTTTGTGGAGTTATAGAGTGAAATAATTGTGGGTGGGGAATGGAATGTTCAAATAGAGGATGTACCTATTGTGAGAGAATATGATGATGTGTTTCTCGAAGATTTACCTGGACATCCTCCAGAATGAGAAATTGAGTTTTCCAATGACTTAATTCCTGGTTCACGGACCATAACGAAGTCCCCTTATAGAATTTTCACTATGGAATTAGTATAACTAAATAAACAACTAGGGGAATTGAGTAATAAGGGATTTATTTTCCATATTGTTTCTCCATGGGGAGCCCCTGTCCTTTTTGTTAAGTAGAAAGATGGATCTATGAGGTTGTGAATTGACTATAGGGAGATCAATGCTATAACAATAAATTACAAGTATCTTCTACCTCTCATTGATGATTTATTTGACCAAATTCATGGAAATAAATACTTTTCAAAGATTGAACTTCGATTTGGATATCATCATTTCTGTGTGAATAAGGAAGACATTTCGAAAACAGCACTTCGAACCTGGTACGGGCATTAAGAGTTTACAGTAATGCCTTTTGGATTGACTAATGAACCCTCTATGATTATAGATCTAATGAATTGAGTTTTCAAGGAATATCATCATGACATTTTAGTGGAAATTATTGATGATATCTTGGTATAATCCATAATCTAATAAGATCATTAAAATCAATTGAGCATTATCCTGAAGACTCTTAGAAGACAATAATTATATGGGCAGTTTAGAAAGTGTGAATTATGGATTCATGGGTTTTCTTTTCTTGGCCATATTGTCTATAAGGATGTAATCTTCGATGTTCCTTAAATGACCAAGGCAATCCAAGAATGACCAGCACCAATGAGAATAACTGAGGTACACAGTTTTATTGGTTTAGTATGTTATTATCGATGTTTTTTCCAGAATTTTTCCTGGTTGGCTAACCCATTAACAAAGCTCACGCGAAAAGGGGTTAAATTGTTTTGGACAAAAGAGTGTGAAGAATGTTTTGGAGAACTGAATAGAAGATTATTAAATTCTCCAATATTGACTCTAACATCGGGGAATGATGGGTTTGTAATTTATAGTGATGCTTCAATGAAAGGACATGGTTGTTTCTTTATGCATAATGATAGGGTTGTTACATATGCATCACGATGGCTAAAAATTAATCAACAAAACTATCATACTCGTGATCTTGAGTTAGAATCTTAAATCATTGTTTGAAGAGTTGGAGACAATATCTATATGGTGAAAAATGTTATATATATAAAAATCACAAATGTTTAAAGTATATTTTCTCACAAAATGAACTCAACATGAGGCAATGGAGATGGCTTGAACTACTCAAGGATTATGATGGAACTATACACTACCACCCGGGGAAGGAAAATAAGATGGAAGATTCTTTGAGTTGAAAGGATCATGTAGTTGTCAACAAGATGAGAGTTGAAAATGATCATATTTTCATAGATTGTTTTTAAAAAATAGGTTGATGACATGTACTGGTTTCCCAGTTCATGCCCCCCAAAGGAATTTATTAAAAATTAAATGTATGAAGTACAGACTCGAGGTGTAATGAATTTACACCAGCGGGGAATAAAAGAGGATACAAGTAAATGACAATGAAAAACCAGAGGAAAATTCACGTCTTCAGAATGTGAACACAGTTGTGATTCTTTCATTTGAGACTCCATTACAGCATCCAAGTGCCTAATGTTTCAACAGGTTCACAATACAGTCATCCTGCATGATGTTCCATTCCATCCTGAACGCTTCATCAAAAGTTGGGAGCCTCCTTCGAGCATCGTCGAGCCATGCTCCAGTTTCAGGGAAACATCAACCACCTTCGATCAGAGCAAAACCAGCATGAAGAGAATCTGATGGACAGAAGGTGCAACCAGAATAAAGAGAGAAAGTATCAGCACAAGTTTCCATCAAAGTCAGCTAATCTCTTTGGAGAAATAGCATCTTCTTCAGGTGGACTCTTTAATCATAACATGCAGGAATATGGTTCTTGTCCAACTTCATAAGATGAGGAACTGCAGCGTAAAGTAGTCACACTACTTTTCAGAAGTCCAGAGACTTGCTTTATGTATTGGGAACTGGCTGTCCAGCATTGCCTGGAAAGAAAACATGGGTTTCAACTGATCTAGGCTGCAATCGTACTCAAAAGAGGATTCAGAACAGTTCACCAAATAAAAGCTCATAATGGCACAAACCAAACATCCACCAAAGTGAGTATAGGAACTCCCAAGGGCTAGTAAGAAGAGAAATTTCAAAACAGACTGAGAACTCCTTAAATATTCAGTAACCAAGTAAGAAGATAAACAGAAATTCATGATATGATCCTTTCATATCTGGAACATAATGCATATGATTCATCCTTCGGTTTCTTCAAAAGCTCTGCAGCACAACAGAGCCATTGAAATTCAAAATAGGCAGCAAAGAGATCAGAAGTGAGCCGTGAAACTGAAATTTCAGAATTGAAAGCAGGACCATTTGAAGCAGAGAAGAATTCTTTTTCTGCATCTGTCTTTCAGAGTCTTCCAAAAAACCAATGAAGACATTTTTAAACTTTTCAAAAATGAAAATTGAAATTTCAGATATCATTCTGAAATGAAATAAAATAATTCCATCCAGCCAAAATATAACTTCTCAGAGTGTGAAACTGCCAAAACCAGCAACCTCTAGGGAGACCAAATCAACCAAAAAGAAAAAACCATTGGAAATCATACAGCCAGCCATATGCTAAAACAACCGCCAGGGCCTCAAGAAGTGTCGGAGTTAGAACAGTCAAAATAATCTGGCAGGGGCTCAAGAGGGACTGGTTTTGGAGGCACCTCAAGGCCAGGACATCTGGCCGCAAAAGATCTTGTGATGATAGTTCTCTCATAATTGATGCTACCTCTATGTTTTCTTGTTTTCTTGGGCGTTGGAGTGATGAAACCATCCGAATCCATGATGACATTTTTACCTTTTCGATCATTCATATGAAAATCCTCCCCATCCTTGGGATGGAGAGACTCATTTGTATGGCCATCTTTGTTAATCACATGACCCTCAGATATTGAGACATCCTTCATGTTAAGGTGTGTGGTATCATTCTTTTCAGCTTCATGCTTTTCTTGCTGTGAGGTAACATCAAGAACTTCATTAACAAAATCTGAATGTTGATAGATAGCTGCTTGGGAATTCAAACCACCCTTTTCTCCTTCATCACTTTCCTTGATAACACAATCAGAGGGTTTTTTGATATCCTTAACCGCTGGATAGACTTCTTTATGAACTAAATTAGAAGGGCCAGCAAGTCTTTCTTGATTATATTTAAACTTTTCTATCCACAAAGGTTTAAAGCTTTTAGGATGGTCATTGTCTTTGCCACAATTGCTTGAAGGGTGTCCCAATCTGAAGCACTTAGAGTAGTAGTCCGAAAATCTTTCATAGATAATATCTTGAGAAAATCTCAAATTTCCAGATTGAATCCGAATGCTGGATGGAAGATGTTGTCAAAGATTTAACTCAATACAGATCCTAGAAATTGAAGGTCTTGTAAGCATTTTTGTTGCCACATCTAATTTCAGTGGAGTTCCAATAAGCTTTGCAATGTGGAACAAATCAACCTTCTTAAACAGGTGAAGGGGTAACCCTGGGAAGCTCACCCAGATTGGAACAATGGGGGATTCAGTATGAGCATCAAAATCTGGAGTCCACTTGAGAATTTTCAAAGAACAACCTCCGAAGGACCATGACCTCTTGACCCAAAGCCTATAATATTCCTCCTCAGATGATAACCGAAAAATAATGTGAGAAGGGTTCAGGAGACCATGCTGAAAACCCGTAAAGCCTATCGCCTCAAGGGAAGAGCGAAGATACTTCAAAGATGGCCTTCGATTAAAGAATCTCCCAACCAAAACAAATCTTAAATCAGAAGAAAGCATATTTACCTCCCTTGTTGAGAATGAAATTGCAGGTTTCCCACGATGTCGAAAGGGTTTAGGGAAAATCTGGCTTTCCGGAATCGCATCAGCTTGAGAAGAACGCTCATCTCTTGATTTCCCAGCTACTACATCTACGAAGGATCGGGAATCAACCGTAGGGTTTGCATCTCGCGCCGGGCTCTTCGGGAACGCTCCGCGGGTCTCCATCTAATCATATTTTCATATATCTAGTAATGATGGATATGGGAATAACCATGGAAGGTGAAACATCAATACTTTTTCAAATGGGTTCCAAAAAATCTTTACTAGAATGGATAAACAGTTCTCAAACCAATGATGAAGAGTTATAAAAGGAGATTAATTCTGGGAATGATAGGAGATTTAGTGAATTTTTGTATGAAGATGGAATTTTGAAATTTTGGAAGAAACTTTTTGTTCCCAGTATACCTGATCTAAAAAGTGAATTTTTGGATGTTTCTCATAGTTCCAATTTCTAGGTACACACGGGTAGCACTAAGATGTATAGAGATTTGAAGGAACATTTTTTGGTGGGACAACATGAAGAAAAGGATTTCTGATTTTTTGTTAATATGTATGGTTTGTCAACAAGTGAAAGCTTGAAGGCAACAACATGGATGAGTAATTCAACCCCTTCCCATACGTGAGTGGAAATGGGATAATATTACTATGGAATTTTCATGAGTCTACCAAAGACTCCTAGAAGGAACAATCCAATATGGGTCATTTTTTATCATCTTACCAAGTTATCACATTTTCTTGCTATAAGAGAATATTTTCCACTAGAACGTTTAGCAATACTGTATATTAATGAAGTTGTAAGACTTAATGGAGTACCCCTATTGACTGTTTCTGATCGTGATCCCCGATTAACATCAAGATTCTAGAAAAGTCTCCAGAAGGCACTGGATACTAAACTCCGTTTCAGCACTGCCTACCACCCTCAAACTGATGGACAATCAAAACGTACTATTCAAACCATAGAAGACATGTTGAGAACATGCTCACTTGACTTTCAAGGTATGTGGGATCAATTTTTACTTTTGTTTGAATTTTCTTATAATAATTGCTTACATTCAAGTATTTAGATTCCACCATAGGAAGCGTTATACGGAAAGAGATGTGGCACACCAACCTGTTGGGATGATGTTAGTGAAAGAGAACTCGTATTCCCAGAAGTTGTGGAGGAAACGATGGAAAGGGTAAAGGTAATCCAAAACCACATTAAGGCAGCTCAACGTAGACAGAAGAGCTATGCTGATAACCGAAGGAGTGATTTGGAATTTCAGGTTGGATATCATGTTTTCTTAGAGGTATCTCCATTGAAGGGTTTTATATGTTTCGGTAAGAAGGGTAAATTGAGTCCCATCTACGTTGAACCATTCGAAATTCTATAACGAATTGGGGATGTAGCTTACCGTTTGGAAATTATGCCAAGTCTCTCCAAAGATCACGATGTGTTCCATATATCATTGTTAAGAAACTACATGCCTGACAGTACGCATGTACTCACCTATGAGGAATTAGAACTAGAACCCGCTCTTTCTTATTGAGAAGAGAATGTCAAGATTCTTGATTCAAGATAACAAGTGCTAAGAAACTGGACGACTCGTCTAGAAAAAGTTCTTTGGAGAATTCATAAGATGGAAGAGGAAACGTGGGAACCCGAGGAACATATGATGAAGAACCACATGGGTCTTTTTACGCAGTAATACTCTAAAAATTACGAGGACGCAATTTTTTGAAAGAGGGGAGAATGTAACACCCCAAGATTCCATGGTATGTTTCTCTTTGAATAATACAGTAGCATGTGTGGTACACAACATCAAATTCTAACACACCACAACCAATCCAACTGGCCGTTATTAAAATTAATACCAACTTTTTTAAATTTTATAAATTTTATCTGTCAAAATGAACTTTATTTTTGGATTCGGAATATCAAAATTTGATTATGGTGAATTTTTGGTATTTTTCTGAAAACATTCGATTTTTGATTAAGAGTGAAAAAACGGAGTTATTGTTTAAAAACAAATTTTTATTTAAATAATTATTTACTTCATTTAAATTTATTTTAGGTCAAAATAGATACATAATACTTATATATGTTTATTGTAATTCATTGGAGCCAGTTTATAATAATTTTAGATATATAAAACATTTATTGAACTTTTCACCCTCTTTTACCCACCTCCTTGGAGAATTTGAAAATTCATAAAAAACATAATTTTACCACTTATGTGAGTGTAATTTCAAAAATCTGTGAGATATAGTTGATATCAATAAGAAAATTTTGGTTCAATAAGATAAAAATAATTTTTGCTGAATAGTAACTTTTTTACTTTTATTTACCACGGTTAAAGGTAAATAGGTTAATTAAGGGTAAAAATGATATTATTATTACCCTAACACATGTTCTAATTCTATTATATATGTTTAATTCGTCAAAAAAACCTAGGAATAAAATATGATCCTTTAGGTCCACTTGGAATAGATTATGACACTTATTATTTTATTTAAAGAAGAGTTAAAAGAGTTAAAATCAATGTTTAATAACTAAACCAATTTTAATATAGGGATTCACATAAGATAAATTCGACTATAAATATTAATTAAAAATCTAAAAATATTTCCAATATAATGGTATTTTATTTATATTATTTATACAGTTAATAATTTAATTTATTTATGAGACAATTACGAAGCAGTAATTACCTAATTAGTGAACTATTAAAATAATTGATATTATAAATATCCAAATAAATTTAATTTGAGACATTTTATGAATATCACTAATTTTATAGATTAATATGACATTTTAGGGTTGGTTGGATGAATTTTTTAGATGTAATATATCTGTAATGAATTTAGAAAAAACAAAATACCAAAGTGTCAAAATTTACATAAAAGAGTTTTTAAAAAAATATTATATTATTAATTGATATTCTATTCCTAAAAATCTATGGTTTGGAAAAAGTAATTATATAATGATATGTGTATCATTAATGAACCACTTGGGGTTTGGTTGGAATTATATAGTAATTTTATTAACCATTTAATGTAAAAATACAAAGATACGTGGTAAATGTCAAACTATTTAACGAAGAGTTAAATCTAAAAGATAATGTTAATATATTGAACCAAACATGTCTCAAACCAATTGGTTGAGTTCTGTTCAACTCATCCGCACCTTTGAAATTAAATTATACATTTTGGAGCCATTATAAACCGAAAATAATTTTATTATAAAATAATATTTATAGTTTTTCCTAAGGTTCCCCACACTGGTCTTATAAAAGGACACTCCCCCTTCTCTATAATTAAAACCTTAAAATCCATTTTGCTTAGCCAACCCCTGCTCAAATACCCTATCAAATGACCACCCTTAATCCTAGACGCCTTCTTTAATCATAAAGCAATCCTAATGATCCCTTTTAATCAAATCAAAATAAAGAACCTGAAGAAGACGTAAATATTTCATCTCCTCTTTCAAGTTCCTTTTTTCTTCCACTTCCTTTCAAATTATTTATTCAATTATAAAATAATAACTCCAGTATCTTATATATATTGTGACGTTATTATGAATATTGTATGACCATATTCATTATTCAATCCATCCGTTGAATGACATGTCACCATACGTGTGTACGTACAGATTCTCATCTCCACGTCGTGGTGTAATTGTTATTCAATACATTATTATTTTGATGAAATAATAATGATGTGTATTTAATTTAAATAATAAACATAACATGAATATTATTCTGTATATATGATATAACATCCAATTATATATAATTTTAATATAAAAAGAATGATATTGTCGCTCGTGCGTACGTAGGGATTACCGTCTCCACGAACGCGATGAGATCCATTCCCCATCATATCCATTCCAGATTAATTTTCATTTGATCATTAAAAATCATATTTAAAGACTTGATATCATTCTGCATTTCAATAATATACATCCTATCCATAACAAATATGACTCGCATAACAAATAATATAAAGGAAAACGAATATTTTAACACCCAAAACCACCATAATACTAAGATATTATTAACAAAGCAATGTTAAAAGATAATAAATGATATCATATTAATGTATATGATTATTTTATAATTTAATAACAATTATTTCACCATTATATAGGAGTTATCCTACCCTCATCCAAGGAAAAGTATAAGGTAAGGGTTAATTTCACAATCTCTTTATTTTTCGAGGTTGTTTTGACATAAGTATCTATTGGGACCTCTTTATCATCCACATCCATGTTTCTTACAAATGAATTTCAAAACATTATTAATATTTTATAAACTATGGGTTAAAGTCAAATATACCATTTTTTGACATTTTTATAAGATTTTTATAAAGGAATATTTCCTTCATTTTCCAAACAATGTCCTTTATAACCTTTTCGACAAAATTAAGGTAACAATGTCTTTTTTTATGTTATACGAAGGGTGCGACAATTTTCCATCGTTATAACATAATCAAATCTTCCCTTACAACCTTATAATAATATTTCCAAAATAATTTTTTTCTTTTATAATTTTATGAATTTTAAGTGATTTCAAAATAGAATGATATATTTCTCTAAAAAGGGTTTTTATTTCATCTATGTCAACCTCATTTGATGGATTTTATGATTATTTGAAGTTGATTTATTATGATACAAAACACCCATATGGTATTGAATGTTTTGTGATATCTTTTACTATGGATGTGTTATTTTTATACCATTCATAGTTTATGGATAATGTATTGAAATTTCGTGTGCTAGTTTTAATACGAATGTTTATGTTATGTTTAAACATTTTCATATGAGGAATGGATTGGACTTAGTATGTGAATGGTGGAGCCCTCTATAGCTCCACGATGACTTGGTAGGTCTCATGAGACAAACTAGTGTCTTGGAACAAGGACTTGACAAAATCGTATTTTTAGTTTTTGCACAAGGCATTGACTATGTGGTTATGAAAGTCTGGCATTATGAATTCCATCATTATGAAAGCGGTTGTTGATTTTTCATGTGATTATTCGACTTGTAGAATATCCATGTGAGTAAGTAAATGGAATTATTTTATTTTATATTTGCCAAATTATGCTGAATATCATGTTTAAAAGGATTTTGTTTTAGTCTTATAAATTTCCTTACATGCTTATGCTTATTTATGAATGTTTCCTCTATATTGTTATCCTTACTGAGCATCTGAGCTCACTCCTTTCTATGTTTTATTTTTCCCAAGATGCGAAGAAGTATTTTATGAATGACCTGTACGGATAGTCTGAGGGGATATTAATGTGGTCTATGGAAACAATATGGTTGTAGTTTTTCATTTTATGATTTAATTTAAACCACATGAATGTATCTAGTACTTCCAAAGCTACTAAACTAACCTTTCTTTCAACACTTGACCTTTTTTTATCATGCCATTTTTATGTAATAATGCACCGACTCTGGGTAACCGGGATCAGGGAGTTATAGTATCCTTGCATCCAAGGACACATGAGACTAATGTTTGTGGTTATACTCAATAATAGTTCAACATGAATCTCTCACATGGAAATTAAAGAAGTCGTGTACTTCTCACCACTGGCCTAGGTATCACCCTTTTACAGCCACTTAGAGAATAAAAATGGCTTGTAGTAATGTCTCTATACTAACTTGTTTATATTATTATAATACACATATGTTTCCATTATATTGTATTTAATATCCAAGTAGTAAAAGGGAACCATTACATTGATGAATAGGCCTGATGTAGAAGCGGAAACTTGCTCCTTTATATCAGTTTATTACTTTTAATCTTCCATTGTATTATTTTAAAATATTCAATGCAGTCACCGTTGTTAATACCTCATTAATTGATGGACATTGTGAATGTTTCATTAGCAATAAATGCCTTTGACCTTTTGGAATTGTCTTTCAATTTATTCGCCATAAGAATTAATACATAATTTTCGTTTATTCTGATTCACTAGGAAAACCATACCTAGATAGGTAATGGAGAATTTACTCAATACTTTCTCATTTTATAATATAAAACGAAACTTGAGTAATGGTGGTGAAAATGATATAAGAAAGGGATCCATTTAAAGATCTTGATCAATATTTCAATTTACACATGTCGGTGTACATCACCTTATTCATATCATTACTTCTCTTTCTCATTAAAAACATCTCGGAGATGAGACTTTATGTTATATCATCTATGTCATGGTGTAGGGACCGCTACTGTCACCAAACGTTGATGAAAGCATAATGATATAACTATTATATTCTTTGTACATTAGTCTCTTGTAAGTAATTTTCACACTCACTTCTTGAGGTAGTTTAAAAGTGTTGGGGATACTGACACCCCAAGTTTCCTATATCATAGTACCATGCGCACGCTCCTATACTATTGATGGATACTCGTGTCAGTGTGGACATTTTTCCAATATTTATTGCAGTTTCAACTTGTGGTAGAACATGCCATTTTCTACAAAAAAATGAATTTTAGTAGATGAGTGCCTTTTATCTGGATTACTATTTAGACATTTTTTGATTAATTACTTAAATCATTTTACGTCTCCCACAATTTTATCAGATTCTAGGAACCCTCTGTGCTAGAATCGGAATACTCAATCACTTGAGTAATCTACTGGAAAGGATCTCGGAATGCCCCCTCATAGTCTACTAGCTATGGCTACGCCACTACTTGGAGGGTTCTAGGTAGGCTTTTGGCTGGCCAACCGCTATAGCTTGCGGCTCCTCGATCTGTTGACTGAAGTCCAAGATACTAAAATTCAGAACATGATTTACTCAACACTTGTATCTAATATTACAACAACCTATATATGACTATTTCTTTGCTGCAATTTTAGTTATGTCAACCCATAATTCTTATAAGGACTCCCCAGTAGTAAGAGGCACCCTCAGCTATGGAATGACCGACACATCAAACAACTGGTTTCTTCCAAACATGAATGACAGAAGGCAGTTATGACATAATATATATTTTGAGGGTTTTATTATTATTTTTATGTGATGAGTGAAATCACTTTCTATTTTCATAAGCATATACTATGTCATCGCACTCACAACTGACAATGCGAGAAATAGAAATTTCATCGCGTCACATGTTCATTATATCTTGAATGCTTGTTTATAATTATACTTTGTGATTTCACAATAAATTACGCATGCACAAAAAATAATAAACCATGCAAAAATAAAATGAAAACCTGATCATGAGCCGGTACTATTGGTTGATCCGTTGTGTGAAAAAACGGACCAACCAAAACCCTAGGGGTAAGTTCCATTTTATCGTGTGGCTTGCAACTTAAATAGCATCTTCTTCTCGTCCAATGTAACTATTATATGGTGTTTCACCATCACTTGGTGTGAAGTACATCACACCTTGTGTTGTAATTATACAACAGTACTCGCACGCAGGTGAGGGGGTCTTGGGGTATAAATGTACAACTCTAATAATGGGCGTTCATGCCCTTACACATATAATTACATTTGAGATGACACGCAGATCACATTTTATTTAATTAAAATAATTACTAAAATACCATGAAATAATTAAATAAATAATAAAATAAAACACACCAAACATGCATTGGTCAGGCAAAGCTCATGATCAAAATACACATTAAACTCGCGTATATAAATTAAATGCAGAATAAAATTAAACTTGCATTATAATTAAGAATGAGGGAATTTTAATTGAATTAAAAATTTCACTCTAATTTTGAATCCAATATTAATGTCGTTCGGTCCCAATTTAATTAATTTTATTTCAAAACTAAAATTAAATTAATCTACTAATTTAATTTATCACCAATTAAATTAATTACGTGGCCTTAAATAAAAACCAAGTATAATATTTAATTTATTTAATTATGTACCAAAATTAAATTAATTAATTTAATTATCCTTTTTTATTCAAATAAAACTACTCGAGCCCCATAAACCACGGGCAGGGCCTGTGCAGGTTGGGGTGAAACTGCGTAGGCTCATCTCAGGCTATGCTGAACCCATGTGGGGTTGTTCTAGACTGATCAGGCCCACCCACGCTCATTTATGGGTGGGCAGACCCGCCTGATCACCTAGTGAGGCAAATCCACTTGTTGTAGACCAAAATGAACCTAAAAAGGGTACCTCATGGTGGTGTGTGTTTCTCTGTGGGTTCTGGAAGTCTGGGTTTCTTTTATGGAAGTAGAGGCGGGCCTTCTCATCGGTAGCCGGGTAGTGGAGTCGGCCGGTGGAGCACTAGATGGGAGGTTGCCCGACCTATGCAGAGCGATGAGGGAGGTCTCGGGTTGCTGCTGGTGTGGTGATGACTCGGTGCTTTCCGGCCAAGGCAGAGCGGGGCACCGCCAACATGGAGGAGCCAGAACATGGACACCTTCCTTTTGAAGGCTGGGGTGCAGAGGCGGCGCCCGGGAGCCAGGGTGCGGGCTGCGCCATCTTGGATCAGCGAGGTGAAGTGGCCAGATTCTGCGGATGTTGTTAAATACCGGATGCACGACTTGTCAACGTGGGAGTAAGGCGATGCAAATATAGGGTCGCCTGAAACAGTGCCTTCTACGGTGCAGATAGGATGACCTTTTCACGCTTGCTGAGGGAGAAGACCCCAGACGGGGTGAGGGAGATCCAGGTCTGTCGTAGGCTACTTCGGTATGCCGATTCAGGGGGCCCTGGGGTCCCAGGATGGTGGGCTTGGCTTGGTGCATCTCCACAGCGGCGCCTTGTCTTGGTTTGGGTTGTCGCCGCAGCACCTGGTGAACCTGTGGGAAGGAGAGGAAAAAGAGGGGGTGGCCAGCGCTGATGCAAGGGAGAGGAAACTCGACTATTTGCACAGGAAGAGAAGGAGGAGACCTTCAGGCTGCTGCACATGGGAGAGGTGGGGTTTCTCGGCCCCCCAAATAGTTTTTTGTTTGTTTTTTTCTACTTTACTTTATTTCCAGTCTTCCCACTTGACTTTCTTTCCTCACCCCACCCTTATTTTTGTTTTCTTTTCATGACCTGCTTTGCATGTCAGCCCCCTTACCTTTTTTTTAATTTTCTAAAGCGTACATGTAGGCTACAAAATATCAAACCATATAATAATAAAATAATATTATAATATAACAATATAATAATAAAATTATTACTATAATTAAATAATTAATATTATAATAAAATTATTATAACAATAAAATTAATAATCCTCATAGGAGAATACTATTCCGGTGTAAATGGATAAAGAGAAAATTGGTTTATCAAATTTGAACCACATTAAACTATCGGTTTTATTCTGAATTTTGAACATTGGATGACCACAGAATTGTCATCCTGTATCAGATTTGAATGAGGTCAGCGGCCTTGGGACCGTATTGACGTCCTCTTCATAAGTTAATGAAAACTTAATTTTTCTTGGCTTAAAATCGACACACGCTCTCTCTGATACCACAAGTTGGATTCGGGTGTGTAGGGGAAGCCCCATACAGGTGGGTTTTTAATGATTTTCTGTCAACGTTCGACGTAAACAGGTCGACGTTGGCACATAGCATTGTAACACCCCAAGATTACACGGAACCCTTCTCTTTTAATAATACAGTTGCGTGTGTTGTACGCATCATCGAGTTCTAACACACACTACAACCAATCAAACTAGCCTTTATGAATAGTAATACCTACTTTTTGAAATTTTATAAATTTTTTCTCTCAAAATGTACTTCATTTTTGGATTTGGAATATCAAATTTAGCCTAGGGTGATATTTTGATACTTTTCGGATAACTCTTATATTTTTATGAATAGTGAAAATTACTAAATTTTAATTAAAAACTACTTTTTTAAACAAAATAATTAATAGTGATAAATTATGAATTTTAGTGGACTTAAAGTATACGTAGAATATATTTTTTCCATTTAATACAATGTTGGTCATTGGACATAATTTTACAATTAAATCGGACATAAACAAGTGTCAATCTTTTGATAGTTATTATATCTTAAAAACACGCTATTTGTTTTGACAGCGGGATTTAATTTTAAATTAATTTCTGCCACTTCATTATTTTGAAATTGGAAAAATGGATTCCATAATTGGAATCAAGATTTACAAATTGTGTAAATAGGTAACATTTATTTTTAGACATTTTGAATAATTACTTCCTTAAATAATTTATTTACCATGGTTAATGTGTAAATCCCGTAAATAAGGGTAAAAAATAATATTAAAATAATAATAAATTATCCTAAAACGTATCCTAACCTTACTGATGGATACATTTCCGACCATGGGAATCTTTGTGTGAATTTTAGGGCCACACGGATCCACTTGTAGGTGATAGGGACACTTTATATTATTGAAGTTAAAGTAAATACAAAAATGACATTAGCTTATATCTTTTAGAAAAAAAATTTACATCGGGTTATATATGTTATATTTTCTATTTAAAATATTAAATATAAAGCTAAAAGGATTTTCTACTTAATGGTATTATATTTATAATTTTTAGACATTGAAATAGTAAAAATATATATATCACAATAATGATGTATTATTTTCCTTATTAATGAAAGAATAAAATAATTGGTATTATAAATGTTAAAATAAATATAATTTGAATGATTTGATTACATACACGAATTTTATTGGTTAATTTGACATGTTAGGATTTCTTAAATGAATATGGTTCGAATTAATAAATTTTTTAAGACTTTTACAAAAATCAATTATTGAGTAGTGTCAAAATTGACATAAATGAGTTTTTAAAACAAATAATATATTATTAATTTATATTTTATTCTTAAAAATCAAAGGATCGGCCAAATGAATTAAATAATTATTGGTCAATAATTAATGGACCACATTGAGGTCACATTGATTATATAGTATGTTTATGAACAATATAATATAAAAATAAAAAGTTACATGGTAAGTGTCAAACTAATTAACTAATATTTAAAACTAAAAGATAAGGTTAATATAATGACCCAAACCGGTCTAAAATCTATTAGTTTAAATAATTTCGACCCATAACCACCTTAGACTTTTAATAATCCACTTTTGATCCTTTATAAACTGAATATGATTTTATTATAAAATAATATTTATCTTTTTCCTAAAGAGCCCCTCACCCGTCTTATAAAAGGGAACTCCCTCATTAATTCACACCTTAAAATCCATTTGGATCATCCAAAATCTTCCCATATATCCTCCTAAATTTCCCCACTTCATCGTAGAGGCCTTAGTTTGATCAGAAAGTCAACCTATGGAGCCCTTTTGATCAAATCAAAAGGAAGAACCCGAAGAAGAGGTAACATCTTCACCACACTCTTAAAAGTTCCTTTCTTCTTCAACTTATTAATTCATTGTTAATTCCATTCTAAAATATTCAATCTAGTATATTATATATTTTTTTGATTTTATTATAATTATGGAATAAACAAATTCCGTATTCTATCCATCCCTTGAATGACATGTCACCATACGTGCGTACGTACGACCTACCGTCTCCACGTTGTGATGTAATTGTTATTCAATATATTATTATTCGGATGGGTATAATAATGATGTATAATTAATTTAAATAATAAATATAAATGATAATTATTCTGTCTATATGATATACCATCCAATTATATATTATTATAATATCAAAAGAATGAATTGTCGCTCGTGCGTACGTACGGACTACTGTCTCCACGAACGCGATGAGATTCATTCCCCATCGTATCCATTCAAGAATAATTTTCACATGATGGTTAAAAATAATTTTTAAAGACTCAATATCATTCTGGATATGAATATGATACAACATATCCATAAAAAACACTGCTTATGTAAGAAAACATATAAAATAAAATGAGTAAGTTAACACCCAAAACGACGATAATACTATGATTTTATTAACAAAGCAATGTTAAAAGATCATATATGATATCATATTAATATATATGATTATTGTATAATTTAAAAACAATTATTTCACAATTATACTGGAGGTTAACCTACCTTCTACCAAGGAAAAGTACAAGGTAACGGTTTATTTCACAATTTCTTCATTATTTGAGGTTGTTTATACGTAATTATCTACTGAGACCTCTTTATCATCCACATCCATGTTTCTCAAAAATGTATTTCAAATAATTTTCACTATTTTACTGAATATGGGTTAAATTCATTTATACCACTGTTTGACTTTTTATAAGATGTTTATAAAGGAATTGTAGAGACCCTAAGCTTATCGTACATGGACATTACATTACTTTTGCAGAATACTTAGTACATAACAAAAACACACACACACAAGGATCGTAATAGTTTAGTGTCTTTGGAAACTCGGAACGTAATCTTCTAATCGTGGTGAAAGATCTTCAATATCTCCCATAAAGATCTTCCCTTCTTTTTTTTATACCTAAAACATTTCTTTATATCCTGGGGAAAAGAAAATATAAAAGGGTGAGCTCAAATGCTCAGCAAGGGCAAATAAAGGAAATAAAAATCATATCATATCTTTTTGAAAATCAAAACCTGCAAAAGAGATCATAATATCTTATCATGGAATAATTCATAGAAGTGAAAATGAGATCCCCATAATCATAACATAAAACTTGAAACTTTGTGGCATGCACACATAATCATGGAAAATCATTTCTTGTTAGTCATGACTCATTGCCAAGACTATCTTAGTGGACAAAGTCCCTTTCTGAACCGAGTTCACTCCTCGTTTCAGTCCTGTATCACTGAACCGGTATAACCTACCGTTCCAGCCCTGTCTATCTCATGAGATATAAAATCATTATCCAATGCATTGGAGGGAGATATAGGTCCCACCCATCTTATAATGAATCGTTTCTTATGTGTGCCACATAATCATAAAACATACATCATCGCATAACACATGTAACAAAAATGGGATTCTTGAAACATCATGACATCATAAATCAATTCATATAAGATAAAGGAATTCATAAACATAATTCCATCACAACATAGTCAAATCAATGTAAAAATATGGATAGAAACAGAACCCTTTAGTATCTTAGATGGAAAATAATTTTGATAAAACACTTTAATTGAATTCTTGAGGAAAATATCCTTTCATCTTCAAAATCAATTTCTTTTCACAAAACATCATGCAATTTTAAAAGAAAGAGATTTTATTGAAAATAGTCATGAAATCTTTTAGATGAAGCTTCATGAAAATAAGGCTTTATAAAACAGTAGAAATCCGTTCGTGCCGTATAAGTTAAAAAAAACATTCTTCGTACTTTTGTCGGAAAAGTCAAAAAGTACCTCATACGAAAAACGACAAAAGATTCCTTTCATACGTATTACTAAAAACTCACCGAAGGGTAAAAATGGATTTAAAAAATTTTAGGTGGATGTAAATAATATTACATATTGAGTAAACATGGATGTGGATGATAAAATACACCCCAGTAAATACTTACGAATAAACAATCTTGGATAAAAATGAGATTGTGATATTTCCCTTACCTTAGGTCCGATTTGCTTCGTATGTGTCCGAACCTCCTGTATAATGATTTAAATAATGTCATTGACTTATTACAGAATCATATTCATTGTTATGATATCATATATGGTTCACTTATGACATTATATTACTCGTTCTTTTGTAAATTCCATGTTAAAGAAGCGTTTTGGGTAAAATCGTTTCATTTATCGTAGGTGTTTTGACTTTTTGTTCTTGACATTATTATTACTTATATCATGATTTAATTACATCCAGAATATAAAATATGATTTATATATCATATATATTCAGTATATATATATATATAATAGATAGATAAATGAAATGAAAAACACCGTTCATGGAGACGGTAGTCCGTACGTACGCATGAACGCTGTTTTTCTTTCTTTATTGTCTTGAATGGAAGTAAGTAGATGACATACATATATATATATATACATAAATCCAGTATCATTATTATGTCATATATTTCATTAGTACTTATTATATATACTTTATAATCATTCATGAATGGTTAATCATTAAGAATGAATCTCATCGCGTCGTGGAGACGGTATTCCGTACGTACGCACGAGCGATGATATCATTTCCATAATTATTGAATTGTATTGGAGTGGATTATACAATATATCAGAATCAATATGATGTTGTAATAACTATGTATAGTTATTCTTTACACCATTATACCCATCCTTGTAAGGTGGTGGTGGAAAATAGATTACACCACGGCGTGGAGACGGTATTCCGTACGTACGCACGCGCGGTGATTTCTTTTTCCGTAGGATGGATAGATGGTGAAATAGAGTTGTTTCATACTTATAATAACATATCAGTATATGAGTGATACTGATGTTATTACTTCATAATGAAACAACCTAAGAAGAAGAAGTGGAAGAAGAAATAAAGATGAAAGAATTGGTAACGGTAATTACCTCTTCTTTGAAGCGCCTCTTTGAGACCTCCTCTTAGGGCACTAAAATTGGTCTTTGAGGAAGACCAAAACCTCTAGGATGTTTCTAGGGAAGTGGAGAAGAGATTTTGGCAGGGGTTGGCCGAGTTTGAGTGCTCAAATTGGTGTGAGGAGGAGGGGGAGGAGGTGTCCTTTTATAAGGGAGGAGAGGGGCACCTTAGGAATATCTCAAAATATTATTTTATTATAATGTCAAGTTCGGATTTAATTAGCTCCAAATTGATTTATTTCGAGGCTAAGGTGGGGATGGGTCGAAATACTCTCATCCAATAGAATTTAGACAAGTTTAGGTTCCTATTTTAACCTTATCATTTAGATTTAACATTAAGTTAAATAATTTTACTTTTACCGTGTCTTCTTGTGTTCTTATACTATAACTTTAATAAACTTACTATATCAAGCCAAACGAACCCCAACTTGTTTATTATTAATACATATATCCTTATCTAAGTCATGTGGCCGAACCTTAGATATTTTTGGAATAAAATAACACTTAATAATATAATATTTGATTTAAAAACTATTTTGTGTCAATTTTTACACTATTTGATATATGATTTTTGTGAAAGTCATAACAGAATTATATGTTCGAACCAAGTTGATTAAATCAACACTAATATATCATAGTAACCTAGAAAATTAGTGGAATTCATAAAAATTCTCAAATTACATTTATTTTGGTGTTTATAACATCAATTATGTCAATTGTTCATAAATAAGATAATTACTGCATCATCTTTGTGTCATAAATAAATTATATTATTTGATGTCTAAAAATTATAAATAAAATACCATTATTTAGGAAATCATTTTAGCTTTTAACGAATATTTATAGTCGAATTTATCTTATGTATAACCCCATATTAAAAATGATTTACTTATTAAACATTGATTTTAACTATTTTAACCCTTCTTTAAATAAATTAATAATAAATGTCCTAATCTAATCCAAGTGGGCCTAAATGGTCATATTTTATTCCTAAGTTTGTTTTTGGTCGAATTACACTTGTCCAATAGAATTAGGACATGTGTTAGGGTAATATTAATATCATATTTACCCTTAGTTACCCTATTTACTATTAATCGCGGTAAAAATAGTAAAAAGTTACTATTCACCAAAAAATTATCTTTATCTCATTGAACCACATTTTACTTACTGATATCAACCGTGTCTGTCGGATTTTTGAAATTCCATTCACAGAAGCGGTAAAATTAAGTTTTATGCAAAATTCAGTTTTTAACCTACCACTTAGTAGTTTCACTATTCATCAAAAATTGATGTTTTTCAGATTAATGCCAAAATTTCATCCTAAGCTATATTTCATATTCCAAATTCAAAAATGAAGTCTATTTTACCAAATTCATAACATAGAAGATTCATTAATTAATTTTATAATTAAATCCCACTGTTAAAATAAATAGCGTGTTTTTATGAAACAATATATACCAAAAGATTGACACTTGATTATGTCTGGTTTAAATGTGCAATTACAACCAATGACCAACATTGTATTAAATTGTAAAAATATATTCTAAATATACTTTATAACCACTCAAATTAATAACTTATCACTATTAATTATTTCGATTAAAAAAGTTGTTTTTAATTAAAATTTAGTAATTTTCACTATTCATCAGAATATGAAAGTTATCCGAAATGTACCAAAATTTCACCTTAGGCTAAATTCGATACTCCGAATCCAAAAATGAAGTCCATTTTGAGAGCTAAAATTTCTAAAATTTAAAAAGTGGTTATTACTATTCATAACGGCTAGTTTTAATAATATTTTAATAGCATATCGTTGTTTCGTGAAACTCAGTATTGCGTACTACACACGCTATCGAGGAAGGTCGCGATTGCGTATAATGCAAGGCAAGTCAAGGATGCGTGTTGTGCAAGCTTCTTTTGGTGTAGCGTACAACACAAGACATTAGTGAAATTAAAAAGAATATTTTTCATAAAATTTCGGGGTGTTACATTCTACCCCCCTTAAAATGAATTTGGCCCTCGATATTCGTCGGGGTTATAAATGGTTTACTATTAGAAATTTTCTTTAATAGAAACCCACATCGTAAAAAGGAATTCCAAAACTTGGCTTTAAAAACTAAAGTATGAAATGTAACGATTACCCAAATAAACTAATCACTGGGTTTCCACATAGGTGAAAATATGGATATGAAAGAGAAATCTAACCGTCATGTTCTGATGGAGAGTGGTAGAGAACATGGCTATGGAAAATCCAACAATCACAAATCCATAAATTTGTGACGATCTAAGGTACCATCTGATTCATCAGGTATAAGATCACTAGGACAACATTTTTGGTTTTCAAGATCATTTCCCTAAAGTTGAAAATTTGAATTAGAATAAATACTTTCTTTATTTTGGTACAATCTCACTGTTGTTCATGCCTTGAAAAATTTCCACTTCATCTCTTAAATAAATGAAGTTGAATTTGTTATTCGTGAAGTGTTAGCAGATCATGTGATAGAATGACGGGTCATTCCATCTGTCTTAAACAAAAGGTTAGCAAAAATTATATACATAAGTCGATCTATAGTGAGATTAATCATATATGGTTCCTAAAATGAACTTATATTTCACATATCATACTGCTTAATATAATAAAACTAGTTTTCTACTAAACAGGGACTTCCTGTAGGTCAGTGGTAGGCGATAAAGGCCAGTCGCACTTCGGTTGTGGGTTCGATTCCTACAGCCTTGTCCGAAGCGATGGGCTGTCGCCCGTCCTGCAGGTTGTCCTTTTTCTAAAACTACGTTACTATAACATCCCATAAATAATATCGAAAATCTTCTATCCTTAAACAATACTAACTTATGTCCAACATAATCCAGTCTAATCTTTAGGCTTATACATAATACTGCAGTCCACTCTCATAATATAGTGACAATGATTACCAGAGATTTAACACCATCGTCGATCCCCATATATCATAAGATATGTTTTGTTGGTCACATTCCAAACATTCAAAGTCCTTAATCATGTAATCTCTTGAATACCTTAGTGAAAACATGAATTCAGTTAAAAGTTAACACTTTCCACATACCAAAATCCTCAAAATTCTATATACTCAAATCATGATATCACTTAGTCCTTATATCAATCATGAGCTCATGAATACTGTTAGACATTTAATTTTCTCCTTATCCCTTCATTATTCCCATATCATCTACATTCCAAAAATATCTGAATAACCTTTCATGGATACTGGTAACATTAATCAGACAACAATGTAACAATCCTTACATGTCTCTTTATTCCATATTGCCATGAGATTACTTATACAACATTACACATGATAAACATGTAATAATTCCACTACATTCTTAAACCATTGACCGAGCTTCAACAATTCTTTCATCTCACATATCATTTGTAGTCTCTTCATCATCATCCACATAAATACTTCCCATACGACCATACTGATTATCTTCATGAGACTTTCCCTTAGGGAATTGGTTTGCATAATGCCCGTACATTCCACATTTAAAACATTTAACCATTGTTGATGTCGTAGCAATACCATTATCCTCATCCATGTTGTTAACTGAACCTTTTCCTTTGAATTTACTTGCTTTGTGTCCTTCTTTTCCACACCCAAAGCATCTTCCAGTTCCGTTGAAACATTCTCCTTGATGCCTCTTCCCACATGATTTACATAGGGGAAATTGAACTTTCTTTCCTCTATGATCATCATGAAACTCCATCTTTCTCTTATTAGCCGAGTCAGGAAACTTACCAAATTTTACTTTATTGATCATATTACGAGATTGCTGATTCGGCATAATAATGATGTTTGGACTTCCAAATCCCATTTCATTATGAAGAATATCATTCCATTGTCCATCATATCCTCCATTATCGTGAATCATCTTGTTTCCATCCATTTTCTAAAACCCAAAAGAATAGTGTGATAGGAAAAAATCATAATAAAGGGGGAGTAACTTCAATATCTAACATCTTAGGTTTAATTCTATGATCGTTAACGTAATTCTAGTACTATAACCTATACACATACTTAACCTTAGAGACATCTCTAGACATACCTTAGAAATATCTCTAGGGATCTCACTAAAGTTCTTTCATCCTAGTTTCCAAAGGTTGACTAAACCTTTCCTCTGATACCAACTGTAGAGACCCTAAGCTTATCGTACATGGACATTACATTACTTTTGCGGAATACTTAGTACATAACAAAAACACACACATACAAGGATCGTAATAGTTTAGTGTCTTTGGAAACTCGGAACGTAATCTTCTAATCGTGGTGAAAGATCTTCAATATCTCCCATAAAGATCTTCCCTTCTTTTTTTTTACCTAAAACATTTCTTTATATCCTGGGGAAAAGAAAACATAAAAGGGTGATCTCAAATGCTCAGCAAGGGAAAATAAAGGAAATAAAAATCATATCATATCTTTTTGAAAATCAAAACCTGCAAAAGAGATCATAATATCTTATCATGGAATAATTCATAGAAGTGAAAATGAGATCCCCATAATCATAACATAAAACTTGAAACTTTGTGGCATGCACACATAATCATTGAAAATCATTTCTTGTTAGTCATGACTCATTGCCAAGACTATCTTAGTGGACAAAGTCCCTTTCTGAACCGAGTTCACTCCTCGTTTCAGTCCTGTATCACTGAACCGGTATAACCTACCGTTCCAGCCCTGTCAATCTCATGAGATATAAAATCATTACCCAATGCATTGGAGGGAGATATAGGTCCCACCAATCTTATAATGAATCCTTTCTTATGTGTTCCACATAATCATAAAACATACATCATCGCATAACACATGTAACAAAAATGGGATTCTTGAAACATCATGACATCATAAATCAATTCATATAAGATAAAGGAATTCATAAACATAATTCCATCACAACATAGTCAAATCAATGTAAAAATATGGATAGAAACAGAACCCTTTATTATCTTAGATGGAAAATAATTTTGATAAAACACTTGAATTGAATTCTTGAGGAAAATATCCTTTCTTCTTCAAAATCAATTTCTTTTCACAAAACATCATGCAATTTTAAAAGAAAGAGATTTTATTGAAAATAGTCATGAAATCTTTTAGAGGAAGCTTCATGAAAATAAGGCTTTATAAAACAGTAGAAATCCGTTCGTGCCGTATAAGTTAAAAAAAAACATTCTTCGTACTTTTGTCGGAAAAGTCAAAAAGTACCTCGTACGAAAAACGACAAAAGATTCCTTTCATACGTATTACTAAAAACTCACCGAAGGGTAAAAATGGATTTAAACTATTTTATGTGGATGGAAATAATATTACATATTGAGTAAACATGGATGTGGATGATAAAATACACCCCAGTAAATACTTACGAATAAACAATCTTGGATAAAAATGAGATTGTGATATTTCCCTTACCTTAGGTCCGATTTGCTTCGTATGTGTCCGAACCTCCTGTATAATGATTTAAATAATGTCATTGACTTATTACAGAATCATATTCATTGTTATGATATCATATATGGTTCACTTATGACATTATATTACCCGTTCTTTTGTAAATTCCATGTTAAAGAAGCGTTTTGGGTAAAATCGTTTCATTTATCGTAGGTGTTTTGACTTTTTGTTCTTGACATTATTATTACTTATATCATGATTTACTTACATCCAGAATATAAAATATGATTTATATATCATATATATTCAGTATATATATATATATAATAGATAGATAAATGAAATGAAAAACACCGTTCATGGAGACGGTAGTCCGTACGTACGCATGAACGCTGTTTTTCTTTCTTTATTGTCTTGAATGGAAGTAAGTAGATGACATACATATATATATATACATAAATCCAGTATCATTATTATGTCATATATTTCATTAGTACTTATTATATATACTTTATAATCATTCATGAATGGTTAATCATTAAGAATGAATCTCATCGCGTCGTGGAGACGGTATTCCGTACGTACGCACGAGCGATGATATCATTTCCATAATTATTGAATTGAATTGGAGTGGATTATACAATATATCAGAATCAATATGATGTTGTAATAACTATGTATAGTTATTCTTTACACCATTATACCCATCCTTGTAAGGTGGTGGTGGAAAATAGATTACACCACGGCGTGGAGACGGTATTCCGTACGTACGCACGCGCGATGATTTCTTTTTCCGTAGGATGGATAGATGGTGAAATAGGGTTGTTTCATACTTATAATAACATATCAGTATATGAGTGATACTGATGTTATTACTTCATAATGAAATAACCTAAGAAGAAGAAGTGGAAGAAGAAATAAAGATGAAAGAATTGGTAACGGTAATTACCTCTTCTTTGAAGCGCCTCTTTGAGACCTCATCTTAGGGCACTAAAATTGGTCTTTGAGGAAGACCAGAACCTCTAGGATGTTTCTAGGGAAGTGGAGAAGAGATTTTGGCAGGGGTTGGCCGAGCTTGAGTGCTCAAATTGGTGTGAGGAGGAGGGGGAGGAGGTGTCCTTTTATAAGGGAGGAGAGGGGCACCTTAGGAATATCTCAAAATATTATTTTATTATAATGTCAAGTTCGGTTTTAATTAGCTCCAAATTGATTTATTTTGAGGCTAAGGTGGGGATGGGTCGAAATCCTCTAATCCAATAGAATTTAGACAAGTTTAGGTTCCTATTTTAACCTTATCATTTAGATTTAACATTAAGTTAAATAATTTTACTTTTACCGTGTCTTCTTGTGTTCTTATACTATAAGGTTAATAAACTTACTATATCAAGCCAAACGAACCCCAAATGGTTTATTATTAATACATATATCTTTATATAAGTCATTTGGCCGAACCTTAGATTTTTTTGGAATAAAATAACAATTAATAATATAATATTTGATTTAAAAACTATTTTGTGTCAATTTTTACACTATTTGATATATGATTTTTGTGAAAGTCATAACAGAATTATATGTTCGAACCAAGTTGCTTAAATCAACACTAATATATCATAGTAACCTATAAAATTAGTGGAATTCATAAAAATTCTCAAATTACATTTATTTTGGTGTTTATAACATCAATTATGTCAATTTTCCATAAATAAGATAATTACTGCATCATCTTTGTGTCATAAATAAATTAACTTATTTGATGTCTAAAAATTATAAAAAAAATACCATTATGTATGAAATATTTTTAGCTTTCTAATGAATATTTATAGTCGAATTTATCTTATGTATAACCCCATATTAAAAATTATTTACTTATTAAACTTTGATTTTAACTATTTTAACCCTTCTTTAAATAAATTAATAATAAATGTCCTAATCTAATCCAAGTAGGCCTAAATGGTCATATTTTATTCCTAAGTTTGTTTTTGGTCGAATTACACTTGTCCAATAGAATTAGGACATGTGTTAGGGTAATATTAATATCATATTTACCCTTAGTTACCCTATTTACTATTAATCGCGGTAAAAATAGTAAAAAGTTACTATTCACCAAAAAATTATCTTTATCTCATTGAACCACATTTTACTTACTGATATCAACCGTGTCTGTCGGATTTTTGAAATTCCATTCACAGAAGCGGTAAAATTAAGTTTTATGCAAAATTCAGTTTTTAACCTACCACTTAGTAGTTTCACTATTCATCAAAAATTGATGTTTTTCAGATTAATGCCAAAATTTCATCCTAAGCTATATTTCATATTCCAAATTCAAAAATGAAGTCTATTTTACCAAATTCATAACATAGAAGATTCATTAATTAATTTTATAATTAAATCCCGCTGTTAAAATAAATAGCGTGTTTTTAGGAAACAATATATACCAAAAGATTGACACTTGATTATGTCTGGTTTAAATGTGAAATTACAACCAATGACCAACATTGTATTAAATTGTAAAAATATATTCTAAATATACTTTAAAACCACTCAAATTAATAATTTATCACTATTAATTATTTCGATTAAAAAAGTTGTTTTTAATTAAAATTTAGTAATTTTCACTATTCATCAGAATATGAAAGTTATCCGAAATGTACCAAAATTTCACCTTAGGCTAAATTCGATACTCCGAATCCAAAAAAGAAGTCCATTTTGAGAGTTAAAATTTCTAAAATTTAAAAAGTGGTTATTACTATTCATAACGGCTAGTTTTAATAATATTTTAATAGCATATCGTTGTTTCGTGAAACTCAGTATTGCGTACTACACACGCTATCGAGGAAGGTCGCGATTGCGTATAATGCAAGGCAAGTCAAGGATGCGTGTTGTGCAAGCTCCTTTTGGTGTAGCGTACAACACAAGACATTAGTGAAATTAAAAAGAATATTTTTCATAAAATTTCGGGGTGTTACAGGAATCTTTCCATCATCATCCAAACATGGCCCTTTTTAACCTTTTCGACAAAATTAAGGTAAGAATGTCGTTTTTTAACTTATATTGAGGGTGCGGATATTTTCTAACATTACAAGATTGTCAAAGCTTCCCTTACATGCTTATAAGGATATTTTCAATGTAAATCTTTTATTTTATAATTATTTGACATTTAAATGATTAAGAAAAAGATATATTTCTCTCAAATAGTTTTGATTTCATCTATGTCAACATCCTTTGATGGATTTTATGTTTATTTGAAGTCGATTTATTATGATACAAAACTCTCATATTATAATGAAGTTTATGTGATATGTTTGACTATGGATGTTCTATTTTTATACAATTCATGGTTTATGGTTAATATATTGACCTTTCATATTCTAGTTTTAATACGAATGTGTATGATATGTTTAAACCTTTTCATATGAGGATTGTATTGGACTTAACAAATGACGGGTGGAGCTCTCTATAGCTCCTTGATTCATCGGTAGGTCTCATGAGACAACTAGACATGGAATTGGCCAAGTCCATTTCCCAATTTGATTTATGGTTTAGGCCATGGCCTTAATCATTTTAGACGTCTTGGCCAAGGCCTTGACAAAATGTTTCAGAATGTACGGCATTATACATTCCCTCATTATGGAAATAATATTGATGGTTCATGTGGTCATTCGACTAGTAGAATACCCATTATTATGTTTTATTGCATTACTTAATCAACTCATATTCATGCCATAAAAGTATACATGTTTATTATTGGAAAAGGCATGTGGTTTCAATTATTCACCATCATTAATATTTATATCATTTTCCACTGTATTACTTACCCTTAATGAGCATTTGAGCTCACCCATTTCATATGTTTCATTTTCCCCAGGATATGAAGAAGTTAGTTACGAGTGACCAGCAGGCATAATCTAGGAGGCTTGGATGCTTCTAATGAAATATATTTTTGTTCTCTTTCTCTAAAAGCGGTAAAGTTGAACATATGTATGACTCTTGTTTCTAATAATACTAAACTGATTGGCCTTTTGAGACATGATTTATTTGTGATCATGCCAATGATATGTAATAATGCACCGAATCTAGGTAACTAGGGTCGGGGTGTAACAATTTTTATCAGAAAATTTTAGTACATTCCTTGGAAACTAGATTTAGATAAACTCTGATTAGAGCACATATCCCTAAGATAGACTATGAGGATTAGTATAGAAGAACATCCTAGAATTTTTGTATTTTTTAGATTTTGTGAGTTTTCCGAGCAATACATCCCTTTCTGGATACGAGTAGGTAGAGGCGGCTATGGAATAGATTTACCTAGGGGTAAAACTCGAAAACACCGCTTTGAGCTAGACTCAAACGGGATCTAGTGCAGGACAACGGGCCTTGCTACACTCTTGGTTACGACACTCCCGGGGGATATTCTTAGGATAAATCTCATTTTCATTACAAACCATTATGAAGGGTTATTAGTATATACTTCCTCAAAAAAACATTTTTTTTATGATTATGGATTATATCAATAAACTTTTGAATTTATGTTAAGTGTTTTACAAGTATAGAATTTTGTATTTAGATTCATAAACTAATCAAGTTTATTCCATTATTTAGAAATGGTGCCTAGTGGAAGAAATAGAAATTGTATCAATTCACGCACTCCATGTAGGTATTGCCCTCCTGCTCAAGATAATTATAGTGGAGCTAGTGATGAAACTGGTGCTGAACTGCTAATCACCATACAGGGACAACTCACTCAGGTTATGAATAATAACCTTACTCGTATGGAGCACCCTGGTCCACAGCGTGGAGGATCAATGTTAGATCTTTTCATGAGGAATCATCCACCGACATTCAATGGGTGTAGAAATCCATCCGTGGATGAGCAATGGATAAACTCCTTAGAGAAAATATTCCATGATTTGGGGAGTAGCGAAAGGGAAAATGTTATCATGGCAGTTTACCGCCTCACTAGAGATTCTGACCAATGGTGGTCCTTGATTCAAAATACAAAGGAAGGTGATGAAGTATCAAATATGGAATGGAGGGAGTGAAAAGATATTTTCATAGAAAAATACTTTCCTCGTGACCATCGAGCAGATATGGAAAGACAATTTCTGAGTCTGAATCAAAAGGAGGATGAGAATGTCGTAAAGTATGAGGCTATCTTTACAAGGTTAGCAAGGTATGTTGCAGATTTTATATGTATCCCAACAATATGATTGATCGTTTCTTCGATGGGTTAAAACCATTCATATGTCAAGCATTAGTATCAAAATCCTTCTCATCATACGAAGATATTGCCTCGTGTGCAATCAAGACAAAAAAGGAATTCTATAAGTCTTATTATTTTAAATCAAAGCAAGAGAAGAAGAGATCTGGTGAACACTCTGGGAAAGGGAATAAGGAAATAGGGAAGAAGGTTTGAATTGAATTTCTACCCTGTGATAATTGAGGAAGGAAGCACCCTGGTGCCTGTCTAAAAGGAAAAGGAGTATGACACAATTGTGGAAAGAAAGTCCATATAGCTGGTGATTGTAAAGGAAAGAAAGACACAACTGATGTTCAATGCTAAAATTGCAGGGTGATGGGACATTATGCAAATGAATGTCCTAAGCGTCAGGGGAACTTACCTAAGAAAAGTCCAAGGGATCAAGGAAAAGCTTTTGCTATCACTAATGCTGAGGTACAAGCTCCGAAAGATTTGGTGGCATGTAATTTAATGGTTTTCTCTTGTTTAGGAAATGCATTATTTGATTCCGGATCATCGCGTTGTTTCATATATTCCCAGTTTGATAAGAAAATTAGATATTTCCAATTTGATTTTAGAAGGGTGTTTTCAGTAAAAACCCCTAAGGGAAGTATCATTACTACAAAGTTTTGTCAATCAGTCCCCATTAAGGCACATAAATATTCTTTATTCGCTGATCTCATAGCCATACCTATGATTGAATTTGATATAATCCTCGGTATGGATTTGATTTCGGACCAAGATGTGAATATTTATTTTAAGAAAAAGGAGGTTACGATTCTTGATGATGATGATAAGAAACACATTATCTTTAGAGCAGAATCATCACCACCTAATTCTAATCTAGATCCACCCCAATAGCTCAACTAAATTCAATTATCAGGGAGGAAGAGAATGAAATAATCGTGGGTGAGGAAAGGAATGTTCAAATAGAGAATGTACCTATTGTGATAGAATATGTTGACGTGTTTCCAGAAGATTTACATGGACATCCTCCAGAATAAGAAATTGAGTTTTCCATTGATTTAATTCCTGGTTCAAGGCCCATATCGAAAACCCCTTATAAAATGGACACTGTAGAATTAGTTGAGCTAAAGAAACAACTGGAGGAATTGAGTAATAAGGGATTTATTAACCCTAGTGTTTCTCCATGGGGAGCCCTGTCCTTTTTGTTAAGAAGAAAGATGGATCTATGAGGTTGGGCATTGACTACAGGGAGATCAATGCTATAACAATAAAGAACAAGTATCCCCTACCTCGCATTAATGAATTATTTGACCAACTGCATGGAGCTCAATACATTTCAAAGATTGACCTTTGATATGGATACCATCAGTTGTGTGTAAATAAGGAAGACATTCTAAAGACATCATTTTGAACAAGGTACGGGCATTACGAGTTTACATTAATGCCTTTTGGATTGACTAATGCTCCCTCTGTTTTCATGGATCTAACGAACAGAGTTTTCAAGGAATATCCTGATTACTTTGTAGTGGTATTTATTGATGATATATTGGTATACTCCAAAAGCTATAAAGATCATGAAAATCACTTTCACATTATATTGAAGACACTGAGAAGACATGAATTATATGGGAAGTTTAGAAAGTCTGAATTCTAGCTTCAAGAGATTTCTTTTCTTGGCTATATTGTCTCTAAGGATGGAATCTCTGTTGATCCTTCTAAGACAATAGCAGTCCAAGAATGGCCAGCACCGATGAGTATAACTGAGGTACATAGTTTTATTGGTTTAACAGGTTATTATCAATGTTTCGCCTAGAATTTTGCCCAATTGGCTAACCCATTAACGAAGCTCACACGTAAAGGGGTTAAATTTGTTTGGACAAAAGAGTGTGAAGAGTGTTTTGAAAAACTGAAGAGAAGATTAGTCAATTATCCTATATAGACTCTACTATCGGGGAATGATGGGTTCATCATTTATAGTGATGCATCAATGAAAGGAATTGGTTGTGTCCTTATGCAGAATGATAGGGTTATTGCCTATGCATCATGAAAACGGAAAATTCCAGAGAAAAACTATCCTACTCATGATCTTGAGTTAGCTGCTGTAATCTTGGCTTTGAAGATATGGAGACATTATATCTATGGTGAAAAAATGTGCGATTTATACAGATCACAAGAGTTTGATGTATATTTTCTCACAAAAAGAACTCAACATGAGGCAAAGGAGATGGATTGAACTACTAAAAGATTATGATTGCAGGATACACTACCACCAGGGGATGTCAAATAAGGTGGCAGATGCTTTGAGCAGAAAGGATCATGGAGTTTTGAATAAGATGAGAGTTGAAAGGGATCCTATTTTCATGGATCTAGTAATGTTGGATATGTGAATAACCATGGAAGGTGAAACATCGATACTTTTTCAAATGGTTGCCAAACCATATTTACTAGAGTGGATAAAGAGTTCTCAGACCAGTGATGAAGAGTTTCAAAAGAATATTAAAGGTGTGAATTATGGGAAATTGAGTGACTTTGTGTATGAAGATGGAATTTTGAAGATTGGGAACAGACTTTGTGTTCCCAATATACCTGATCTAAAAATAGAATTGTTTGATGATTCTCATAGTTCCAATTTCTTTATAAACCATGGGAGCACTAAAATGTATAGAGATTTGATGGAACATTTTTGGTTGGACAACATGAAGAGGGAGATTGCTGATTTTGTGTCAAGATGTATGGTTTGTCAATAAGTGAATGCTGGATGGCAACAATATGGAGTAGTCATGCAACCGCTTCCCATACCTGAGTGGAAATGGGATAATAGTACGATGGACTTTTTCATGGGACTACCAAAGACTCCTAGAAGGAATGATGCAATACGGGTCATTGTTGATCCTCTAACCAAGTCATCACATTTTCTTGTTATAAGGGAGGATTTACCACTGCAACCTTTAGCAATACTATATATTAATGAAGTTGTGAGACTTCATAGAGTACCCCTATCGATTGTTTCTGATCATGATCCTTGTTTTACTTCAAGATTCTGGAAGAGTCTTTAGAAGGCCTTGGATACTAAACTTCGTTTGAGAACTGCCTACCACCCTCAAATGGATGGAAAATCAGAACGAACTATTCAAACCTTAGAAGACATGTTTAGATCATGCTCACTTGACTTTAAGGGTATGTGGGATCAATATTTACCTCTGGTAGAATTTTCCTATAACAATAGCTTCCATTCAAGCATTCAAATGGCACCATATGAAGCATTATACGGAAAGAGATGTTGCACACCAACCTGTTGGGATGACGTTGGTGAAACAAAACTTGTAGGCCCAGAACTGGTGGAGGAAATGATGGAAATGGTGAAGGTAATCCAAAACCACTCTAAAGCAGCTCAATATCGGCAGAAGAGCTATGCTGAAAACCAAAGGAAGGATTTGGAATTCCTTATGGGAGATCATTATTTCTTGAAGGAATATTTATGGAATGGAGTTATACGTTTTGGTAAGAATGGTAAATTAAGTCACAGGTACATCAGACCTTTCGAAATTCTAGAATTAATTGGGGATATAGCATAACATTTGTAAATGCCGCCAAATATCTCCAAATTTCACGATGTGTTCCACGTATCACTGTTGAGAAAATATATGGTTGAACCAATGCATGTACTCACCTATGAGGAATTAGAACGGGAACCCGATCTATCTTATTGTGAAGAGCCTGTCAGGATTCTTGATACGAGAAAACAGGTAATGAGAAACTAGATGACTCGTCTGGTAAAAGTTTTATGGAGAAACCACAAGATGGAAGAGGAAACGTGGGAACCTGAGGAACTTATGATGAAGAACCAGCTGAGTCATTTTATGTAGTAATATACTAAAAATTTTGAAAACTAAATTATTTTAAGGAGGGGAGAATGTAACACCCCAAGCATACACGGTACGCTTCTCTTTTAATAATACAATAGTGTGTGTTGTACGCAACATCGAGTTCTTACATACACTACAACCAATAAAACTAGCCGTTATGAATAGTAATACCTACTTTTTTAAAATTTATAAATTTTAACTCTCAAAATAGACTTCATTTTTGGATTCGGAATATCGAATTTAGCCTAGGGTAAAATTTTGGTACTTTTCGGATAACTTTTATATTTTGATGAATAGTGAAAATTACTAAATTTTAAATAAAATCAACTTTTTAAATCAAAATAATTAATAGTGATAAATTATGAATTCTAGTGGTATTAAAGTATACATATAATATATTTTATCATTTAATATAATGTTGACCATTGGACATAATTTAACAATTAAACCGGACATAAACAAGTGTCAATCTTTTGATAGTTATTATATCTTAAAAACACTCTTTTTGTTTTGACAGCGGAAATTAATTTTAAACTATTTTCTGCCACTTCTGTGTTTTGAATTTAAAAAAATGGATTCCATTTTTGGAATCTAGATTTCCAAATTGGGTAAATATGTAACTTTTATTTTTAGACATTTTGAATAATTACTTCGGTAAATAATTTATTTAACGTGCTTAAACGGTAAATCTGGTAAAGAAGGGTAAAAAATAATATTATAAGAATAAAACATTTCCCTAAAACGTCTCCTAAAATTATTGGTGGATACATTTCCGACCCTGGAAATCTTTGGGTCGATTTTGGGGCCCCATATATCCACTTGTAAGTGACAGGGACACTTTATATTAATTATGTTAAAGTAAATACAAAAATGACATAAGCTTATATCTTATAGAAAAACAATTTTTACATAGGTTTCTATATGTTTTATAATCTATTATAAATATTCATTAGAAATATAAAAATATTTTCTATATAATTGTATTTTATTTATAATTTATAGATGTTGAAAAAGTAAAAATATATATGACACAATAAGTATGCATTATTTCCCTTATTAATGAAAGAATCAAATAATTGGTATTATTAATGTTAAAATAAATATAATTTGAATTTTTTTATGACATAAAAGAATTTTGTTGGTTCATATGACATGTTAGGATTTCTTAAATGAATATGGTTCGAATTAATAATGTTTTAATGAATTTAACAAAAATCAATTCTTGAGTAGTGTCAAAATTGACATAAATAAGTTTTTAAAACAAATATTATATTATTAATTTAAATTCTATTCCTAAAAAGAAAAGGTTCGGCCAAAGGACTTATATCATTATTGGTTGAAGTGCACTGTGTTGCATTTGTTGTCAATGAGACATGTTGTTGTCTTAGAATGAATGGATGTCAAGAATTGTCAAGATGTGAATGCCAAAGGTTGTGATGGTGTTGGTGGTGAAGGAGAATGGCCATAGTACTAAGATGCATGTCACATAAGAGATTCACTAAGTGGCATAGGAGATGTGGTTGAAACATTCTCTAGTGAAATCAGAAGATTGATGAGATGATCTTTAAGTTCAAAGAACTTGTATGCTGAGGATACAATGTCACAACATTGATTGAAGACCATGCATTGTCTTCACAATGCATGAGGAGTTGAGAGGAGTTCCATCCACAACTCCTAAGTGGATGATGTGGATTAATGAAGTCCATGTACTAACTCTTAGTGCATGTGAATCAGAAGAAGATCCAATTGATCTCTAATTGGATCATTGAAGAATATTGAAGATTTAATTGATTCAGGAGCTCGGTTGATGAAGAAGAACCTTCGGGACATCCATTCTTAAATATTGAATACATGATTAAGAAGAGGAGGAATCCATTTGAAGAAGAAATGATGAAGAAGAAATGTCTTGAATGGCACTTGGCATTTGTCTTATACTCATGGGTTACTTTGTTTTTGACAAAGTATTTGTACTGTCCTTTGCCAAAAAATATGGCCAGCCAAGGCACCTTGAGGGTTCAACCCCAAGGCATGGGCGCTAGGGCACCACGCCCATGGGGGAACCCGTGGGGCGAGCCAGGGCGGCAGGGCGCACCCAAGACACCGCATGGGCGCCTGGGGCACGCCCGAAGGAGCGCGGTAGGGGCATAGGAGCGCGCCCCCAAGAGTGTCACAGAGTGCATAGTGGGCGCCAGTGGCGCGCCCGCAGGGAGCATAGGTGGGCGCAGAGCGCGCCCGCAGAGATAACCTGGTGCGGGGCGGCACCGGGAGGGGAGAAGTTCAACTGAGGGGTTGAGGCGGCGCTAGGGTGATAAAGCGTGGAAAACAGCGCGCCGATTCGATGTGGGACGCGGAAATTTCACCCGGGACAGATCTGATCCGTCCGTCTCATCGCGCGCTGGATCGCAGCCGCTCATCTCATCTGCCGCGCGCCGCGATTTAATCCGGCCGTCCGATGTATCTCAAACTCTTGATCCGACGGATCCCGGCTTGTCTCCTTCGTCGAGCCACCCCGAAGCCACCTGCGAGCTCCGTTCGAACCAGGAGCCTCCCGAACGATGTTTTTGAGTTCCCGGCTACCATTTCCGAAGCCGAAGGCTCCATTGAGCTCGCCTGGACCTACTGAACAGATCCATGCCTAAAAATTGGCTTGCATGAAATGAGAGGAGAATTCGATGATCGGCCGAAGCAACTGAAGGTGCGAGGCCATTCGGTGTTGTTGATCTGCATGGACAGGTATTAACAGAGGCATGCATGTGTTCAAAAACGCATAAATGTGATGGAAAATAAAAAGAGAAGAACCCACGGAGAACCGAGGAGAATGTTCAAGATTTGGAAAGATTTTGAAGATCCGAAATCTTCGGTGATTCAAGATTTAACCACGCGGATGTTTTGAGGCATTCCTTTGCCTATAAAAAGAGAGCCTGAGCCCTTAAGGCTTGCTTGCTGATGTTTTTGTTGAAGATCTGTTGATCCGTGAGAGCCCTCTGCCTCGCGAAGAAGAAGCCCCGCACAAGTTTACTTGTTCGGCTGGAGTCCCTTGCGTGCAACACCTTTGTGCGACAAGAAGAAGGGGACCCTGCGCGCTAATCCTTTGTGCGGTAGGAAGACCTCGTGGCCGCAACACCTTGCGAGCCCGAGGCATGTTCCCTCTCTGCCCGCACCCTTGTGCGGAAGGAGGAAGACCCCGCGGGTGTTGCACTTGCGCGCCCCGCGGTAGGAAGAACTTGTGCGCCCGACCAGCCTTGGATCCAAGTGACCCTTGCGCACCTCTGTTTGAAGACACTCGGGTTGTGTGTGCAAATACAAGAAGAAGGTAGTGGGTGTGCACCAAAGAAGACCCGAGGCCTTAGTGCATTTATGTGTGAATTCTTGAAGAGTGAAGACCACCACACTTTGTGTGTGTGTGCATTTGAAAGGAAGGCCGAGGCATAGCTTGGGGGTGTGCAAAAAGAGTGGAGGCCAAATATACACTCATTGTGTGTGTGCAAATCAAAGAACAAGTTGTGTGTGCAAAACAACAAAGTGGCCGAACCTAGTGTGTGCACTAAGTGGAGTGAACACACTTAGAAGAAAAGAAGGATACTCACACAAAGTATAACACACATTTAAGTGTGTAAACACATTGAACAAAGTGTGATGTTCAAGTGAGAAGGTGTGTGCTATAGTTGACTACACCCGTAAAGGGTTTATTGCACCAAGAAGAAGAACAGGGGAGTGCATGCATGCATGCATGCACGTGCACACGTAAACAAGCCAAATCTGCTTGTGTGCATTTGAGTTGACCAAGACCAGAGGATCTTGAAGAATTTGAGAAGGCCATGCAATCACTGCATGAAGAGACAGAGTTGCCATGCACTCAGTGCATGAAGTTGTTTTGAAGTGAGGCTGAGCCAGACTGAAGTGAAAGATATTGTTTGTCTGAGTTTTCAGTATTTGAGAAGACCCTGATCAACAGAAGTGACCAGAAGGTGTGAGCAAGACCAACAGACCTTATCAAAGGCTGTTGAAGATTCTTGAAGAGAGAAGCCAGGTCATCCTCAGAAGAAGGAGACAAAGCCTGAGCAATATGAGAAGACATGTTCACCACAAGTAAGCAGAGGTGCAGAGCAAGGCCAGCATCCTTTATCCCAGGCTGCTGAAGTTACATGAAGAAAGCTTAAAGAGAAGAAGAGCTACTCGTGTGACTCGAGGATCCAGGAGAAGACCCTGTGGGACTCAGGGAGAAGAAGTCTTCAGTGGGATTCTGGAGCAGGCCAGTGGGACTCTGGTAACACTGTGTGAAGCAGTATAAAGACCCTCCTGTGGGACTCAGGAGAGATACGGTGGGAAGTTGTATCGACCATTGTGTTACTAACAGATTATAATGGGAGAATCCATGCTGGGAGAGCATGGCAAGGACGTAGGCCTTTGGTGCCGAACCTTGTAAATCCTTGTGTCCTGTGCCTTTTCATTACTGCATCATTCGGGAAAGGTTGAGAGATACAAGAAGAGTGGATCGAGGCTTTAACCAGCCATAGAGGTTTAATTGATAAAGAATCAATTAGTAAAAAGTTTTAAGGGATCACTGATTCACCCCCTCCCCCTCTCAGTGATTCACACTGATCTGGGCACTTCAATTGGTATCAGAGGGAAGGTTACCTCTAAAAGATCCAAGGGAGTCTTTATGAAGTGCAGATTTGAGGAAATGAGTGACCAGCCTCAAATGGAGATATCTGCCAAGACTCAGAAAAATAGAAAGAAGAAACAGGCCAAGAAGATGAAGAAAGCTTGTCCTAGCTGTGATGAAGTTGGAACAATGAAAGATCTTCAAAATGCAATCGAATATCTTCGGAAGACAGTCCCCAGGGAAGTAGCAATGTTTATTACTACAGGCATCCTTGATCTTCAAGAAGAAAAATTACAGCTAGAAGAAGAATCCAATACAATGGAAGATCAGTTGGCTAAAAGGGTTGGCATAACCAACACTCTCAGAAAGCTGGTGAAGGCTAAAGATGAAACCGTTTCCCTTTGCAATGAAAGATATGAAGACACTGCTGAAGAATTGAAAAGAAGCCTTTCTGAGAAAGAAATCTTTATGATAATGATCAAAGAAGTTTTCCATGCACTGGAAAAGAGGCATAAAGTATCAATGGTTGTCAGAGATGCTCAACTCGAAGAAAAAGTCAAATTGGTGAAGGAGCTGGACAATTCATTGCATGAATTGAAGAAGGTGCATGAAGACCAGATGAAACAACTGGTGGAGAATTGGGAAGGAAAGCTAAGAACTGTTGAGGATGAGAAGAACTCCCTTAACATGAAATGCTTAGAACTAGAGGTGATATTGAAAAATCAGCAATCACCCAAAGCCAAAGCCTCCCAGTCAGCTGAAAGGAGAAATGTTTCTACTCAAGTATGCTTTGAGAAGGATGATTCTAAAAGAAAGACATCCTCTAATAAAAGGGCAACAACTTCTAAAAAGAAGGTACCATCCATCCCATCTTGTACTGATACTTCTAATTGTGTTTCCACAAAAAGTGCAGGATGGAAGAATAATTCCAAACAAATATGGATGAAGACAGTAAAGAAGCAGAGCTCTCCTGAAACAACACAGCAGCTCCAGAAAAGTACCCTAAAATCAGAAGGACTGAAGAAGTCAAGATTTGTGGGTCAATGTTGGTGTTGTAATACGTATGGGCACTGTGCAAAGGATTGTTGGTACAATCCACTAAATGTCAAAGCACAAAGGAAGCCCATGCCAAGGGGGTGCAAGCCAGAAGGAAAGAAGCAACATCCACAGGTCCAGAGACATCTGTTTACTACAAATAGATTTGGATTACTTGACAACATCTGGGATGATTGCAAAAGTGGTCAAAAAGATACATGTCAATCTCCAACTGTATCCAGAGCTCAAAAGAAGAAAAGATCACAGAACCTGGCTCAAAAAGATTCCTTGGGAAGAAAGAAGAAAGTAGAAAATGCTCCCAAGAAGTGTTTGAGAAATCAAGAGAAGTCCTTGGAGTCTGAGTCCAAGAAGGGTGATGCATCCAGAAGGACCACCAAGAAATGCTTCTACTGTGGGAAGAAAGGACATATCATGGATCTTTGTAAAGAAGCCATGAAATTAAATAGAAGCAGACTGGACTCAAAAAGACAATCAATCCAGAAGAAGAAGAAGGGATTGATTGAAAACAAGTTGCCTAAGAAAGGTAGCTTGACAGCATCTAAGGAACCATGTGGAATTTCCAGAACTGAGGCCCCACTTCCAAATGACTTGTTGATCATATGGCCAAATCAGTTGCAACTTGCCAAAGATCTGCAGAGAGCTGAAGATGAAGTTCTGGAAATTGCTAAGGCAAAAGAGAAGAAAAAGATTTCACATGAAGATGTGTTGAGATCCACACCAGCACAAACATCATTGAAGATCAAATGTGCAAGTGTGAAGAATGGTGAAAATGGGACATCTCGGTTGAGAGAATCTTCTAAACCTTGTTGTTCACATTGATGAACCAATGAGGTTCCATCTTATTCCCTAATCACTTGTATTTACATGTGCTAACATTTCATGGAATTGAAGATGGTGATCATTCTCAGCTGGAGGATGGTTTGGAAGGAATGGAGTGCACCCCTTGAGGGGGAGCAAATCTGAAGAAGATGATGTTCTGAGATTAATATCATCTTAAGAAAATGGATGAATGGGGGAGCTTTATCTTTGCACTGAACTTTCTAATGAGTTTTGTGGAGTATGTGCAGGATTCAGCAATTCATTGAATATCTGAACCCCTTAGCATGATCTCACATGTTTACAGTGAATGTGGACAGCATTGAGTTCCTTGGTTACATCACTCTTGTTTTCTACACCGGGTTAGCCCAAGTAGACTTAGAGTTGATTTACTAATGGTTCTTTGCTAAAGAGAACATGTGACATCATCCCTCTCTTAGTGATTTTCAAGAAAATGCTATTCGAAGGGAGGAAGTGATTTTTGAAAGAGAACCACACCACACCATTGCATTTGATTGCCAATAAGGGGGAGAAAAGATTGGCACACATATTGACCCATTCATATGTGCTCTAGTGTATTGACAACAAATAAAAAGGGGGAGATTGAAGTGCACTGTGTTGCATTTGTTGTCAATGAGACATGTTGTTGTCTTAGAAGGAATGGATGTCAAGAATTGTCAAGATGTGAATGCCAAAGGTTGTGATGGTGTTGGTGGTGAAGGAGAATGGCCATAGTACTAAGATGCATGTCACTTAGGAGATTCACTAAGTGGCATAGGAGATGTGGTTGAAACATTCTCTAGTGAAATCAGACGATTGATGAGCTGATCTTTAAGTTCAAAGAACTTGTATCCTGATGATACAATGTCACAACATTGATTGAAGACCATGCATTGTCTTCACAATGCATGAGGAGTTGAAAGGAGTTCCATCCACAACTCTTAAGTGGATGATGTGGATTAATGAATTCCATGTACTAACTCTTAGTGCATGTGAATCAGAAGAAGATCCAATTGATCTGTAATTGGATCATTGAAGAATATTGAAGATTTAATTGATTCAGGAGCTCGGTTGATGAAGAAGAACCTTCGGGACATCCATTCTTAAATATTGAATACATGATTAAGAAGAGGAGGAATCCATTTGAAGAAGAAATGATGAAGAAGAAATGGCTTGAATGGCACTTGGCATTTGTCTTATACTCATGGGTTACTTTGTTTTTGACAAAGTATTTGTACTATCCTTTGCCAAAAAATATGGCCAGCCAAGGCACCTTGAGGGTTCAACCCCAAGGCATGGGCGCTAGGGCACCACGCCCATGGGGGAACCCGTGGGGCGAGCCAGGGCGGCAGGGCACACCCAAGACACCGCATGGGCGCCTGGGGCACGCCCGAAGGAGCGCGGCAGGGGCGTAGGAGCGCGCCCCCAAGAGTGTCATAGAGTGCATAGTGGGCGCCAGTGGCACGCCCGCAGGGAGCATAGGTGGGCGCAGAGCGCGCCCGCAGAGAGAACCCGGTGCGGGGCAGCACCGGGAGGGGAGAAGTTCAACTGAGGGGTTGAGGCGGCGCTAGGGTGATAAAGAGCGGAAAAACAGCGCGCCGATTCGATGTGGGACGCAGAAATTTCACCCGGGACAGATCTGAGTCGTCCGTCTCATCACGCGCTAGATCGCAGCCGCTCATCTCATCTGCCGCGCGCCGTGATTTAATCCGGTCGTCCGATGTATCTCAAACGCTTGATCCGACGGCTCCCGGCTCGTCTCCTTCGTCGAGCCACCCCGAAGCCACCCGCGAGCTCCGTTCGAACTAGGAGCCTCCCGAACGATGTTTTTGAGTTCCCGGCTACCATTTCCGAAGCCGAAGGCTCCATTGAGCTCGTCTGGACCTACTGAACCGATCCATGCCTAAAAATTGGCTTGCATGCAATGAGAAGTGAATTCGATGATCGGCCGAAGCAACTGAAGGTGCGAGGCCATTCGGTGTTGTTGATCTGCATGGACAGGTATTAACAGAGGCATGCATGTGTTCAAAAATGCATAAATGTGATGGAAAATAAAAAGAGAAGAACCCGCGGAGAACCAAGGAGAAAGTTCAAGATTTGGAAAGATTTTGAAGATCCGTAATCTTCGGTGATTCAAGATTTAACCACGCGGATTTTTTGAGGCATTCCTTTGCCTATAAAAAGAGAGCCCGAGCCCTTGAGGCTTGCTTGCTGATGTTTTTGTTGAAGATCTGTTGATCCGTGAGAGCCCTCTGCCTCGCGAAGAAGAAGACCCGCGCAAGTTTACTTGTGCGGCTGGAGTCCCTTGCGCGCAACACCTTTGCGCGACAAGAAAAAGGGGACCCTGTGCGCTAATCCTTTGTGCGGCAGGAAGACCTCGTGGCCGCAACACCTTGCGAGCCCGAGGCTTGTTCCCTCTCTGCCCGCACCCTTTTGCGACAGGAGGAAGACCCCGCGGGTGTTGCACTTGCGCGCCCCGCGGTAGGAATAACTTGTGCGCCCGACCAGCCTTGGATCCAAGTGACCCTTGCGCGCCTCTGTTTGAAGACACTCGGGTTGTGTGTGCAAATACAAGAAGAAGGTAGTGGGTGTGCACCAAAGAAGACCCGAGGCCTTAGTGCATTTGTGTGTGCATTCTTGAAGAGTGAAGACCACCACACTTTGTGTGTGTGTGCATTTGAAAGGAAGGCCGAGGCATAGCTTGGGGGTGTGCAAAAAGAGTGGAGGCCAAATATACACTCATTGTGTGTGTGAAAATCAAAGAACAAGTTGTGTGTGCAAAACAACAAAGTGGCCGAACCTAGTGTGTGCACTAAGTGGAGTGAACACACTTAGAAGAAAATAAGGATACTCAAACAAAGTATAACACACATTTAAGTGTGTAAACACATTGAACAAAGTGTGAAGTTCAAGTGAGAAGGTGTGTGCTATAGTTGACTACACCCGTAAAGGGTTTATTGCACCAAGAAGAAGAATAGGGGAGTGCATGCATGCATGCATGCACGTGCACACGTAAACAAGCCAAATATGCTTGTGTGCATTTGAGTTGACCAAGACCAGAGGATCTTGAAGAATTTGAGAAGGCCATCCAATCACTGCATGAAGAGACAGAGTTACCATGCACTCAGTGCATGAAGTTGTTTTGAAGTGAGACTAAGCCAGACTGAAGTGAAAGATATTGTTTGTCTGAGTTTTCAGTATTTGAGAAGACCCTGATCAACAAAAGTGATTAGAAGGTGTGAGCAAGACCAATAGACCTTATCAGAGGCTGTTGAAGATTCTTGAAGAGAGAAGCCAGGTCATCCTCAGAAGAAGGAGATAAAGCCTGAGCAATACGAGAAGACCTGTTCACCACAAGTGAGCAGAGGTACAGAGAAAGGCCAGCAGCCTTTATCCCAGGCTGCTGAAGTTACTTGAAGAAAGCTTAAAGAGAAGAAGAGCTACTCGTGTGACTCGAGGAGCCAGGAGAAGACCCTGTGGGACTCAGTGAGAAGAAGTCTTCAGTGGGATTCTGGAGCAGGCCAGTGGGACTCTGGTAACACTGTGTGAAGCAGTATAAAGACCCTCCTGTGGGACTCAGGAGAGATACGGTGGGAAGCTGTATCGACCATTGTAATACTAACAGATTATAATGGGAGAATCCATGCTAGGAGATCATGGCAAGGACGTAGGCCTTTGGTGCCGAACCTTGTAAATCCTTGTGTCCTGTGCCTTTTCATTACTACATCATTCGGGAAAGGTTGAGAGATACAAGAAGAGTGGATCGAGGCTTTAACCAGCCATAGAGGTTTAATTGATAAAGAATCAATTAGTAAAAAGTTTTAAGGGATCACTGATTCACCCCTCCCCCTCTCAGTGATTCACACTGATCTGGGCACTTCATTGGTGTATCATTAATGGACCATATTTTGGTTTCTTGGATGTTATAGTATGTTTATTATCTATATAATATAAAAATACAAAGTGACATGGTAAGTGTCAAACTAATTAACTAATAGTTAAAACTAAATGACAAGGTTAATATAATGACCCATACCTGTCTAAAATATATTGGTTGAAGGTATTACGACCCATCCCTACTGTAGAATTTTAATAATCAACTTTGGAACCTTTAGAAAACGAATATGATTTTATTATAAAATAATACTTTATGTTTTTTCAAAAGAGCCCCTCACCCCTCTTATAAAAGGGAACTCCCCCTTCTCAATAATTAACACCTTCAAAGCAATTTGGCTTCGACAAATTCTGCCCAAAAATCCTCCCAACTTCCCTCACATAATCATAGAGGAGTTAGTTTGATCAAAAAGATAACCTAAGTATCCCTTTTGATCAAATCAAAAGGAAGAACCCGAAGAAGAGGTAACGTCTTCAACACCGTCTTAAATGTTCCTTTCTTCTTCAACTTCTTGTTTCTTTGTTATTTCCATTCTAAAATAATAAATCCAGTACCTTATATATTCTGTCATGTGATTATAATTATGTAACAAACAAATTCATTATTCTATCCATCCCCTGAATGACATGTCACCATACGTGCGTACGTACGGCCTATCGTCTCCACAGTGTGGTGTAATTGTTTTTCAATATATTATTATTTAGATGGGTATAATAATGTTGTATAATTCATGTAAATAATAAATATAACATGATAATGATTCTGTCTATATGATATACCATTAAATTATAAATTATTTTAATATTAAAAGAATGACATTGTTGCTCGTGCGTACGTACAGACTACCGCCTCCACGAACGTGATGTGATTCATTCCCCATTGTATCCATTCATGAATAATTTTCATTTGATTTTTAGAAATAATGTTTAAAGACTTAATATCATTCTAGATATGAATATGATACAACCTATCCATAACAAACATGGCTTATGTAACAAAACATATAAAAAAAGAGTAAGTTAACACCCAAAATGACCATAATATTATGATTTTATTAACAAAGCAATGTTAAAAGATCATTTATGATATCATATTAATATATATGATTATTGTATAATTTAATAACAATTATTTCACCATTATTCATGAGGTTAACATACCATCAACCAATTAAAAGTACATGGTAATGGTTTATTTCACAATCTCTTCATTATCAGAGGTTGTTTATACGTAATTATCTACTGGGACCTCTTTATCATCCACATCCATAGTTCTCAAAAATGTATTTCAAAGAATTAATAAAATTTTAATGAATATGGATTAAAGTCATTTATACCCTTGTTTGAATTTTTATAAGATGTTTATAAAGGAATATTTTTGTCATTTTCCAAACAAGGTCCTTTTTAACCTTTTCGACAGATTTAAGGTAATAATGTCTTTTTTTAACTTATACGACAGGTGAGGCTATTTTCTGCTATTATAAGATCGTCAAAACTTCCATTACAAGCTTATAAGGATATTTTAAAAGTAAATGTTTTCTTTTATAATAATGTGACCTTTAAATGATTTCAAAAAAAGAGATATTTCTCTCAAATAGTTTTGATTTCATCTATGTCAACATCCTTTTATGGATTTTATGTTTATTTGAAGTTGATTTATTATGATACAAAACTTCCATATTGTAATGAATTTTTTGTGATATTTTTGATGGGGGGTGTGCTATTTTTATACCATTCGAGGTTTATGGTTAAATTATTGACATTTCGTATGATAGTTTTAATGCGAATGTGTATGATATGTTTAAACTTTTTCATATGAGGATTCTATTGGACTTAGTAAGTGACAGGTGGAGCCCACTATAGCTCCTCGATGCATCGGTCGGTCTCATTAGACAACTAGACATGGAATTAGACTAGGCCCTTTCACAATTTGATTTATGTTTTTGGAAGATGCCTTAATCATTTTAGACGTCTTGGCCGAGGACTTGATGAAATGTTTCAGAATGTCCGGCATTATACATTCCCTCATTATGGAAATAATATTGATAGTTATTGTGGTCATTCGATTAGTAGAATACCCATGATTATGTTTTATTTTGTAAATACTTACTTAGCTCATATTCATACCACGTAAGTATTCATGTTTATTATTTGTAATGGCATGTGGTTTCAATTATTCACCAAGATTAATATTTATGTCATTTTCCGCTGTATTACTTACCCTTACTGAGCATTTGACCTCACCTCTTTCTTATGTTTAATTTTCCCAGGATTTGAAGAAGTTAGTTATGAGTGACCTGTAGGCATAATCTAGGAGGCTTGGATGCTTCTATTGAAATATATTTTTGTTGTATTTCGCTTCAAGCTATAATGTTGGACATATGTATGAATCTTGTTTCCAATAATAATAAACTGATCGGTATTTTGAGACATGATTTCCTTGTGATCATGAAAATGTTATGTAATAATGCACCGACTCTGGGTAACTAGGGTCGGGGCGTTACAGTTGGTATCAGAGAAAGTTTAGTACAAACCATGGAAACTAGATTTAGATAAACTCTGAATAGAGAACATATCCCTAAGATAAACTATGAAGATTAGTATAGAAGAACTTCCTAGAATTTTGGTATTGTAGTGATTTTGGGAGTTTTCCGAGCAATACATCCCTGTCTGGATATGATCTGGTAGAGGCGGCTCTGGCACTGATGTACCTAGGTGTAAAACCCAAAAAAATTGCTTTGAGCTAGACTTGAACGGGAACTGGTGCACAACAACAGGACTTGCTGCACTCTTGCTTACGAAACTCCTGGGGGATATGCTTAGGATAATTATCATTTTCTTTACAAACCATTATGAAGGGTTACGAGTATATACTTACTCAAAGATTTTTTTTTATGATTATGGATTATATCCATAAATTGTCAAATTTATGTTATGTGTTTTATAAGTATGGAATTTTGTATTTTAATTCATAAACTAATATAGTTTATGCCATTATTTAGAAATGGAACCTAGTGGAAGAAATGAAAACAATATCAATTCATTCACTCCATGTAGGGATTTCCCTTCTGATCAAGATAATTATTATGGAGCTAGTGATGCAACTGGTGATGAACAGCTAATCCCCATACTAGGACAACTCCCTCAGGTTATGAATAATAACCTTAACCGTATGGAGCACCCTAATCCATGACATGGTGGATCAATGTTAGATCGCTTCATGTGGCAACAAACACCGAAATTCAATGGGAGTACAATTCCATTAGTGTCTGAGCAATGGATAAACTCCTTAGAGAAAATATTCCATGCTTTGGAGAGTAATGAAATGGAAAAAGTTGTCATGGCAGTTTACCGCCTCACTGGAGATGCTGACCAACAGTTGTACTTGATTCAAAATAAAAAGGAAGATGATGAAGTATCAAATATGGAATAGAGAGAGTTCAAAGAGATTTTCTTAGAAAAATACTTTCCTCGTGACAATCGAGCAGATATGGAAGGTAAATTTCTGAGTCTGAGACAAAAGGAGGATGAGAATGTCGCAAAGTATGAGGATAACATTACAAGGTTAGCGAGGTATGCTGCATATTATATACGTAACCCAAGAAGTAAGATTGATCGTTTCTTCTATGTGTTAAAAACATTTCTCCGTCGAGAATTAGTATCACAATCCTTCTCATCATTCGAAGATATTTCCTCCTGTGAAATCAATATAGAAAAGGAATTCTCTAAGTATTATGGCTTTAAATCAAAGAAAGAGAATAATAGATCTGCTGAAAACTCTGGGAAAGGAAGTAAGGAAACATAGAAGAAGGGTCGAATTGAATTTCCACCCTGTGATAATTGTGGAAGGAAGCACCCTGGTGCCTGTCTAAAAGGAAAATGAGTATGCTAAAAATGTGGAATGAAAGGCCATCTAGTTGGTGATTGTAAAGAAAATAAAGACGCTACTGATGTTCAATGCTACAATTACAGGGAGATAGGACATTATGCAAATGAATGTCCTAAGCCTCAGAAGAACTTACCTTAGAAAAGGCCAAGGGATCAAGGCCATGCTTATTCTATAACTACTACTGAGGTAGAAGCTCCGAAAGACGTGGTTCCAGGTAATTTAATGGTTTCCACAAGTTTATCAAATAAATTATTTGATTCTGGATCATCGCATTATTTCATATCTTCCCAGTTTTCTATGAAAATTAGATATTTCCAATTTGATTTAACAAGGGTGTTGTCAGTCAAAACTCCTAAGGGATGTATCATTGCTACAAAGTTTTGTCAATCAGCCTCCATTAAGGCATATAAATGTTCTTTATCTGCTGATCTCATCGTCATACCTGTGATTACGTTTGATATAATCCTCAGTATGGATTGGCTTTCGGAACATTATGCAAAGATTTATTGTAAGAAGAAGGAGGTTATGATTCTTGATGATGATGATAAGGTACACCTTATCTTTAGACAGAATTGTCACAACCTAATTCTTATCTAGATCCACCCCCAGTAGCTCAACTAAATTCAATTATCAGGGAGGAAGATAATGAAATAACTATGGGTGAGGAAAGGAATGTTCAAATAGTGTATGTACCTATTGTGAGAGAATATGTTGATGTGTTTCTTGAAGATTTACTTAGACATCCTCCAGAATGAGAAATTGAGTTTTCCATTTATTTAATTCCTAGTTCAGGGCCCATATCGAAAACCCATTATAGGATGGCTATTGTGGAATTAGTTGAACTAAAGAAACAACTGGAGGAATTGAGTAATAATGGATTTATTCTCCCTAGTGTTTCTCTATGGGGAGCCCCAGTCCTTTTTGTTATTAAGAAAGATGGATCTATGATGTTGGGCATTGACTACAGGGAGATAAATGATATAAAAATAAAGAACAAGTATCCCCTACCTCCAATTGATGATTTATTTGACCAACTCCATGGAGCTCAATACTTTTCAAATATTGGACTTCGATCTGGATAAAATCAGTTGTGTGTGAAGAAGTAAGACATTCCGAAGACATCATTTCAGAAAATGTACGGGCATTATGAGTTTGCAGTAATTCCTTTTGGATTGACTAATGAACCCTCTATTTTCATGGATCTAATGAACAGATTTTTCAAGGAATATCTTGATGACTTTGTAGTGGTATTTATTAGTGATCTCTTTATATAATCCAAAATCTAAAAAGATCATGAAAATCACTTTCACACTATATTGAAGACTCTGAGAAGACAGGAATTATATGGGAAGTTTAGAAAGTATGAATTCTGGCTTCAAAATATTTCTTTTTATGGCCATATTATCTCTAAGGATGGAATCTCTGTTGGTCCTTCTAAGACAAGAGCAATCCATGAATGGCCAGCATTGATGAGTATAACCGAGGTATGCAGTATTATTGGTTTAGAAGGTTATTATCGATGTTTCGTCAAGAATGTTTCCTGATTGGCTAACCCATTAATGAATCTTACATGTAAAGGGGTTAAATTTGTTTCGAAAAAATAGTGTGAAGAACATTTCGAAGAAGTGACGAGAAGATTAGTCAATGATCCTATATTGACTCTACCATCGGGGAATAACGAGTTCGTCATTTATAGTGATTCATCGAAGAAAGGAATTGGTTGTGCCCTCATGTAGAATGATAGGGTTATTGCCCATGCATCACGACAACTGAAAATTCATGAGAAAAACTATCCTACTCATGATATTGAGTTAGTTGATGTAATCTTTGCTTCGAAGATATGAAGACATTATCTCTATGGTGAAAAATGTGAGATTTATACAGATCACAAGAGTTTGAAGTATATATTTTCTAACAGAAAGAAGTCAACATTAGGCAAATGAGATGGCTTGAACTACTCAAGGATTATGATTGCATGATACACTACCACCCGAGGAAGGCAAATAAGGTGTTAGATGCTCTGAACAGAAAGGATCATGGAGTTTTGAACAAGATGAGAGTTGAAAGGGATCCTATTTTCATGGATCTAGTAATGTTGGATATTGGAATAACCATTGAAGGTGAAACATCGATACTTTTTCAAATGATTTCCTAACCATATTTACTAGAAAGGATAAAGAGTTCTCAGACCGGTGATGAAGTGTTTCAAAAGAAGATTAAAGCTGTGAATGATGGGAAATTGAGTGACTTTGTGTATGAAGATGAAATTTTGATGTTTGGGAAGAGACTTTGTGTTCACAATATACATGATCTAAAAAGAGAATTGTTGGATGATGCTCATAGTTCCAATTTCATTATACAACCTGGGAGCACCAAAATGTATAGAGATTTGGAAGAACATTTTTGGTGGGACAACATGAAGAGGGAGATTGCTGATTTTGTGTCAAGATGTATGGTTGGTCAGCAAGTGAAAGCTGGAAGGCAATAGCCTGGAGGAGTCATGCAACCTATTCCCATACTTGATTGGAAATGGGATAATATTACGATGGACTTTTTCATGGGACTACCAAAGACTCCTAGAAGTAATGATGAAATATGGTTCATTGTTGATCGTCTTACCTAGTCACCATATTTTCTTTCTATAATGGAGGATTTACAACTTGAACGTCTAGAAAGACTATATATTAATTATTTTGTGAGACTTCATGGAGTACCCCTATCGATTGTTTCTGATCGTGATCCCCATTTTAATTCAAGATTCATGAATAGTCTTCATAAGGCCTTGGATACTGAACTTTGTTTTAGAACTGCCTACCAACCTTAAATAGATGGACAATCAAAACGAACTATTCAAACCATAAGAGACATGTTGAGATCATGCTCACTTGACTTTTGGGGTATGTGGGATCAATATTTACCTCTGGTAGAATTTTCCTATAACAATAGCTTCCATTCAAGCATTCAGATGGCACCATATGAAGTGTTATATGGAAAGAGATGTCGCACACCAACCTGTTGGGATGACGTTGGTGAATGAAAACTTTTAGGCCCATAACTGGTGGAGGAAACGATGGAAAAGGTGAAGGTAATCCAAAACCACATTAAATTAGCTCAAAGTAGGTAGAAGAGCTATGTTGATAACCGAAGGAAGTATTTGGAATTCTAGGTGGGAGAAAATGTTTTCATGAAGATATATCCATGGAAGGGAGTTATATGTTTTGGTAAGAAGGGTAAATTGAGTCCCAGGTAAATCGGACCTTTCAAAATTATAGAACGAATTGAGGTTGTAGCATACCGTTTAGAAATGCCGCCAAATCCCTCCAAAGTTCAAGATGTGTTCCACGTATCACTGTTGAGAAAATACATGCCTGACCCAACACATGTACTCACTTATGAGGAATTAGAACTAGAACCCAGTCTATCTTATTGCGAAAAGCCCTTCGATATTCTTAATACGAGAGAAAAAGTGCTAAGAAACCGGACGACTCGTCTAGTAAATGGTTTATGGAGAAACCACAAGATGGAAGAGGCAACGTGGGAACCCGAGGAACTTATGAAGAAGAACCACCTGATCCTTTTTATGAAGAAATATTCTAGAAATTTCAAGGATGGAATTATTTGAAGGAGGGGAGAATGTAACACCCCATGCTTACATGGTACGCTTCTCTTTGAATAATACAGTAGCGTGTGCTGTACGTAACATCGAGTTCTATCACACACTACAACCTATCAAACTGGCCGTTATGAATAGTAATACCAACTTTTTGAAATTGTGTAAATTTTATCACTCAAAATGGACTTCATTATTGGATTTGGAATATCAAATTTAGCCTACGGTGAGATTTTTGTACTTTTCAGATAACTTTTATATTTTGATGAATATTGAAAATTACTAAATTTTAATTAAAAAGAACTTTTTTAATCAAAATAAATAAAAGTGATAAATTATGAATTTTAGTGATGTTAGAGTATAATTAGAATATATTTTTACTATTTAATACAATTTTGTACATTGTACATAATTTCACAATTAAACCAGACATAATCAAGTGTCAATCTTTTGATAGTTATTATATCTTAAAAACACGCTTTTTGTTTTGACAGCGGGAATTAATTTTAAATTAATTTCTACCAATTCTGTATCTTGAATTTGGAAAAATGGATTACATATTTGGAATCAGGATGTCCAAATTTTGTAAATAGGTAACTTTTATTTTTAGACATTTTGAATAATTACTTCGATAAATAATTTATTTACCATGGTTAAATGGTAAATCCGGTAAATAAGGGTAAAAAATATTATTATAATAATAATAATAAACTACCCTAAAACTTGTCCTAACCTTATTGGTGGATACATTTCCGACCATGTGCATCTTTGGATCGATTTTGGGTCCCCATAGAGCCACTTTTAGGTTATAGGGACGCATTATATTAATTAAGTTAAAGTAAATACAAAAATGGAACAAGCTTATAACTTTTAGAAAAACAATTTTTACATAGGGTCATATATGATATATTTCGGATTATAAATATTCATTAGAAAGATAAAATTATTTCCTACATAATGGCATTTTATTTATAATTTTTAGACATTGAAAATGTAAATATATATATGACACAATAATGATGTCGTATTTTCCTTATTAATGAACGTATCAAATAATTGGTATTATAAATGTTAAAATAAATATAATTTGAAAGTTTTGATGACATTCAAAAATTTTATTGGTTAATATGACATGTTAGGATTTCTTAAATTAATATGGTTCGATATAATAAACTTGTTATGACTTTAACAAATATCAATTAATGAGTACTGTCAAAATTGACATAAATGAGTTTTTAAAACAAATATTATATTATTAATTTATATTCTATTCTTAAAAATCAATGAATCGGCCAAAGGACTTATATCATTATTGGTGTATCATTACTGGACCACTTTGGGGTCTCTTGGATGTATATAGTATGTTTATTAACTATATAATAAAAAATACAAAGTGACATGATAAGTGTCAAACTAATTAACTAATAGTTAAAACTAAAAGATAAGGTTAATATAATGAACCAAACCTGTCTAAAATAAATTGGTTTAATGTATTTCGACCCATCCTCACCTTAGACATTGAATTATCCACTTTTGAGACTTTAAAAACCGAATATTATTTTATTATAAAATAATACATTAAGTTTTTCCTAAAGAACCCCTCACCCCTCTTATAACAGTTCACTCCCCATTCTCATTATTTAATACCTTCAAAGCCCTTTTTCTCGGCCAAAATCTAAAAAATTATCCTCCCAACATCCCTCAATTCAATCTAGAGGCCTTATTTTGACCAGAATTCCAACCTATGGACCCCTTCTGGTCAAATCAAAAGGAAAAACCCGAAGAAGAGGTAACGTCTTCACCACCCTCTTAAAAGTTCATTTCTTCTTCAACTTCTTCTTCCCTTGTTATTTCCATTCTAAAATAATATCTCCATTATCTTCTCTATAATATGATGTAATTATAATTATGGAAGAAACATGTTAATTATTCTATCCATCCCTGGAATGACATTTCACCATACGTGCGTACGTACGACCTACCGTCTCCACGTTGTGGTGTAATTGTTATTCATTATATTATTATTTAGATGGGTATAATAATGATGTATAATTCAATTAAATAATAAATATAACATGATAATGATTCTATCTATATGATATAACCTCCAATTATATATTATTTTAATATCAAAATAATGGTATTGTCGCTCGTGCGTACGTACGGACTAACGTCACCACGAACGCGATAAGATTCATTCCCCATCATATCTATTCAAGAATAATTTTCACTTGATGGTTAAAAATAAATTTTAAATACTTATTATCATTTTGGATATGAATATGATACAACCTATCCATTACAAAATGGCTTATTTAACAAAACATATAAAAGAAAACGATTCAGTTAAAACCCAAAACGACGATAATATTAAGATTTTATTAACAAAACAATGTTAATAGTTCATATATGATATCATATTAAGATATATGATTATTGTATTATAAAATACAAATTATTCCACCATCATACAGGAGGTTAACCTACCATCAACCAAGTAAATGTACAATGTAAGGGTTTATTTCACAATGTCTTTATTATCCGAGGTTGTTTAAACGTAATTATCTACTAGGACCTCTTTATCATCCACATCCATGTTTCTCAAAAATGTATTTCAAAGCATTCTAACTATTTTACAGAATATGGGTTAAATTAATTCATACCCTTTTTTGACTTTTTATAAGAATTTTATAAAGGAATCTTTCCGTCGTTTTCCTAATAAGGTCCTTTTTATCCTTTTCAACAGAATTAAGGCAAGAATGTCTTTTTCTAACTTATACGGCGGGTGCGGATATTTTCTGCTATTATAAGATCATCAGTGATTACCTTACAAGATTATAAGGATATTTTCAAAGTAAATGTTTTATTTAATAATTATGTGACCTTTAAATGATTTAAAAAAGAGATATTTCTATCAAATAGTTTTAATTTTATCTATGTCATCATCTTTTTATGGATTTTATGTTTATTTGAAGTTGATTAATTATGATACAAAACATCCAAATTTTAATGATGTTTTTATGATATGTATGACTGTGGATGTCCTATTTTATTCCATTCATGGTTTATGGTTAAATTATTGAGATTTCTTAAGCTAGTTTTAATACGAATGTGTATGATATGTTTAAACATTTTCATATGACGAATGTATTAGACTTATTAAGTGACGGGTGGATCCCTCTATAGATCCTCGATGCATCGGTAGGTCTCATGAGACAACTAGACATGGAATTGGCTGAGTCTATTTCCCACTTTGATTTATGGTTTTGGCTGAGGTTTTAATCATTTTAGACGTCTTGGCCAAGGCCTTGACAAAATGTTTCGGAATGTCGGGCATTATACATTCCTTCATTATGGAAATAATATTGATGGTTCAAGTGGTCATTCGACTCGTTGAATACCCATGATTATGTTTTATTATGGCATTACTTACCCAGCTCATATTCATTCCATAAAACAATTCATTTTTATTATTGGTAAATTCATGTGGTTTCAATTATTTATCATGCTTAATATTTATTTCATTTTCCGTTGTATTACTTACCTTTACTGAGCGTTTGAGCATACCCCTTTATTATGTTTCATTTTCCCAGGATTTGAAGAGTTTAGTTATGAGTGACCTGCAAGAATAATCTAAGATTCTTGGATGCTTCTAATGAAATATATTTTTGTTTTATTTCTCTTAAAGTTGTAAAGTTGAACATATGTATGAATCTTGTTTACAATAGTACTAAACTGATAGTTATTTCGAGACATGATTTCCTTGTGATCATGCCAATGTTATGTAATAATGCACCGAATCTGGGTAACTAGGTTTGGGGTGATACATCAGCCTGGTCAAAGCTGAGGATCCGACATGAATAATTTTATGCACAAAATAAACTGTAAAAATACCTGGATTAATTCTGAATTCCTGCATCACGTCTACTCGTCGTTGGCGATCACTTCTTTAAGAATATGAAGTCGAATTCCATTATATCGTCCACACATGCTTCAAGGAATCTACGGGAGCCCCGTGATAAAACACTATTATATTTAATATTTTGTTGATAATAAATGATATAATTTCCTCACATTTTGTTGAATAATTTTAATTAGAAAGTATTTGGGATTAGATCATTCAATTGAATATTTGATGAAAATTCCAGTTTTACCCTTTTAAAATCACTATAGTATTTCAATCATAAATATTATTATTTTAATTATTTGAAATTAATATTTTTGTAACTATGTTTCTTACTTCATGGAGTACATCTTTTATTCAGGACACTGGATCAAAATAATGCATTTGGATGGAGTAATTGGGCCATAAACTCAAAAGTGGGCTGGACACGTCAGAATGAAGAAGCATTTGTATTTCGGCCATAACTCCTTCATCTAGGCTTGGATTGAGACCACCTTTTATAGGAGAAATGGGACCCATATCTGCACATATGGTCCTTTTAGAAGTCAGGCTAATTCACGCATTTTGTGGTCAAATGGGCGGTGAATGTGTGAATATAATATTTTGCTGAGATTCCCCATTCACACTTGAAACCACATTGAACCTAGCCTCCCCACCACTCTATAAATTGGTGTTTTTACCATTTGGTGGGGTTGGGACGTGCATTGGGATGTTGAGGGTAGTGGAGAAGTGGATACAATCCAATTATACAACCATTTCAATAAGGGTAGCTCTTGAAGCAAGGATCCCTTTGATGAAGCCTTCTTCTTCTCCTTCATGTTGTAATGATTTTGTTTGGGTAATAAACTTCTTTGTTATTCTTTTATTTCTTCTCTTTTCTTCTGTTTTGTTTAAATTTATTCTTTTCTTAATATTCATATTTTGTCTGGAATTCTTTAGTAGAAGCGTTATTGGGTTATACCCATTATAAACCTTTGCACATGCAAAAATCTTCTACGATGATTACGCCACCCATGGAAGAGTAGTTCTTTATAGTAATCGATCGATCCATATCCTACATTATTAATTTATTTTGAATAAATTAGCCACTTTAATTCACATAATATGATCCATGAATTGTGTTTTTAAATTACAAGAAACTAAGAAATCAATTTAACAATTAATACAAAAACACACGAGGTCGAGATTTTGTGTAAATTGTGAGAGCACGATCTTAATCGGTAATAAAAAACCACACAGGATAAATTTTTAGAGTTCAAATATAATCCGTAAACAAAATTTATCCTCATTTAAAATTTTATATGATCTATAATTAACCACTGACAAGAAGATATCTTTAGAACAACAATCAAAGCAGGGTGATGTGATTGCATGTTCCGAAGCTAGCCTAGGGTTTAAGTAATTTCATCTTTGTGGTTAAGTTAACTCTCGTAGGTTTCGAGGGATAACAAATTAGGGGATCATAAGTAAGTGGATATTGATTTAAATGATAATTATTAATAAGCGAATGAAGAGTTAGATTTTGATTGATTACGCATTTCAAAATATTTTCTAAAAATAACATATTATTATTGTGTCTTTTTAATCAAACTTCTTTTCTAAATTAAATACAAAAAAATGCAATCTTCTTCCAGAAAAATTATTCAAGTTTTATAAATGATAAAAAAACTCCCCGCATCCTCTAAAGTAGTATTTTAATTCAATTATATATTTTTTTATAATACCTCTAAAATGTTGTTTTAATTCACTTCCTCCTTTGAGAGACGACCTTGGTCATCCACTCTGCTTCACCTAAGTAACCCAAAATCACACTAATCATTTGAGGGTGCCCATGACAGTGCTCTCCAAAATTGGTGTCGTTTATGGGGAGGAAAGTAATTATTTCAACTAATTTGATTTATTTATTTTATTTTACATTTTATTCTCTTCCTCTCTTCTTTCATCCTTCATTACCCAATCTGATTTCTTTTTTCTTCTTCTTCTTTTATTTTCTTCTACTTCTTTTGTGGACCATCAAATCAAACATCTAATTTTTATTTTATTATGGTCCACTTTCCTTCTTTTCATATTTCATTCATTTATGACATGAACTAATCCCAAGGTTCTCTTAGATATTGACCTTAATATTGATCGTATCCTTAGGGCACGAATCATACATTCTCAGTCTATGAGAAGTTTCAACATTCAACCAGTTGGAGAATAATTCCAATATCAGAACATTGAAATAGGAAGCGATTCAAATTCAGCCATAAAAATAGAACCAATGGGTGACAACAATGGAAATTAAATTAATATAACCATTCGAGAATCGGGGCACCTGATATTAACTATCAACAAAATTGTATTGCATACCCAAATCTCGAATCGGACATTGAACTAAAATCAAGATTAATTCCCTTACAACCAATGATTCGTGGCCTCTCTGGTGAGGATCCCAATAAACATTTGAAAGAATTTAATGTTGTTTTCTCAACCCTAAAACCTAGAAATGTATCTAAAGATCAAATCAAACTAAGAGCATTCATATTCTCACTTGATGGAGCTGCGAAAGACTGGATGTATTATTTACAACCCGAAGATGTAACTTGTTGGAAGGATTTGAAACGTATTTTCTTACAGATATTTTTCCATCATTGAGGAAAAATTCTATTTATAAGGAGATCTCATTGATAAAGAAATCACAAGGGGAGTCAATGTATGAGTATTGGGAGCGATTCATGAAGTTGTGTGCGAGCTGCCCACATCACCAAATTGACCAACTCCCCATTCAGTACTTCTATGAAGGACTCACACCTATGGAGAGAATCATGGTGGATGCTACAGCTAGAGGAGCATTGGTGGAAAAGACCCCAGTATCCGCACGTGCATTGATCGACAAGATGGCCCAAAACATCCAATAATTTGTAGATAGAGGTACACCACATGTATGGGGAGTACATAAGGTAAGTCCATCTTTTCTTGAATGCCATTTGATTGATACCAAGTTGGAATAATTGACAACTATGGTGAGATAGATTTCTTTATCTCAAAAGAAATCCCAACCCCCTCTTTCAAGGCGTTGTGTTATTTTCACTGAGACAAGCCACCCAACCGACTGTTTCCCACAACTCCAAGAAACAGAAGATTGTGCAGCAGTGTTCTCCGGGAGACCATATCAGCAGCAACAACAACCACATCCCCAAAATAAGTATGACTCCTTTTCACCAAAATTCAACCAAGGGTGTAAGGATCAATTAGACATGAGGTATGGATCTGGAAAACAACAAAGGCCCCCTTTTAAACCAAACTTCCAGCAGCCTCCACCTTACCAACAGGGTTTCCAACAACCCCAAAGGAGATTTGAATCCAAACATCAACAAGTCAGCATCAAGGGAATATACAACACAAGGTAGACTCTAACACTGAAGATATTTTAAAACAAATTGTTCTTAATCAACAGAATGAGCTGAAGAGTCTTGGTTCAGAGTTGAGGGAGTTGAAGACTCAAATGAGCCAAATTGCCACTACCCTCCATGAACTGGTAAGTAAGAACACTGGAAATCTTCCTTCCCAACCCACTCCAAATCCAAAGGGGAATGTCAGTGCCTTCACATTAAGATGTGGGAAGCAAATGAATGATACATCTGTACCTAACATTCCACCGGGAGTCACCTCAACTCCAAAGAAGCCGCATTCCATACCAACTGATGAGAAATCCAGGGAGAAAGAAAAAGGTAAGAAAAAGATTGATGATGTTCCTCCTAAACCCCTTCCTTTTCGAAACAATGATGTTCAAACCAAGAAAATGGCTGAAGAAGCAATGCAAAAGGAGGTTTTGAACACATTCAAGAACGTGGAGATCAACATTCCTCTACTTGAAGCCATCAAAAAAATACCAAGGTATGCCAAATTATTAAAAGAACTATTCACCAATCGAAGAGGGATCAAGGGAAATGAGATGATCAATCTTTGAAGGAATTTTTCAGCACTCATTACACCAACTATAGAAATGCCAACAAAGTGCAAGTATGCCGGGACATTAACCATCCCATGTACCATATGGGAGTTTCACTTCTCAGATTCTCTTTGTGATTTAGGTGCTTCTATAAATGTGATGCCTCACTCTGTATTCTCTTCTTTATAGGTTGGTGTGTTAAAGCCGGCAAGAGTAGTGGTGCAATTGGCGAATAGAGATACGGAATATCTAACAGGATTCCTTGAGGATTTACTTGTCCAGGTGAGAGGCATGATCTTTCCAGCATACTTCTATGTGCTCAAAATGGAGGATGATCAGGTATGTTCTCATGCCCCCATTATCATAGACATACCCTTCCTCAAAACTGCAAAAACTATCATAAATGTCAATGAGGGTACACTTTCCATGGAATTTGGGGATGATGTGGTGATATTTAATGTTATTGATTCCATGAAGTACCCCTCTGAGGATCATTCTGCATTTTTTATCTCCCATTTTGAACCACCAAGTAAAAACACCATGGAATTGGATTGTCCTATGCTTAGGGAGATTATGATTATTGGATCTAGTTTGATGTCTAAGAGTACTTCCATAGTCGTTTCTAAGGAAAAATACTCTCTAAGATTTTATTTTGAAATAGAATCATATTCTTATTTTGAACATGTGAACTCTAATTATGACATGGTTGTTGAGTATGCTGATGGATTTGAGGCTTTATTATCTGATTTTGATGATGTATAATCTGATACTGATGCCCTTTGTGCACATATTTCAGTTCCTTCTATGACCCCATCCATACACCACCCCCCTACACTAGAACTCAAGTCATTGACACCAAATATCGAATACTCATACTTGTTAAGTGGTGATAAATTACCTATTATCATTGCTAACAATCTCCCTTTTGAACATGAAGAATAACTTTTGAATATTCTGAGGGAGAACATCAGGGAAATCAGGTGGACCTTGGCTGACATATCAGGTATTAACACCTCCATTTTCATACATAGGATTCGTTTGGAGGATGGGGATAAACTGGTGAGGCAAACACAAAGGATACTCAATCCAACCCTTCTGAAGGTTGTTAAAAAAGAGGTTGAAAATTTGCTCGAGGCAGATATAATCTATCCTATTTCAGATTCTCAGTGGGTAAGTCCTATTCAGGTTGTGCCTAAGAAAGGTGGTATTACTATTGTTAAAAATGTGAAAGATGAGTTAGTTCCAATGCGGGTAAAAAACTATTGGCGTGTGTGTTTTGATTATAGGAAACTTTATCATTCCACTCACAAATACCATTTCCCCCTCCCATTTATTGATCAGATGCTTGAGAGATTAGTTGGGAAGACACACTATTGTTTCCTGGATGGATTTTATCGATATTTTCAGGTTCATATAGCTCTGGAGGATCAGGAGAAGACTACATTCACCTGTCCCTTTGGCACATTTTCCTACCAGAGGATACTTTTTGGACTTTGAAACACCCTAGGTACCTTCCAGAGATGCATGGTGAGTATTTTCTCTGATTTTATTGAGACCTGCATGAAGGTATTTATTGATGATTTTACAGTGTATGGATCCTTATTTGATAAATGTCTAAACTGTTTGGGAAAGATATTTAATCATTGTATTGAGAAGAATCTGGTCCTAAACATTGAAAAGTGTCACTTCATGGTAGAGCATGGCATTGTCTTAGGGCATGTAGTGTCAAAACATGAGATAGAGGTTGATAGATCTATGATAGAAATTATTTTATCCTTACCCTATCCTTCATCTGTGTGTGATGTTAGATCATTCCTAGGGCATGTAGGATTTTATCGGTTCTTCATCAATGATTTTAGTAATATTGATCTTCCTATGTCACTATTACTCCAAAAGGATTCTGATTTTTTGTTTTATGATTCTTGCAGGACTTCCTTTGATGAGCTAAGGTAGTATTTGACCACTCCACCGATCATATATCCCCCACGGTGGGAGATTCCTTTTGAGCTTATGTGAGATGCCTCCAACATCGGGGTTGGAGCTGTCTTATCTCAGAGAGTGGAGGGATGTTCACATGTGATCGCCTATGCATCGACGACGTTGGATTCTGCCCAATCAAACTACACCACAACAGAAAAGGAGTTTCTTGCTGTTATATTTTCTTTAGTTAAATTTCGTTCATATTTACTGGGATCTAAAGTAGTTTTTTTTTCTGAACATGCAGCATTGAGGTACCTCCTGAAGAAGCCAGATGCAATGCCATGACGTATCTGTTTGATGCTCCTTCTTCAAGAGATTTACATCGAGATAAAGGGAAAAAAAGGGGTTAGAGAATTTGGTGGAAGACCACATGAGTAGTCTTACTCACACACCAGAGGGTGAAACCTTGGACTTGGTACCACTTCTGGACACATTCCACGTTGGGCATCTCTATACCATCTCAGTTAAGCATCCTTGGTATGATGATTTAGTTAATTACATTGTTTTGTCTGAAATACTAGCAAATTTGAAGAAGCATCAAGTCCAAAAATTAAAAAGTGATTCTAGGTTTTATGTGTGTGTGATCCTTCCCTCTAGCACATGTGTAGTGACCAAGTCATTAGGTGTTGAGTTCCTGATCATGAGTTTGAGTCTGTTTTGCATTTCTTTCATACACTTTCTTGTGGTGGACACTTTGGACCCCAACAGATAGCTAGGAATGTTTTGGACTCTGTATTATATTGGCCTATCTTATTCCATGATTCCCATTTGTTTTGTAAGTCTTGTTCTCGTTGCCAACGCACTGGGAATATTTCTAGGAGACATGAGATACCCCAACAACCCATACCATTTTGTGATATTTTTTATATTTGGGGCATCAATTTTATGGGTCTTTTTCCTAGTTCATTTTGATTTTTTTATATTTTGGTTGCTGTTGATTATGTGAGTAAATGGGTGGAGGCTAAGGCCACCAGGACTGAAGATTCTTTTGTTGTAGTGGATTTTGTCAAGGGTCAAATTTTCTACAGTTTTGGAGTACCAAAGGCCATCATCAGTGACCAAAGGACACACTTTTGCAATATGAATTTTTCTTCCCTCCTTTGAAAGTATGGGCTGACACACAAAATATCAACACCATACCACCCCCAAAAAAATGGCCAGGAAGAGGTTTCAAATCATGAGTAGAAACAAATATTGGAGAAATTCGTGCAGCCAAATAGGAAGGATTGGAGCAAGCCCTTGGATGATGAATTGTGGGCTTATAGGACAGCATACAAGACACACATTGGTATGTCCCCATTTAGGATTGTTTTTGTGAAAGCATGTCATCTCCCTGTGGAAGTTGAGCATCGAGGTTATTGGGCTATAAGGAAATGCAACATTGATTTGGCCCAATATGGAATCCAAAGGAAGCTGCAAATTCAAGAGATTAAGGAGATTCGATTATATTCAGATGAGAAATCAAGGCTCTATAAGGAAAAATCAAAATAATGTCATGATAGAATGATCCAAAAAAAGGAGATTCATGTTTGAGAGCAAGTCCTTCTCTACAGTTCACGACTAAAGCTGATGCCTGGTAATTTGCGTTCCAAATGGTTAGGTCCTTATGTTGTGACTAATTTTTTTCCTTATAGTGTAATGGAGATCACACAAGAGGACAGAATAAGGAGCTTTACAGCAAATGGGAAACGTTTGAAGAGATACATTGAGGGACTACCTACTGATGTAGTGGATTTTATCACACTGCATGACCCCATCATCACTTGAGCAAATCAGGTTCTTCCTAACCCTTTCACTTTTATATGATTTTTCTTATTTAAAAATTCTGCATTTCATGTGCATATATCATCTCATGGGTTCACATTGAGGACAATGAAATATTTTATGTGTGGGGGAGGGAACCATTTAGTTTAGTAATTTCAATTGTTTTCTTGTTAAAAAAAAACCAAAAAAATTATGTGTTTTTCAAATTTTGTGTTTTTATTTTTCAATTTTCTTTGTGGTTTTGAAATTTTTGAGCTGAAATGATTCTCATAAAGATTTTGAAATTCCTATCAATGAGTGAAACAATTTATCCCATGAAACTAAGCTAAAATGAATGCTGAAATGACTTTTTTTCTAGTTCAAATATTTAGTAATTTCATGAAAATTACACTGAATTTTGAATCCCATGCCACATCTCACTGTCTTTATATTTGAAATCACTTTCCTGTGAGTCTTCTAAACCATTATTTTCATATTCATTACATTCAACTCACTTCTTTAGATAACCACACCATGCTTGATTTAACCAGAATTTGATTTATTTCTGTCAAAACTTGAGGGTTTGAGGTACTTCTGTTTAAATGATTGAGGCATTTGTTTGGTAGTAAAGCCCCTATTTCAAATAATGATTTTTTAAAATGGCCTACCATGAAAATTTAATCCTTTTAGCCCTTAGAATCCATGCACAACCTGTTAGGGTAGACACATTACAAGCCAATTTTTACTATCCAACCAACTCTTGAAGTGAAATTGCATAATCTAGTTGAACTTATGTGTGGGGGAAGCAATGTTGTGTTGGGATACAACATTCTGTGATACATTGGGTGGAAAATTAAATTTTTAAGAGATGTGTTTGATACTGAAGAAAGTCATTATATTGAAAGTTGTGCCTTTTATGGAGCTTTCATGACAAGTGAAGCTGTGCCTTTTCTGGAGCTTCTAATTGGGGTGGAAAGTTGTGCCTATCTGGTGCTTTCAAGAAAATCATGTTTGAGAGGATTGGAATTTTTGATGCTAAAATGATGAATAGTGTAAACTATCCATAACTTTTCATGATGATGGATCTGAATTGATACTATGGGTATTGAGGAGAAGACCATATTTAAGTGAAAATTAGATTAATACAATTTTTCTTCAAAGAGAGTCAAGCCCTCCTCATTCAGACTCAGATTTTTTTCACATCTAAATCCTACCAACCGAAAGCCACAGAACAACCCTGAAAGGTCCTCATGATAAAAATATGTCATTTAGTCACATTGGGTGAAAATTTTGGAATTTATCAAGCCTATGGTGACCCTTGTATGAGTTTCGATGAGAAAGATATTGCAAAAAAATTGTTATTTGAGTGATTAGAGAAAATTCAATCGAGGTAAGTGTTTTGTGCATGGGAGGATGAATGAAGTGGAAATATGTTGAATGATATAAATGGAGAACTTGAAATAAGGGTTTTTATGAGGCATTATATCTTTTGAACCTTGGTGTGAAATTGATTAATCTAAAGGATATGTGTTTTAAATTTGGTTTTCATTTGATATTGATGTTTACTTGATATGAGATTTTGCTCAGGAGTGCAAAAGGGTAAGTATTGGGGAGTTGCTAAAACACTATTATATTGAATATTTTATTGGTAATAAATGATATAATTTTCTCACATTGTGTTAAATATGTTTAATTAGAAATTATTTGGGATTAGATCATTCATTTGAATATTTGATGAAAATTCCAGTTTTACCCTTTTAAAATCATTTTAGTTTTTCAATCATAAATATTTTTATATGAATTATCTTAACTTAATATTTTTTAACTATGTTTCATACTTCATTGGATAAAACTTTTATTCAGGACACTAGATCAAAAGAATTCATTTTGATGGAGTAATTGGGCCATAACGTCAAAGGTGGGCTGGACAAGTCACAATGGAGAAGCTTCTGTATTTCGACCATAACGCCTTCATCTGGCCTTGGATTGAGCCCAAAATTTTATAGGAGATAGGGGACCCATATCTGCAAATAAGATCCTTCTGGAAGGGCAGCCAATTCACGCGTATTGGTTGTAAAATGGGCGGTGGAAGTTTGATTAAAATATTTGGCCGAGATTCCCCATTCACACTTGAAACCACATAGAACCTAGCCTCCCCACCACTCTATAAATAGGGGTTTTTCTCATTTTGTGGGGTTGGGACGTGAATTGGGAAGTTTAGGGAAGAGTATAAGTGGATCCACTCTAATTATCCAACCATTTCAATAAGGTTAGCTCTTGAAGCAAGGATCCCTTCGACGAAGCCTTCTTCTTCTCCTTCATGTTGTAATGATTTTGTTTGTGTAATAAACATCTTTGTTCTTCTTTTATTTCTTCTCTTTTATTCTGTTTTGATTAAATTTTTATTCTATTAATCTTCCTATTTTGGCTGTAATTTGTGAGTAGAAGCGTTAATGGGTTATACCAATTATAAACCTTTGCACATGAAAAACGCTTCTACGATGATTACGCCACCCATGGAAGAGTAGTTCTTTTTCGTAATAGATCAACCTCTATCCTTCTTCATTAATTTATTTTGAATAAATGAGATAATGTAATTCAAATAATATGATCCATGAATTGTGTTTTTAAATTACAAGAAACTAAGAATGAAATTGAACAATTAATACAAAAACACATGAGGTTGAGATTTTGTCTAAATTGTGAGAGCGCGATCTTAATCGGAAATACAAGACCACACGGGATAAATTTTTATAGTTCAAATATAATCCCTAATCACAATTTATCCTCATTTATAGAATGGATATGTTCTCTAATTAACCACTGTCCATAAGCTATCCTAAGAACAACAATCAAAGCAGGGTGCTGCGATTGCATGTTCCGAAGCTAGCCTATGGTTTATGTAATTTCATCTTTGTGGTTAAGATAACTCTCGTAGGCTTCGAGAGATAAAAAATTAGGGTATCATAATTAATTGGATATTGATTTATATGATAATTATTAATTTGTGAACGATGATGTAGAGTCAGATCGATTACGCCTTTTAAAATATTTTGTAAAAAACATATTCTTGTTGTTTCTTTTTAATCAAACTTCATTTCAAAATTAAAAACAAAAAATGAAATCTTCTTACAGTAAAATTATTCACGTTTTATAAATTATAAACAAAAACCCCTCATCCTTTAATGTAGTGGTTTATTTCTATTATATTTTATTTTAATAATACCTCTAAAATGTTGTTTTAATTCACTTCCTCCTTTGAGAGACAACCTTTGTCAGCCACTATGTTGCACATAAGTACCCCAAAATCACACTAATCATTTGAGGGAACCCACAACAGTGGTTTTTCACCCCATTCGTCCTAATCCAGGTGTTAGAGAAGAATTAAGGTGACACCTTCAACACTCCAACGATCACCGTAGCGCTTCAGTGGAGATGCATAAAAGAATGCTTGATCCATGCTCCATGGATCCATATCATCTCTCTCTATATTATGGGAGAGAGTATATGAGGGATAAGGTCAATGAATTGTGTTTGGAAAATGCACATCCTCTTCAATTTAGAGTGCTTAATTAAAATACACATTATCACCTTGCCGGCCCCGAATACTTAATGCACTATCAATGAAATTTTATGACTACTTGTCTAAGTCATAAATATTATTATCACTTACCTGTAATATATTGAAATATAATACATGATAATAATTAAGTCATTTACTCGACTCATTGCTCCCATAATGATTAATTGAACCTTGAATAATTTAATATTCATCAATTAATATTTTTTCATGTATTTACTTAAAACTCAAATATAAATTTAATAAATAAATTCAATACTCAGTATTATAAACTCAAATAATATGAATTTATTTATTGCATTGGTGATCGTTTAAATTTAGAATAATCCTCAGACCCCTGTGGAGGGTCCCTCCATGTCCAAAACTCTTATTCAAATGAATAGTGAAGATTATTGAATATGCTATTGCGTGTGACCCTCTAAGCCCTTCTTTCGATAGCCATTAATACTAATCAAAGACCAAGAGTGGGATCTAGCAACCCATCATTGCCCGTGAAGAAATAAGGATTTTCACAACAATGAAAACCAAACTACGAACACGCAACTTGTAATATAATCTCTTTGTTGGTAATATCTCATAAAGAAGGACGCACTCATGTGTCATCACCCTTTTCTTAATTTATAGTTTGTTGATTTAACTGGATGAATTTACCCTTGACTTCCATGGAAATGGTCTTATAATGGTACTTCCATCTATATCAACATGGCCTGAGTTATATTACATCCATAACCCGGAAGCGACAAATCCTTTCTTGAACATTTAACCAATGCCATGCCACCGACGACGCACCCGACACAAACTACCTCGCCACGACTTCATCGCATTGATTTTAGTTTAGCACCAAAGTACTTAATCAATTAACATACATTGGTAATGATCTCAAGTCAGGACACCATTACACATGATCGTAGATAGGAACATTTAATGACACCTGAAACATGTGGTGTTCTTATTGGTGGGTGAGTCCTCATGATCTCACTACTAGATATCACCAAGAGTTAACTTCATGAGAAGAAGTATCAATACTTATGAGCCCCCAACACCTGATGGTCAAACATCTACTGTGTCTAATCAGTAATATGTATCTAGACAATAGAAGATATATTTAAGATTAATGTCATAGTGTCTAGAGGTTCTCATTATAGCATGGGAGCCTCTATAACCTTTCGATACAACAATTAATCTCTGGACATTACCATTTAAATAGTGGACACAGAAAAGTCTTACACTATAATGGTAAGATGACATCATGCATAGATTATTGTATACCTGATATGGTAATAAAAACCACTTAATAGTTGGGTCTAAGGAAAACACTATTTCAACATGGAGTACATGGGTACTTCCCTATGAGGGATCACCTGGATGTTTACTAGATGGATGGTTCAACACATCCACTGAGGACAGATCTGGGGATGATTGGGTCCAGATAATGTGGAAACCAAGGTTTACAATTGGTTGGGATTTAGACTCACGGAGGCCTCTTGTGTACTATGTATAGAGTACAGGGATCAAAACCCTTGTAATTCTAGAGGGTGAATCATCGATTAGAGTGTATGTAATGAATAACAAGCTAGAGACATTATAGGGCTTACACGTGTTTAGAGGATCAGGTGATACAATGGAGAAATGAAATGAATGTAGATTACACATGGTTATATACATGAGGACATCATGGTTTCACCGAGATGTGGTGTCTCGGCTGGAATCATGATGGATGTGGATGGAGTGTCTAAGAATAGAATGAGGGGATGGAACCGAATACCCCTGCGAAGGTGAAGATGTTTGGAATGAACCTCGAAGAGGTTTCCTACATATCCCCATAGTAGGGAATCAATGCCTACATTGTTCTGGGATGATCAATGTCTCACCTGAGGAGGTGTCACATGATAATGGACACATGGATGGGGATTGAAGGATGTAAGACCTCTATGTTTGGATATGAGCTTCTCGACACATAAGGAATAAGGGAGAGACCAGGATGGGACATGAGTTATGGGCTTAAACCTCAGGTAGGCTTCCTACATATCCCTGTGGAAGGGAATAAAAGACCTCATAGTTTGGTTATGATCCATAGTATTAGGGTGTATATAAAGGACATCAACACAACGATATGCAATGGTTTATGTGAGGTAAGTAGCCCATCGCAATAGGGACACACTTTGTTGGGGGATTATGGATTGAGTGTGGGGATTACACATGGTTAGCTTTTGGAAAACTTGTCTAACACCACTACGTGGTGGAATAAGGTTGTGAATCCCAAAAAAGGGGATACTGATGTTTACCAATCTTTGGGGGTTGAACCTCGAGGAGGCATCTGATGTACCTTTCCCAGAGAGGGAAAGGATCAAAACCCAGATAGTTTTAATGCACACAGTTTAACGTCTTTGAGGATGAAAGGGGAATGTCGTTTAATATTATGTGGGAAGTGGTAGATCCAAAGTGAAGATGGTTGGGATCAATTTGAGATGGGATTGAACCTTATAAAGGATTCCTACATACATTTCGAGGGAAGGAAAATATCAAATTCCATGTTTTTTTCATGCATATAGTTTAATGTAATGGGAGACTAAAGTGGCGTACAGTTTAACATCATGAAGGATGATGGTGAGATGACATGAAGATCATCTGGAATAATGGTCAATTGGCTACAACCTCAGAAAGGCTTCCTATGAACCTTTCTCAGAGAGGTAAAATATCCAAGTCCATATAGTTAGGTGAAAAAGGGACATGGGGCTTACACACTAAGGTAGCACAAAAAGGATGCCACTGTTTATGCTTAATCTATGTTCATGTGATTCATTCTCAGGGTGAGAAACAACAACCAACAAAGACATGAAAATCTTTTCGTAAAAGGTGTGTCTGCGAGGAATGGAGTGGAACTTACGTGTGGTTAGTAGCCCAAGGAGATGGATTTTAGGAATTAATGTGAGATGGAGGCCCGTTGGGAAAGTAGGGTTTCTAGATATATGTGGAAGATATGGTCTTCATACCATAATCATTCCATCTGAGGTTGTAGAGGTTTATATAGAGACTGCTTGAGGTGCACACAGATATAACTCTTAGATGGAGAGGGGAGTGAGAAGGTTCTAGTGCTTGTCCCCTTCACGGTCCTCATTGGACTAGATGCCTATTTGGTTGTAATAGTTTAACTTCATGTCTCGGGGATACAAGTGCATGGTAGTTTAATTCCCTACAACTCGAGCAGTAAGGATTTACTCCCCACCACTAGGAATTACATAACTAGATCAATTTAACCCTTATTGAAGGGTAGTCACTAGTAACATCGTGTGGAGATGGGGTTGTGGAGTGATCTATTGACAGGATCACGTTTTCATGGCTATGCAATGAAGAAAAATCCATAACTGTGCCTATGAGAAGAAGCATGAGGAAAACTAATGCAACAATAATGATTGTTCGAGGGACTTTGAAATAACATTGTACAAACCTAGAAGGTCGCACGAGAGAATGGTTCAATAAGAAAGAGGCCTCACAGAGAGGGTATTTTCAATGCTCAAAGGCTCAAAGAACACAGGGGCTCGAAGAGAATAGGGGATCACAGAGCATAGGGGATTATAGAGCATTGGGGCTCACAAAGCATTGGGGATCAAAGTGTACATGGCTTCAATGAGAATAGGTACTCGTAACGTAAATGGATTCATAGATCTCTCAGCCTCATAAAGAACATGGGCCCCAAGAGTATATGGATTCCTTGAAAAAAGGGCTTCGTTGAGCACAAAGGCTCGCATAGGATATGGCTTTTCCTAGACGAGAACTTTGGGAAGCATAGTGTCTCAACCTAATCAGGGAATACTAATTATTTTTGGAATGTTCTTTGCAAATCATGGTTGATTTGTGAAGACTCGAGTACCCAAAGGGGTATCCTTCCTTCACGGCATCCAATAGGCTTCATGAAGGGTATACCTTCTTGAAACAAGTGTATATCTAAGAAATGGGAAATGGTTTTCACAATACTCAAGTACCTTAGATGATTCATATTCCCAATTGTCTTATAGAGTAAAGAACGATTCATAAATTGGGAATCCAGAAGAAAAAAGGATGAGTCCAGATCCCTTGGAATAGAGAGAAATGTTATTTATAGGTGCTAGGGGGCGTGAAACTCTAAGGTAATTCCAAAAATTTACTTGTGTTTCTCAATTGGTGGTATATTACGTCTAGGTTTTTAAAGTCATGAAGCCGACCATCATCCCCTATGTAATGTAAAGGAATTATTTATTCCCACCACAACGGTGGTAGAGGCTTCCATTAGTTTTTGAGGAATTGAGGAGGTGAACATATTCCATCCACATCGTGAAGGCTTCCATCAATTTTTTCATAACTGCAGAGTCGACCGTCTCTTTCTTCTATGGTGAGTGCATTCAAGGCCTTGGCTTCGCACCTGACGCGGTGCTGAAGGGATTTGGGGAGGTTCTTCGCAAAATAACACGCTTTTGAACTGTTGTTTCATTTTATTATTTTCTCCATGCACATATATTAGCACCAACAGAATCCCTACCCATTAGAATTGGAGTCGAGGTGAATGAAAGGGTTGAATTATGAGGTTATATTTACAAAAATTTAGTTAGATCACGAATCTAGATTACAGAGAGAGATCACAATGTGGATAGGTGATGCAAAGGTGGAGAACGCTGGGAATATCACCACGGTTAGGCGCATGAAGATGCTTGGTGGTCACTGCCTCAAAATTGGGGAGGACTACCGCTATATTTTCCTTACTTGTCTCTGTAGCTTTTTGATTTGATATCTTGATTTGTGAAGCTCTGTGTGCTCCGTGATCGCTCTTTGAGAACCGGGATCTCATTTGCTCTGCGCTGCACACCAAGTCCATAGTCTCTATGATCTTGCAATCCATGTATTGTGTCTCTGAGATCTTTCATAGGATTATGTGGTTGTTCTCTGTGATTAAGATGTTTCACTGATATTTGGGAACCAGAACAGAAAATTCTAATGTCTTGTGATAGAATGGCCAACTATGAATCTTCTCATGGGGGTCCTTATTGATGCTTTCCAATAGGAACATATGGAGGATAATTTGGGCATCAGGTAATGTGTGAGAAGCCATTCAAACCATGAATCACTGATAGAGATCCTATCAGAAATCCAAAATAACTCCCACTATGAAAAAGACTATTGCTGTACGGATTTAGTCTGAGGGGTGATTTTCTAATCCCGTAAGAAAGTAGGGTCAAACCAGCTTGTTGGTTCAATAGCATTTCATGCCAGCGCCAGGGGTTTAGGGCTGTCGATGGTCATACATGAGAAGATCAAACTCCTGTCCATGCAGACTACCTATAAAATAATATAAAAAATGATGATGGGTAGGCACTAGAGCCATAGGTTTCTCCCCCACTATACCACACCATCATCAAGGCATCTTTGGGAATCCCAGAGAAGGGGTGGACTAATTACTAGGACCCGCACCATGGCAAAAATTTTACGAAGGATTGGGCCTAGGCATACTGGGTCTGTGCATCCTGTGAAAACTTCGAGGTTGAGTTGAAGTGAGTATGGTAGAATGAAGATGTGTGGATCTCCCAATTCCATATTTATCATCTAAAACACATGATTCCAGAGTTGCTGATTAGGTGGTCATCGAGGACCAATACTTTTCATTTTCACCATAGGGATCTCAGCACCAGCCTCTAGGACCTTCAAAATATCATAGCGATTCAAATATTTTGGGTGATGTATGACACGTTTCTCCCCACTAATAACACATGGGAGGATCCAGAGTAGATGTTGTGGCTGTAAAAGGAACTAATGGATCCGGTGTCAGGAAAGGAGAATTCGTTTGTGAGGGACATCCACTATAACTCCCCGACCCCAGTTACCTAGATTCGGTTAATTATTACATAACATTGGTATGATATAAGGAATCATGTCCCGAAAGACCGATCAATTTAGTAGCCTTGGATGTGCTAGAAACATATATAAGTCTTACATTACATCATAAAATGAAAAACAACAACAACATTTTCTTCATTAACCATAGTCATATCCCATAGACTATCCCTACATGTCCGTCATAAAATACTTCTTCACATCTTGGGAAAAATAAAAAATAGAAAAGGGTGAGCTAAAATGCTTGGTAAGAATAACAATATAGTGAAAACATTCAAAAATAATCATAAACATTTAAGGCAATGTATAGGACAAAAACAAAAGCCTTTTAAATTTTAACTTCAACATAATCTGACAAAGAAAAAATAAAATAATGCCATTTAATTATTAACATGGATATTCTACTAGTCGAATAATCACATGAAATATCAATACCCACTTTCATAATGATGGAATTCATAATTCCAAACATTCATAACCACAAATTCAAGGACTTTTGCCAAGACTATAAATAATATTTTTTCGAGGCCATTTGCCAAGGCACTAGTTTTTCCAATGAGACTTAGAGATGCATCGAGGAGCTATAGCGGGATCTACCAATCACTTAATAATTCCAATGCATTCCTCGTATAAAAATGTTGAAAAATAATCTATACATTCGTACTAAAACTTGCATACGAAATGTCAATACATTAACCACAACCCATGAATGGAATAAAAATAGAACATCCACAGTCAAACATAACACGTTAAATACAATATGGAAGATTTTATTATAATAAAATAATATCAATCAATATTAATGAAGGATATTTACATAGATTAAAATAACCATCAAAACTATTTGAGAGAAATCATCCGCTTTTCGTGAAAAATGTAAAAGACTCACTGTTTATCAAGTAGCTGTTTAAAATAGAATTTTGAATCAAAGTTTCACATAGCACTTTAAAATATTAAAAAGGAATTTTAATTTTAAAACATTAATGTCCATATAAGTAAATCCTTAAAACCAATTTTAAAACATGGAAATTAATGATAAATATTTATAAGAATAAATCTTTAAAACCTTTAAAATTATATTTTAGTTAGAGTTCCTAACCAAAAGAGAGAAACTTTAATACAATAAATTGAGGTAATCAACACTTTATAATATCATGAGAATAAATGGATTCATGATATACTATGTAAAAGTTCATTATATAAAACATATAAAAGTTAATTTTCATATAACAAGAAATAATTCTTAATGGAATGTAAATTGAGATGAAATCCCTTATAAAGACCATATCCTTAGGTTAAGGATAAATCAAAAACATAATTATGTGTGAAAAATATAAATACACTAAATATGATTGGATATTAAATGTAAATAAATCAGAGGAATCTCACACATATTCTTATAAATACACCACCAATGACTTGGATGTTTAAGTAAATGAATGGAAATTGAGTTAAGATTAATCTTATCATGTTCATATAAATGGCTTTAGAAATTAAAAATGTAGTGAATATGTGTATCAAAACAATAAACACACAAAGGAGAGTGGAAATTACTAAATAAAAAATAAATAATGATTCCACACATAATCTTGGTGTTAATTAATCAATAAAGTATTCTTAAATCCCAATGAATGGAAATTGAAATTTGAAATTCCTTTACGGATTTGGTAACTGCCGAAACATACACCCAATGAAAGAAGTATCATTCAATGAAATGTAAATACCCATAAATTAAATTATATCACACCAATAATACTATCATGGGTAGTACATACTCCACACAAAAGGAAGTACTGACCATTATATCATGAATCTCTTGAGAATAAGAAGTGAGATAAAAACTCATTAGCACGTTGTAATCAATCGAGTCATATGACCGAAAGTTAATAACCACCAAATGAATCACAGAATACGATGAACAAAAAGATAATAATGATAATATATATATCAAATGGAAGTGCAAGAGACACCACATGTAATAAATAAGTGGTGAACAATGGAAATCTCATGAAATTAAGAGGGACATAAGAAATCCCTTACCTCGTGCCCGACTTGACTCGTTCATTCTTTAATCTCCTAAATAATAAACTAAAGTTAATTTATACATGATTAAGAACATTTTAAAAGTATAATATTCCTCTTATATCAATTATTTCCATGTTATAAACATTATTTAATCATTTATTTTAATAATGGTCGTTTTGTTGATATTTGGTACTTGAGTCAAAATGAACTTGTTATAATTACAACTTGTCTATATGGTCAAAAGTCTATTATATCCAGAATCATATTCATGATTTAAATATCATATATATCATATATATCCAGTATATATATATATATTTATAATTAGTTCAATATATTTGGAGATAAGAACTAAAATGTACCATTCATGGAGATGGTAAGCCGTACGTATGAATGAATGCTACTTTCATTTCTATTTCATATTTAATTAAATGAAAACTTAATGATACATAGATATATTATAATTGAAGTATAATACCATATGATATATGGTTTACAAATATTAATTAACTCTATAATTTAAATGTTCCATGTATGTCATGAACGAATCATATCACCTTGAGTGAACGGTAGTCCGCACTTTCTCAAATGAAATTATCATGGTCACACATATTTGAAAGAATAATTGTGTGTTTGTAAATGAAAATTACCGAAGCATAGAGAAAAAATAAACATAATATATATAATATATAAATACAGTTCCATCATAACGGCCACCAGAAGAGGTGGTAGGAGATAATCGAACAGTCATCGTTTTGTGAGGCGTTAGTATGACATCCACAGAAACAATATGTTTTTCACCCATTAGATAAAGGTGTGTGTAAGTGTATTTAGAATAATTCTCATAAAAAATCCAATTATATTTAGGATACTTGTGTTGTTAGAAAATAAAGTAATAAAAAGAGTTTAGGGTGCTGGAGAAGTAAAATAAAACAAAATAAAACAAAATAAAACAAAAGAATTTAAGAGAAAGCAGTACCTTTAATTTGGGTAACTTCATTTGGTTTGAACCAAAAGGATTTAATGAAGTGCATTTTACCTAAGGTAATCCATTTATAAGGAAGAGGGGGATATTTAAAGCTTATTTGGGTAGGGTTTGGAGGATCCAAGGGGCTTGAGAGGTGTGTGGAATGGGATAGAAGTGGTGTCCTTTTATAAGGGGGTGGAGGGGCTCTTTAGGAAAGTGTGAAAATATTATTTAATTGATTGGTGATATTCATTTTCTAAAGGTGCAGAAATAATTAATATAGAAGATAAGGTGACTCATGGTTGAAATAAAATCATCCAATAAGAATTGGACATGGTTTGGATATTATTTTAATATTAATAATCATATTTATTTAAATCATTTATTAATGAGGTAGATACTGTATCATTATTGTGTCATATATAATTTAATTAATTTGATTTCTAAAAATTATAATAAAAATACGATGATGTAGAAAATAGTTTTATATTTACAATGAATATTTATAGTTGAATAGATGACTTATATAACCCCATGTAAAAACTGATTTTTTAAAAGATATTTGTTTATGCTATTTTTGCCTTTACATTAAGTTAATTAAAATAATGTGTCATGATCATTCATAAGTAGCTCTAAGGGAACAGAAAATTGACCCAAGAATGCCAATGTCCGGCCATTACTCATCCAATAAAGTTTGGACAATCGTTAAGGTAATTCTTTATTATTATAATATTCTTTTTTACATTTAATTACCATATTTACCTTTAACCGTGGTAAATAATGGTCAAAAGATATTATTCACCAAAAATTGATTTCATCTTTTTAGACCAAATTTTACTTACTAATATTAACCATGTATTTCGGATTTTTGAAATTAAATTTACTGAAGCGTTAAAATTAATTTAAATGAAAAAGTATGTTTTTTAAATACTACGAAGTGGTTTCACTATTCATCAAAAATTGATGTTTTTTCAGAAAAATACCAAAAATTCAGCCTAATCTATATTTGATATTCTAAAATAAAAAATGATTTCTATTTCACCAAATTTAATACATATAAGTTACATTAATTAATTTAATATTAATTTTGTTGTCAAAACAAATAGCGTGTTTTTAAGAAACAATAACTATCAAAAGATTGACACTTGTTTGTGTCCAATTTCAAAGTGAAATTAATTCAAATGACCAAAATTGGATTAAATGGAAAAAATATAATATAATTATACTTCCAAACCATTCAAATTTATAATTTAACACTATAAATTATATTTATTAAAAAATATGTTTTCAATTAAAATTAATTATTTTTCATTATTCACCCAAATATGAATGTCATCAAAAAAACACAAAAAATTTACCGAAACTAAATTTTTATGTCCTGATTCTAGATAAGAAGTTTATTTTTTCAGATTTAATATATAAAAGTTTCAAATATTGGATTTAAAAAGGGTCACCAATAAAAGGTTGTAGAATTGCATTTTTGGAAAAATACCTTTTTTTTATCAGTAAAATTGAATTTATTATTATAATATGTATAACAAACACATAATACATATGTTAAAATTATATAGAGTATTTAAAATTCAAAATCCAGTTAATACAATTTATAACTGTTTTTTGAATGGCTAGTTTGGTAAGTCGTGGTGCACTCGAACTCAGTGTTTCATATAGTACAAGTTATTGAATTACTTTGAAGAGATAACATTCCAACAAATCTTGGGGGGTTACATTCTCCCCTCCTTCAATAAATTGCGTCCTCACAATTTGAATATTTTTTTTGAAAAAAAGGTTAAAATTATAATCGACTTTTGTGAAAATCCCATATCGGATTTTGAGTTAATAAAATTTAGTCTTAATAAGATGGAAAGGGAATGAAAAAGTCACCACCAATTTATGATCTCTATTAGGAGAACATTGGTGGAAATTAGAGACACATAATTGGAGGGAAAATGTGAATATTTATTGCGGGTGATTGAGTTCATCAATCACAAAAAAGTGTAAAATTGAGGACCTTAATGCCATCAATCTATGATGATTTAAAATATCATCGTTCCAAAAAAAACATAAAGCATTGGGATAACACATTTTTTTTTGTTTTAAGATCCCTTTACTAAAGGTCAATAATTAATTTATTTATAGAATAAGATATATATATATATATATATATATATATATATAATTGATAAGTATAGTTTCATCCTTCATCTAATTCTTACCACAATCTCATCATTCACTCCAAACGATGAGTATTCATGCTGAATTGGATACACCTAAAGTGCAAGAATCAACTTATATAGAATCACATAATCTACAAAGGATTAACTATATATTTCCCAATTTTTTTGTTTAAATAAAACCAAATTGGTTATCAAAATATTTGATGATCCCCAAAAGGGATAATCCTTGAGAGAGGGAAATAATAATCTTAATTTATAAAATTAAACCAACAATAACCAACGTTAAATAAATAACATTCAATAAACAATTGTACATAAATTCATTCAATATAATTAAAACTAATATTGAATCCCAAAATATAGAATAATTTTCTTACTTATTCTTCCACATTAAATTGTATCGCAAAATTACATTGACTACTCTTAAAGTAATATACTTAAATTTAATTAACCTAATCACATAACTCTATGACAGGCCAGTAATTTCTATAAATAACCCAAGTCTCTATAAATCCACAATGAAAACATAGATAAAACCCCTCCATTAATCCTCAAATGAAATCCCATAGTATTTTATTTTCCTTAGGCATATCGTTTTACCAAAAGAGCAAACATCTTCAAAAATAACATTTTCCTCTTAATCACCAAATCATTTTCCAATACTAAGGATATATCTTATGTTCCTGAAATCAACATATTCTTGATCCATAAAATATTTTAAATACAAATAATTACTCATACAAACCATGGGCTTCACTTATTCCACTGGTAGGCGATAAATCCCTATCACACTTTGGTTGTGGGTTTGATTCCAGAAGCTTTATTCGACGCAATGGGTATCACATGGTCTGCGTGTTTTCCTTTTTTATAATCTATATAATTTTATAATATTCAAAAAATGAGATAGATTCCTCAAAATAAATATAACATAATTTAACCACAAATTTTATCTTATACCTTTCATTTTCATCCCAAAAATTAATAACCTGTAATTTCATTAAATTCGAGGGTCATATAATCCCAAATGGTTCTTTATTAAAACATCCACAAAAGAAGAGATAATTCTTCCTCAAATATCATTTTCAAAAAAAAAATGAATGGTTACACATAATATAGAATAGTATTCCAAAGCAATCCAATAATTTTAAACATTTATCCATCCATTTATTTCCAAAAAGGTTCTTCCTTGACCAAGAGGATATCCTATTGAATAGGTCATTTACTCGTGTAATGGCCAGGTCCCCTACATTAAGTAAAATGACAATAAATGGATTGTTGAGATCATTTTTATTTTCTTCCATAGTAATCTTCATTTTCACATGAAAATTCTTTACATTATGTCCTTATTTACCACACATAATGCATTTATTTATTCCATTGAGACACTTTCATGGGTGTCTCCTTCAACATTTCCTGCATGATGGAAATTGAGCTTTCTTTTCTCCATGGTCTCCACTACTAGAGATGTTATCATTCATCACCTTTCTCTTCTTTGTTGAGTTTTAGAGTTGGCTAAAATATATGATCTTAATCATATTTTTGGAAAAATGATTTGGCATAAACACGATATCTATTACACCTATCAACATTCCATTTCGTTGCTCATTTCCACTATTGTTCCCACCTTGTACATTATCTTCAATGTTATTATGATTTCATTGGATTCCATCCATTGACTAACACAAGAAAGCATAGTGTGGGTCATAAAATCATTTAGAGAATATCATAACACTACATCTTTAATCTATAAAACCGTTGGATTAACCAAGGTTTTTTATTCTCATCTTATATTAAAATTATTCAAATCCGTTTGTAAATAAAATGCTGATTATCCTAATCATATCCCCCAGGAGTTTCGTAACTAAGAGTGAAGCAAGGCTTGTTGTCGTGTACTAGGATACCCCGGGTAAACCCAAAACTCCTTTTTGGTGTTTTCATTCCTAGGTACAACTATGCCAATGATTCCTCTACCTGCTCTTATCCATACAGGGATTAATTTCTTGGAAAATACAAAAAATCTCTAAATTACCAAAATTATAAGATTTTATTCTATATTAATCATCAAATTCTATCATAGGGTAATGCTATCTGATCTGAGTTTATCTAAATCTAGTTTCCAAGGTTTGTACTAAACTTCCTCTAATTCCAACTATAATTCCCTGACCCCAGTTACCCCGAGTCTGTGCATTATTTCATAACATTGTCATTATATAAAGAATCATGTCCCGAATGACCGATCAGTTTAGTATCCTTATATGTGCTCGATACATACATAATTCTTACATTACATCATAAAATGAAAAACAACAAAAACATTGTCTTAGTTTACCATAGTCATATCCCATAGTTTATCCCTTCAGGTCAATCATAAAATACTTCTTCACATCCTGAGAAAAATAAAACATAGAAAGGGGTGAGCTCAAATTCTCTGTAAGGATAACAATATAGCGTAATTTTTAATAAATAATAATAAACATTTAAGGAAATGTATAAGACTAAAACAAAAGCCTTTTATATTTTAACTTCAGCATAATATGGAAATGATAAAATAAAATAATGCCAGTTACTTATTCACATGGATATTCAAATAGTCGAATAATCACATGCAATATCAATAGCCACTTTCATGATGATGAAATGCATAATGCTAGACATTTATAAGCACATATTCAAGGCCTTGTGCCAAGACTATAAATAAGATTTTGTCATGTCCTCGTGCCAAGACACTAGTTTCTCTCATGGGACCTACTAATGCATCGAGGAGCTATAGCGGGCTCCACCCATCACTTACTAAGTCTAATTCATTCCTCATATTAAAATGTTGAAACATAATCTAGACATTCATACTAAAATTTCCATACGAAATGTCAATACATTAACCAAAACCCATGATTGGCATAAAAATAGGACATCCACAGTCAAACATAACTCATTAAATTAAATATATAAGTTTATATTATAATAAATTAACCTCAATCGAGAATAATGAAGGATATTGACATAGATTAAAATAATCCTCAAAACTATTTGGGAGAAATATCCCCCTTTTTCTTGAAAGCATTTATAAATCTCACTATTTATCAATAAGTTGTTTAAAATAGATTTTTGAATCAAATATTGACATACCACATTGAAACCATAAAAAAGTATTTTAATTTTGAAAAATTAATGTCCATATAAATAAATACTTAAAAACATTTTTAAAACATGGACATTAATGAGAAATATTTAGAAGAATAAATCTTTAAAACATTTAAAATTATATTTTAGTTTGAGTTCCTAACCACAGGTGATACACTTGAATACAATTAATGGAAGTAATCAACACTTTATAATATCATTAGAATAAAAGGATTCATGATATTCTATGTCAAAGTACATTATATACACCATATAAAAGTGAATTGGAATATAACAACAAATAAGTATCAAGGGAATATTAATTGAGATGAAATCCCATATCAAGACCATATCCTTAAGTTAAGGATAAATCAAAAAAATAATTATGTGGGAAAAATATAAATACACTAAATATGATTGGATATTCAATGTAAATCAATCAGAGGAAATTAAAACATATTCTTGTAAATTCAACACCAATGACTTGGATGTATAACTCAATGAATGGAAATTGAGTTAAGCTTACTCTTATCAAGTTCATATAAAAGACATGAGAAATTATCAATGGAGTGATTATGTGTATAAAAATTATATCCACACAAAGCAGAGTGGAAATTAATACATAAATAATAATTATTGATTCCACACAAAATCTTGTAGGAAAACAATCAATGAAGTATGTGTAAAGCCTAATGCGTGGAAATTGTAATTTGAAATTCCTTTATTGATTTGGTAACGTACGAAACATACACCCCATGAAAGAAGGATCATTCAATGAAGATGTAAATAAAAATAAATTAATGTATATTAAACCAATAATACCATGATGGTAAGTACATACTCCACACAAAAGGAAATAGTGGCCAATATAGCATGAATCTCTTGGGAATAAGAAGTGATATAAAAACTTGTTACCACGTTGTAATCAATCGCGTCGTATGACCGAATGTTAATAACCAACAAATCAATCACAAAATACCATTAAAATAAAGATAATAAATACAATATATATATATATATATATCAAATGGCAGTACACAATAAAACACATGCAATAAAGAAGTGGTGACCAATAGAAATCTCACAAAATTAAGAGTGAGATAAGAAATCCCTTACCTCGTGTCTGACTTGACTCATTTGTTCATTAATCTCCTGAATAATAGACTGATGTTAATTTATACTTGCTTAAGAACATTTTTCAAGTTTATTATTCCTTTTATATCACTTATTGCCAATTTATAATCATTATGTAATCATTTAAGTTAATAATGGTTGTTTTGTCGATATTTGGCACTTGAGTCAAAATGAACAAGTTATAATGACAAAATTTCCATATGGTCAAAATTCTATTATCTCCAGTATCATATTAATGATTTAAATATCATATATATCATATATATCATTTATATATATATTTATAATTAGTTAATGATATTTGGATATGAGAAATTAAATGCACCATTAATGGAGACGGTACGCCATACGTACGCATGAATGCTACCTTCATTTCTATTTCATATTTAATGAAATGAAAACATAATGATATATAGGTATATTATAATTCCAGTATAATATCAAATGATACATGTTTAACATAATATAATTAAATCCATCCTTTATATGTTCCATGTATGTCAGGAATGAATCATATCAGTTGGAGGGGGGTAGTCTGCATTTTCTTGAATGAAATTATCATGGTCACACATATTGGAAAGCATAAAGGTGTGTTTGTAAATGAAAATTATAGAAGCGTAGAAAAAACATATGGATAATATATATAATATATAAATACAGTTTCATCATAATGTCCACCATAAGAGGTGGTAGGAGATAATCGAACAATCATCATTTTTGTGAGGCGTTAGTTTGTTATCTACAGAACCAGTATGTTCTTCATCCATTTGATGGAGGTGTGTGAAAGTTTAGTTCGAATAAATCTCATAAAAACATCCTAGTATATTGAGGATACATGTGTTGTTATAAAATAAAGGAATAAAATGAGTTTATGGGGTTGGAGAAGTAAAATAAAACAAAATAAAACAAAAGAACTTAAGAGAAAGCGTTACCTTCAATTTGGGTAACTTCCTTTGGTTTGAACCAAAAGGACTTCATGAAGTGCCTTCTGCATACGTTAATGATTCTAGGAATAATAGGGGGATATCTAGAGATTATTTGGGCATGGTTTGGATGATTAAAGAGGCTTGAGAGGTGTGTGTAATGGGTTACATGTGGTGTCCTTTTATAAGCAGGAGGATGGCCTCTTTTGGAATGTTTGAAAATATTATTTTCTTATATAGTGATATTCAGTTTATAAAGGTCCAAAACCAATTCATGTAAAATATAAAGTGACTAATGGTAGAAATAAAATCATCTAATAAATATTGTACAGGTTTTGGATATTATTTTAATATTAATAATCATATTTTTTTAATTCATTTTTTAATGAGGTAGATACTGCAGCATTAACGTGTCATATATTATTTTAATTTATTTAATGTCTAAAAATTATAATAAAAATACAATGATTTATTAAATATTTTTATATTTTCAATTAATATTAATAGTCTAAAGGATGATGTATATAACCCCATGTAAAAATTGATTTACGAAAAGATATTTGTTTATGTTATTTTTTCCTTTACTTTATGTTAATTAAAATAAAGTGTCATTATCACTCATTAGTGGCTCAATGGGGTCCCAAAATCGACCCAAGGATTCCAATGGTCAGCAAATACTCATCCAATAAGGTTAGGAAAAGTGTTAAGGTAATTTTGTATTATTATAATATTCTTTTTACCTTGAATTACCCTATTTACATTTAATCATGGTAAATAAAAGTCAAAAGTTACAATTCACCAAAAATTATATTCATATTATTGGACCACATTTTACATACTAATAAAAGACATATTTGAAAGATTTTCAAAATTCAATTAATAGAAGTGGTAATATTCCATTTAAATGATAAAGTCATTTTTTAACTACTATTAAGTGGTTTCACTATTCATCAAAAATTGAATTTTTTACGAAAAATACCAAAATTTTTTCCTAAGTTATATTTGATATTCCGAATTCAAAAATGATGTCTATTTTAACAAATTAAAAATATATAAGTTGAATTATTTAATTTTAAATTAATTCCTGTTGTCAAAACAAATACTGTGTTTTTTAAGAAATAATAACTATCAAAAGATTGACACTTGTTTTTGTCCAATTTCAAAGTGAATTTAATTCCAATGATCAAAATTGGATTACATGGTAAAAATATAATATAATTATACTTACAAACCATTAAAATTCATAAATTAACACTATAAAATATATTTATTAAAAAAGTTGTTTTCAATTAAAATTTAGTATTTTCACTATTCACCCAATTATTAAAGTTATCAGAAAAACACCAAAAAATTATTGAAACTAAATTTTTATGTCCTAATTCTATATAAGAAGATTATTTTGTCAAATTCAATATATAAAAATGTCAAATATATGATTTTAAAAGGGTTCTCTATTAAAAGATGGTAAAATTGATTTGTTTTTAAAAAATAATTTTTTTTATCTGTCAATATGAATTTATTCTGATAATATATAAATGAAAGACGTAATACATAAGTTAAAATTATATGGAGTATATAAAATTCAAAATCTGGTTAATACTATTCATAACCGTTTTTTGAATGGCTAGTTTGGTAAGTCGTGGTGCGCTCGAACTCAGTGTTGCGTATAGTACTAGGTATCGAATTACTTTGAAGAGATAATGTACCAAGAAAATTGTGGTGTCAATCCACTCCATGTGATGGTTTAAGAATTGAATAAATATCCCGTCAAAGCCTACTTCTGAATGGGAGGAAGCCCCCAAGAAGGTACCGGTCATGCCTCCCAGTTTTCCCATGGGAGCCCTGAATAGTAAAGAGATATCCTACTAGCGAACCATAGAGGATAGCAAAGGGAAGTTGTGGGGGTACAACGTCAAAAATGACCTGCATACGGTGGTTAGGCTGCATGGGTTCAATTCTGCCCTCATTTGCGGTAGGATATTTCTTGTTAGGGACACAAATTTGGGTATGCGACTGAGCACATTCATTATGGAATCTGTGCTGGTGATGGGGGAGGATGTCATGTTGGGGATCCCGGTGGTAGATAAACTCTACATGTAGTTGTGGCACATCAGTGAGGGGAAGAATCCACATAGGCTGTGCAGACCGCTCCATATTTTGTTTGGATGTATAGTGGCACAAATGGGTGCCTATAAATATCTGAACCCTATTTCCCCTCTTGGATCATACCTCTGACCATCTATTTTGAATGTGGTGTGGTTCTTTTCAGCCAATTTCGCTCCACTTTTGGTGTTGAATAGAGTCTAGAGGGTGGAAGAATTCAACTTCCATGCATTTTTGTTGACAATAGGGGTATTCACTGATGACGATTAGGGAATTGAGGATCATTATTCCAGTATTCTAGACATTCAGGATGGATTTGTGGTAGCACAAATCGATTTTGTGGCTATCTGTGAATCGTTCACCCTACACCTCATTGCAATGTTGTTTCAGTGCATTCGGAGGTTGACCCCACAAGTATACTTGGGAGTACTCCATGGGGACCATGCATGTGTGATGAGGCAGATGTGGCTCATGTTCACAAGGGAGGACATGGAGATGCAGAATGTGTTGACTCCGACCACAGCTATCTATGGGAAGGTAAGGGAAACTGTGAAGTGCTACGAGGAAACCTACATAGGATAAATGTTAAAGCGACAACCGGTATGTTCTAGTGATGGGGTTCCTCCCCATCCTTGGGGTCGGGGATAAAAACTGGTAAGAACACGTTGTGGTGGAGGTGATAAAGTAGTAATGAGTCAAATATTTCTGGTACCTACATAGAGCAAGAGGTAAGCAGAAGCGGCAGACCCGCAGATCCCAAATGAGCAGAGCCCGCAAGAAGGGATTCCACCTAGGGGTTCCGCGGGATACCCAATCTGGCTCTAGGGAAGAAAATACACCACATATATATTCCTGAGGTTGCTATATTACAGAAGGAACGGGATACATGGGAGGTTAATAGAAAGTTCCCCAGTCCTTCCCACATGTTGAACCATCTTAACCATCTAAGGATGGATTTTTCAGAGATCACCCATTCCAAGGCAGGCTTTCTGGTGTCTCAAATGGAAGGGGAGTAGTAGATCGTTGATCTAGAGTCTTGGTTCACTCCTAGTGAACTCTGTGTCCAATGAATGATCAATTGAATGTGATTCTCAATAAAATTGTCCCACCATATTTATCTTCTACTGAATTGAGGGAGTGTTTCCCCTTACCCATAGAATTTTAAGTGTTCTCCTGGGGGAAGAGGTGGGTAGAGGGATCCCCTTAGAGGAAGGTGAGGTTTTAACCTCAGATCTGGAAGTTTTAAACAAGGATCTTGATGTAAACCATATAACATTTCTCTATAGTCCTCATTTACATCACCTAGTCCTTCTCAACTGACATTTTTCCTATGTAGGACAACCTCATAAATAATACAAATTCCTGCACAATAGAAGATGTTGCTTCAGGTTATGCACCAATGACAAAGGTTATTGCAGAATCTAGTCAAGTTACTACACCATGGGTGGTTCTCCAAGAGTATTCGGATTTCCATACCATATATGGGGGGCCACACCTCAGGGTTCTGTCAGCAGAATCTCAAGGGAAAGACTGATTATTTGATCTCTATAAGTTCTATCCTTCGTAGAATACGCAACTATTTTCCATTGTACTTGTCCAACTATCATCTGTGTATTTCTATATACACAATTATTCAAAGGGCATGGCCACATTGGTGAGGATGGTTGGGGATCTAGGCGGTGTATTTCCCAGGGGAACGCTGATTGTCGTGGAAGAGGATGCCCATGATGACTAAACTACAGTGATAACGATTAGAGATAGAACCACTAGAAGGACAGAACCTAATATTATCAAGGTTGAATCTGGTGACGAGGATCAATCTAATGACATGGGACCCATCCTTCCAGACAAGACACTGGAGGAAGATCCTGTTGAAGAATATCTAGAGGTGTTCCCAGCATACAAACCAACCGACCCAGAAGACCGAGATGAGACTCCTTCTTATGAAGACAACAAAAATGCCATCTATCTGTGGTCATGGAAACTGATTAGGTGGTTCATTAAGGAGACCTAAAAGAAGAGTGGATAAGATGGATGGGTAGTCATCATTCTCCGTTTCACGAACTATGCGCTGGATGAGGTGATTCCCAATGTCCTTATATGCTCATTTGAGATTACATGGATGAGAAAATACAGGAATATGACCACGACCTTGGTGTGGGATAGCAGTGTAGGAAGACCATCAACATCAAAAAAATCAAGAGGCTGAGCAAGAGATCCAATGGTTGAGGGTGTGGCTGAGTGAAAATTATTCTTTCCTCGATACACAATCAGGGATCATATCATGACTAAATGCATAGTTGGCCGAGGCTAAGTAATAGATGAGGCGATCATCCCAAGAGATTGGTATTATCTGAGATGATGAGGATCAATCCTAAATCAGGGGAGATGAACTATTACCCATTTCTATCGAAGAAGAGTGGGATATTAACAGGTTACAATAGATCCTTGATGTCACAAGCCATAGAGTGGTGGAGTTAGGATGATCCATTGAAAAGGTCAACCCATCTATTAAACAAGCCAATCCATGGGCGATTCAGTTTTTATTAACTCAAAAACATAATTTCATGCTTGTTTATTTATTTTGGTTATGTGCATGAGTATCATTATCTACTTTGATTAGTTCATCTCAATCATGCCTTTGAAATATCCTGTGATCAATCCCTAAGCACATGTGCTTCATGCCTGCTATGAGAAATAGGGGATTACCGCATAATTATTCCCCTTTAATATGAGAGTTCCAACCAATCACCAGCCATCGGGCTGTGAATTACCACACTTGGTTTCTGGGATGAACCAGGGGGTTCATGGTTAGAGAATGATATTCCCAAAACATCCAAACTTATCTCCCCCAATATTCTCTAATGCTGGAATGGGATAATGCCATAGGTGTTGGAGTAAATTCTAACAAAGGGGAATAGTTGATGTGAATTACAATTCCCAATATTTGGAATGCATTGAGGAGGTCATGAAGACATTGGATAACTATTGAACAAATCCAAAACATAGCATCAACATTTCCTTGGCCTAAAAATGGGACATACAAAAGAGGGATAAATTTTTACCGTATTCGAAGATACGAGGCCAAACTCAAGGTGTCATCCAATGTCCTTCGGTACATTGGTCCAAGACGGTAGTTGAGGCTTAAGACTGAGCATCCAAGCCATTAGGAGTTTCTCCATACGTGAGAGGGAATGAGGATCCTAAACAGAGGGAACACAAAATGTTGTAATGGAATAAAGATTTGTTCTAACAATCCCAGAAACTCTTGAAACTAATGCACCATGAGGAAATCTCCTTGGGTGAGTGTATAGGTTTGAACAATGATTTAACCTAATATAGACTGGAACTCTCTAGTTAGGACCTAGGATTGAAAACAGTTTCTTGACATGAAAATGAGGATGATGGTGTCAAAGTTTAAGGTTGTGTGCCAAGACTAATGGGTCACACCACCTTGTATATGGATAACACCATATCACAACCCCTAAGCCTACAAGAGTCATTCTCGGGGTAGGAAACAAGTAACTTTTTCAGGCCTTCCATGTATAACAAGGGTGTGCAATGGAAGAAAGAAAATTTCAGGTGGTGAATTTCCCTTACAAATAAATATTCCTACTTGACATGTGAAAATGCAGAGAGTTTTAACATCAGGGGCATCGAGAATCCGTGAAACAGAATGGTGCATTGAACATGCGATTGACATCATTCAATATTTGGGATGTATTGGGAGTGTCATGATGTTGAAGGATAACTATTGACCATGTTGAAAACACTGTATCCATTTCACGTTAGCCTAGAATATGAACAAACAAATGAGGGCCGACCATTGACCGAATTCACTACATGAGATCTGTCTCATAATGTCATTTGAAATCCTCTATGTTGGACCAAGACTCTAGGAGAACACTGAGGCATAGAATCCATGCCGTTAGTGTGTCCATCCATATGTGAAAGATGATAGAAACTAAAATATCCGGAGACATGAAGCATGGAAAAGGATGAAAGAATATCCATGAAGAATCCTACTCTCTAGGTAATAAACCATAGTACATATGATCATGTTGATAAGGCATAATATAGATCGAAAAGTCCAAAGAAAAAAGGGCCAAGATGTGTAAATGAACCTCAGATAGACATGAATATGAAATGTTTGGGAATTCCTATATATCCCATGAGGATATAAATAAATCCAAACATAGTTCCTGAAATTCCATGCAGTTTAATGTCATCTGATAAGGACGCAAGGGATAAAGGATTCTTAAGAAAGGAATGCACATTGAACCACAGAATAACCCAATGTGAATTAGAACCAAAGAAGTACACATACCATAGGATTAACAATCTCAAGAGAGAAACCATGGTTGGGGGATAGGAGAAGGAATAGAAGAACCAGAGGTTGGGCCCAATGACTAAATTTTCGGGTATTCTTACGTATCACATAAAGATAGGGAATTAAGTCACACATAGTTATTAAAATCTGTGAAATTTAAAGTCACATGATAAGGATGATAGTGGAGGTAAGGGATATCCCCTAAGGGAAGTACATGGCATGGATATTATAATATCCACATGAATAAGGACAAAAGAGGTCCTCACCACAACCCGTGATTACGATAGAGTTCGGAAAAAATGGACAAAAAAAAGGAAGGATTTGAGGTACCTGGTTTTGGACCCAAAGATGAAATGTTTAGGCATTTCTATGTATCACATGGGGATGGGAATCAATACATACGTAGTTCATGAAAATGGAATGGTAGGATACCAATGCGTAGGGAAATACTATCGTGCTGGTCTGGCCCATTCACTATAATGTGTGTGTGATTTTATTGGACCAATAAACCCAGGATGGAGAATCCATTCATCACCATAAGAATCAATCCATATGTATTCCATGAAAAATAACATGGTGGATGACCAATGACAACCATTATGTCTCCTCAAGCGAGGGAACCATAATTCGTTTCTGTTTTGCATCGTGTGGCAAGGACGATAGTGTGACAGTTTGAGGTCATATCATAGGACCAACACATGAATTTTAACATCATGAGGAGAAGACACAAAAGTATAAAGTCATGGGGGATGAGGAAGAAAATTTTAACATCATATTTCATGGACACATACAGATAAACATGGTTCTAAAGGGTGTGTTCATGGTGTGATAAAGCAAACCCGATGTGGATGAGGACATAAATCCACACTAGACTGCGCACAATACCATGGGGTGGACCTGAGCCCAAGGGTCCAGAATATATCAAATGACCTGGGGCTGGAACAAATGAAAAAACGTTTTGGAGTTCCTACATTTCCCATAAGAATGGGAATTATGCCTCATGTTGTTCTTGAAATGTCGTGCAATTTAACGTCATATTGTATGGAAGGAGATGGGAGGGACAAGACATAAGGGGAACCATGTGGTGCAGCTATTATATACCCAACGTGAATGAGGAAATAAGTCCACAAATAACACACCATGAAATCCCATAAGAATCATGGCCAAAAGGCCAAATGGAAGAGATAATTAGTGGATCCTTAGCTTGAACCGAAGAAGAAATGTATTGGCATTCCTACATATCCCTTAAGGATGGGAATCAAGCCTTATATAGTTCCTAAAAATCCATTCAATTTAACATCATGTGGTAATGACAGTGATATCATAGTTTATTTTCATATATATTGGACTGAAATAAGTGATATTCTTTCAAGTAGGCGTAATCCTTGACCAAATCCTTATGACCATGTGATTTATGCTAGATTTGGGAGACAAGGGTGGAGAATATATTCTCAATATAAGAAATACACATAAAGGTGATATGATGTGGAGTCAAGTATGACACCACGGCGTTGATTCGTCCTCTTAATGTGTAAATGTGCAAGGGGGGATAACTCCGAGGGTGATGGAATTGCACTTGATCATGATGAAGTGAAATGGGATGTGAATCACATGACCAATATTTAGGGTTCAATGGGGTGGCACAATGAGGGAGGATAACTGTTGACTATGTTTGAAAAATAGCATCCAAACTGTGTGACCTGAAATGGGGACAATAAATGAGGTCTCATCACTAATAATATTTGAAATGTGGAAAATGTTTCATAACATCCTTCAAAATCCTCTAGGTTATTAGTCCATTATGGTAGGAGAGAACTAAGGCCTAGAATCCATGCCGTTTGGGGGTCCCTTTGAGTGGGAAGGATGATGGAAATCCAAAAAAATTGAGATTTGAATCATGGAAATAGATGAAAACATGTCAATGCAGAATCAAAAACACTGGTTCATAAAACATAGTTCATCTGAGCATGTTGGTATAGGCATAATAAAGGTCAAGGGGCCCAATTGAGAGAAGACTACTTGAGTATATGAGTGGATAAAATGGGATAGAGTTCTTTCAATAGATAGGTATGTGGCATGGTTATTGAAAACTCGATGTGAATAATGATATAAGTCTATATACCACACCACATACGCCTAGGAGAAATAGTATAAGGGTTCAGAATCAAGAGAAGCATTATGAAAACAGACAGGGCTGGACACAAAGAAGAAATGTCTTGGCATTCCTATGTATCCCATGAGGATGGGAATCTAGACATATGTAGTTCTAGAAATGTCATGGAGTTTAAGGACATGCATTATGGACGATATGAATGAAGGATATTCTAGAATGAGGGGCACATGGTGTGACCTTTGTAAAACCAACATTAATAGGGACTAAAGTATCCCACATCACTCGATATGCAACCCTCGAAGAGAACTAATCCTGAATGGGGTGAAGGCTTTTTTTGGGATACACCTACAGATGAAACATCTAAGTGTTCCTACGTATCCCACAATGATGAGAATCAATCCATAGTTAGTTATTGTAATTTCCTCCTTTTTAACGTCATGTGACAAGGACGGAGAAGGTCATAGTATAAATTCATTGTGCTCAGACCATTTTCAGTTTAACATCTTGTAGTACGATGATAGGTAGTTAAATGTTAGTAATGATGGAAATTTATTTACCATATGTACTGTTTGAGGAATTTGGAATTTTTGGGAGGATTAATATTCTCACCATCCATGGTGAAAAGAGAGTATGAACCATTGGGGTAAACCTTGTGAACAACATCATTTCCCTCCCTTTTGGTCTCCAACTTTGGTGGCTTCATTCTAGGTGTCATTGGCATTTTTAGAGAAAATACCACTTCACCATGTATGAAAGACCTGAGGTGAATATTCTTATTGAAATCCAGGGAAATATTGTTTTGATGCCTCTCTAGACTGTTCAAGGCATGAAGCCTATTCTCGTTAAGTGCTTATAGTTCCACCAGATGGATTTCATTTACTTTATCTGGAGCATGATGATTGTAGATGGTTGTGCATATTGAGGGCAGTTAAATCTCGATGGGAATAAATTCCCATGTTTTATACACCAGAAAATATCGAGTCACCTATGTGGAATTATGAGTCATTTTCTAGTAAGCCAAGAGAGCATTGGGTAGTTTTTTTTGCCAACACTTCATATTCAGACCAACCATCTACTGCAAGATGTTAGAGGGGTTTTCATTTTATGCCTTAATCTTTCAATTTTCTTGCACATGATAACAAGAGGTATGATTTTAATGGATTTTGTATTTGGTGTATAATTTTTTCATCTCATCTACTCGGATGTTGGTTTAATTGTTAGTGAGGAAAGCACGAGGGTCTCTGAATCAGTGGATGATATTGGAGCTCACATTGTCAATGATGGAATGGGCCATAACTTCCATGATAAGAATTCCCTCTCCCTACATGGAAAATAAATCTTATAAGGGAGAGATGAACCTACACTAGCGAGCTGTTTCTGCGGGATATGGTCCCACGACATGAAGTCCCTAGACCGCGAAGGGCCAAAATTACTTGGTGGTATGGAGAATCTCTAGTGGACAATGGAAAAAATTAGTGTGGATATCACATGCATGGAACATCTTTGAAAACTCTATACATTCATGTATCTTGGTGGGACAAAAATATCACAATCTTCGGATATGATGAGAGTGATTCGACCCTCTTTGATTATCCCCACCAGAACTGATATGATGCTCCTACAAATCCTATGAAATCTCATCTCCTTTAATGAAATAATAGAGAATCATGTCTAACCCATGTTTATGGAGGATCTTCTCAAGACTGGGACAACACTAGAGGGTGAACTGCACTGCATGGTGTCAGATTCTCTCACGTTCGACATGGTTTATTGGGAGATTAACTTACTGGAGATACTTAATAAATGGAGTCATCTAGTCGGGGTTTTACTCCCTTATCACAGCCGGGGGACCTGAAGGTCCTAGTATGGAGGAATTGGAGGAATGATGGCTTACTTGTTGGCTATCATCATTTTCCGAAGTGATTAGAGTAGTGTATCATCGATACATCACATGTATAATCAAATCGTCTAGGTCAAGCACTGTAAGAGATGCTGGAAGGCTAGTCAAGGCATCAGTTTGACCATTTTGAGATCATGGGACACGAGAAACTTTTGGAAGAGAGGGGAGCTAGGCCATCTACTGGTGAGTATGCTCTAATAGGGGTATGAGCTCTAGCTTCTTGATGACGTAGTTCTTATTGGTCTTCTTGATGAACAGCTTGGATTACACATTCACATTCAGGTGGGGGATGTCAATTTTGAGGGAAAACATGAGATCAGTAACGAGAACCTAATACTTTGTGATGTGGTTGGTACAACATTTTTAAAGCTTGAATGAATAGGGAAAAATATATTATGTATGCATGATGAAGATGATACGCATGCACACTCTGTTGAGTCTGGGATCATTTAGACTTTTTATAGTAGGGCTTTGGGAGCTTCATCAAAGTGCATTTTCCAAAATGGGATGTATTGATCAACTGAGAGGATTGTCTCATCTGGAAAGTCAAGCTCTCTAGACTGTTCCGCAGGGGATGCATTGGTGATTAGAATGTTGTCCATTGAATGTCCCTTGATAACCTTCTTGGGGAAAAACTGGATATCAAACTATTGAAGTATCACTTCCTACTAAGCTATAAAGCTTATCATTTTGGGGAGTTTTAGAATTTAGTTCTACATATCCACATGGGACACTATTTCATGGTGCTGCATGTAATGTCACAATTTCTACATTATGAATACCAAAGAAAGGCATCTCTTCTTGATAGAGGAAGATATGGTCTCTGTATCGAGGAACATGCAACTAAGATATTATAAACTATTCATTGTTCCCTCATTGTTCTTCTAGGGAGAAGGGAACTGAGGGACCGTTACAGAGTGGTCACATAGAGAACTAGTGACATTACAGAAATGGGAGACCTCATAATTGAAGGTTTTAGTAGTTATTTCTTGATTTCCTCAAAATAAATCCAACACACTTTATCCCATTTATAATTGACACCTTTATTCATGATCCAGTAAAATGGATTAAACTTTCAATCTAGATTTGCAATGAATCCGTGTATGTAGTCCATGTGGCCTTGAAAGACTCGAGGACCACACATATTGCTCAGAGGGGACATCTGGATGATAACCTTAATAATTTATGTGTCGTTCTCAATGCCTCTGTATCTGATAAAAAATTCAAGAAATGTTCCAAATGTTAACCCAAAGTCACACTTCAATGGGTTCATCTTCATATTGTAGAAACATGAAAATTTGAACACTTTCTCAAGATCTCTGATATGGCCCTAACACATGTGATATTTAACAACCAGATAATCCATGTAGAATTCCACTAATGTCGATTGGCTTGAATATGAAGTGCATGGCACACTGATAGGGGGAACTATATTATTTAGACCTAAAGGAATTACATGGTAACAAAAAGTACCTTATGTTTCCCTGAAAGTTATAGGATATTCATCATGGGGGCATTTGGATTTGATTATATCTAGAATACCCATCCATGAATTAGAGATATTGGAACCTAGTGGGGGCTCTGGTCAATAGTTCTATCATAGGAAGTGGAAAATTATCCATCGGAAAGTGATGATAATGATCCAAGAAGTCAATACAGACTCTGATCTATCTGTCCTTCATCCTGATGGTCAAAATGTTAGCTAACCACTTATGGAATGATATATCCTTTAAGAAGTTGTATTTCATGAGCTTATTAACCTCGATCTTGACCATGTCACTATGAGAAGGGTGCATCCATCTTGGAGGCTGTTTGAACCCACGATTATTCACTAGAAGACTGAGGTAGTGGAAAGAGGCCTTTTGATCAATCCCCATCATATAATAATAAATCTTGGAAAATACATCTTGATCATACTTTCTGAAATCCATGTATTATTTTTTCTCTTCTGTAGGAATAGCTACGCATATCGGTGTTGGATTTTGATATGTCTCATTACCGAGGTTCACCTGTTCCAATTCATCGATGGTAGTGAAAATTTCCTCCATGAATGTAGGAGGAGAATCTTAAATTCTACTTCTTCATCCCCTATGAGAGGATAATTTGTAGGAGGAAACTCTTCCATGTTGACAAATCCTTACAGGACACTGGTGCCAGCCCGGGCGGTAGTGGAAACCTCATCGGGGGACTCTTCCACTATTGAAACCATGTTGAAAAAACTTGTTGACCTGATCCCATCTAGCCTTAGACCTAAGGATCCATGTTTGATAAAATCTAAGTAATAGTGGCACATTTTATTGGTTGGTTTATCTGAATCTGGTGAAATAATAATGTATGATGTATTTCCTTTTCCATGTGGTGGACATCCTGATACCTTATAAGAGTAGGGACCTCTTGGATCACCTGTGCCGGATTTGAGTAGGAATACGATATCATCTCATCGAATTCCTTAGACTTGGTAACACACTTTACCCTCATTCCTAATACTATAATGTATTTCACCAACTACTGGGTCGAGACCTCTAGTCGGTGAATTATGAAAATGTAGGCATCATCCAGGTCTGTCCATGGGTTGCTCACTGTCGTAGCATGCTCCCCCTCATTATCCTGAATATGTTTTTTGTTTTCTCTTGTAGTAGTCGGAATCCAGGTAATGGGATTCAGTAGAGGAAAAGGGAGACACATCACCTAGGAGTAAACCTAATCGACCATTAAGGAAGTATTTAAGGCATTGGTGATATGAGGAAGGTACTTCTGCATGCAGGTGGAGCCATGGTCTACCCATCAATGAATTAGAGGAAGTGTCTTATAAGATAACCATGAAATTATTGCAGGAAACTATTCCACCGAACATGGTCTTTAGGAGGATCATTATAAATGGTTAATGCCCCATCGTGTCATAAACTTGAATCATCATGTCAATGGGACTCAAATATATTATAGAGAACCCCTTCTTGTGGAGTGTCTGGGTCGGGATAAGGTTGATCCGGGAGAACGTGTTGATAAGACAGTGGCATACCTCCATGCTAGTGAACTGACCAGTGATATACAGTGAGCGATTGTGCCCCTATATAGGAGAACCTTCATCCTATCTAGATAAAGAGATGATCACTTTACATTATACTTGATTTACTATCTTGGCATGGAAGGCTTCATGGGATACTACTTCTTCCTCAAACTAGAGGGGGCTTTTTAAAGCCTATGCACATGATTAATGAATATCTATTGACAAGAATAAATAATTTAGGATAGAGATACTCATAGGAATGCTGTAAATATTATTGAGGATACCGTATTTCTGTGTCATGCCTACACTTCTGCTGACATGAGGTCACTTTGTGGCATGAGGTATGACGATCGTTACTGGTTGAACAAGTAGATTCTGGATAGTGTTGGGAATTTCTTACTACACACTAGTTGAACTTCATAGAGTGGCTACTAGGTGGTGGCCGGATTACTGAGGTTCATCCCTGATAGAACATGGTTGATATTGGCACAGTCATGGTGTCTCTACCTGATGACGTAATACAAACAGCGGTGGAAGAGGATATAAAGATATGATATGAGAATGCTGCGCATGATGATCCCAACACTGGGCATGATGTATGGTCTCTATAGTATTCAAAAATTTGATAGACTAACCTTCCAATTCATTCTTGATATTCATAAACCCACTTCTTCGTCAATGATGGTGTCAACTAGGTATGTTGGGAGGGTCTACTCGGTGATCATCATCATAGGTAACCATGTTGGGGCTTACCAGCTTGATAGTATTGACATAAGTGTTCCCTTGGTAGTCACTTAAAGAATACACCCTTAATGAATGGATTTGGGGGGGGGGATATCCATATTTGGGGGAATGGTGTCTTTGATAGTATGGGATGGATTTTTCATAGGTGTAGGGATTTTTCTTCCTTGCATCATCAATGACTGCTCACTTGAGAGTATGACAACTGATGTGTTGATGAAAAGTTAGAAACTAAAGGTACCATAGTGGCTTCTGAAGGACCAGGTAAATTAAAATATGCATGGATGATACCATGGTAACATTTACCACCTTGAGATCTATCCATTTTTCAGATTTTTAAGTCCCATGGTTTGAAATCTGGTGTCATTCTCCCTCGATGTCTATGTCAGGCTTTATAAAAACACATGCCACATGTGATGGGGCTAAACCCAACCTGACTATATTGTTATCGACCTGGTCTTAGAGAACGTCTTTAAAATATTATCACTACTTGAGGGTGTGATAAAAGAACTAGTGATAGGATAAGTAATTGGGGTGATCATTGAGATCCACCACTGCAGGCCTCTTACATTCTGAAAACTATAGGATTCCCTGGACTAATACACTTCACAAGTAACCAGGAACCTGAGCCTCATTAAATTAGTAGGTCTAGTTCCTCTAATCCAGTAAAGGAGATTTTGGAGCTTGGCCCTGATGAAGGGATGGAAGAACCTTATAGTGAGGTGGAAACTAATCGTCATTACTAGGTGGTGTTTTCGTGTTACGTGGGGTAGCCTGCCAATTCTGAGGTGGGAACTACTAGGCTAGAGGCTTCCCCAAAGTTGGTGGTCCTCAACGATGCTATGGAGGTGGCTCTACTGGTAATAGTTCTAGTTTCCTGGGGGCCTCAATTTTTGATACTATGATGTCCTCATCCTTGGCAGATCTTCTTCCTAAAGCTACATGAGAGTGTGGACATGTCTTCTTGGCTTGTTGCATGGATTCTTCTAAACATTAAGCTATGTAAGAAAAATAAAATAAACCAGTGAAGTTATGAGTTTGGAGAGAAGGGATTATTTTAGTCTTCACCTTCCCCATGCACATATTTAATATCTTCTCCTTGGTTAGTGGCATATCAAGGGAATATGTGATGCCCTTCCACCTGTAGACAAAGTCTTCGATGTGCTTGTCAGGCCGATACATACATTTGAAGAGGTCAAAAATGCTATAATTCGAGGTGGTGGAACTGAACTTGTATAGAAACTGCATATGAAGATCCTCCCAACCAGCTATTGATCAAATGGGTAACTTTATGTACCAGACAAAAGAGGGCCCTTCCAATGTCTATACGAGAAACCAGAGATTGGAAGCCTCCTGTTTCACTGGAGTTCCCAGCATGGGTCCACACCTTCAAATAAAGTTGGACAAATGATGCATCAGGGTCTCCCATCCCATTAAAGGGGGAGAATGTAGGCTTCCCAAAACCCGGGGGTGCTGGTATATCATCCACTCATGCTGAATAGTGATTTCCATCAGGAGGGATTTCAACATGTCCTGTTTATAGGGCCCTGAGGTGAGCAATAAGTACATCCATGAAATCATCTGGATAATGATTCTGATCCTGACGAGGGTACCTAACCACCATTGAATTGGAACAATCTTCAATGTGGTAAGAGGGCCTAGTGGCTCGTGGAGAGACTATCAGAATTACCTATGGAGCTTGGGGAATAACCTATAGAGTGGATGATGGGACTTATGGAGTGGCCGGTGGAACCTAAGAAGGGTCCTGAGGAAGGTTGTCACACAATTTAGGTCTATTTGGTGATTCATATCGTGGATGATTTCCATAAAAACCTCTCTCTACCGTATTCATATGGTTAGGGTGGTTGAGTTCACTAGGAAGAAACTCACCGGGAGGAGGTTCATCCTTCCCATGTACCGGTTACCCCGGTCGAAGAGTAACATCATATGGTCATCGCTCTGTGGCACACATGGTGAGGAGCTCATCAACCATTTTTTTTGTTCAGCAAGTTTTTGACACTACGCCACCTTTTCAGGGCCATCTTAGATCCTTTTCACTAAGCCAGGTGGATCAGAGGGTTTCTCAATCCAAATTATATATTTTCATTTTTTGGGATCTCGATCAAGAGGTAGTGACTCAGAATGTGTTGGAAGTCCAAGAAAAGGTATTTTCTGGTGAGTATGGATTCCCACAAGATCTTCCAAGTGTTGTACGACCCCAAGGGTTTTTCCTCTTCTATGTTCCTTGTGACAGTGCCCCCATGAAGGTATATCTTAGGAAAACATATGATTACTACAATGATGAATAATGTCATATCCTCGATATTATCAGTATAACTAGGATGGATCAGAATAGGATTGAAATGTAGGGTAGCATAATGACCCCATCCTGGGATCTGGACATGTAGAGAATCCTCTTCGATAACTATTCAGAGTATAGTGAATCTATGTATGCATTGTTTTCGTAGGTTCTACTGATAACTAGTCAACACAGGGTGCTAAGAAACAGAAAGCACAACCCACTAAACCAGGCGGCATTGTTGGCCAATGTCTTTGTATTGTTCCTAGATCTTGGGGTATGCTAACCACCAACAACGGATATAGAAATGCATCATCCCTAAGGCATGGAAGAGTAACATAACCTCTTCTTGGGTAAGGGACTCCATAATGTAGAAAATTTCAATTGTAATTAGCCAGAACATCTCTAAGAACTAGTACACATCAAGAATATCCAACAAAATGCTAGGATCGGACTCAGGATCCCGTCCTTGATTTCCCCACTCATAGACTGGAGGTGGGTGTGGGACCGGTAATGATACGGAAGCTATCCATTGTGGCGATAGACTAGCCGGTGGAGAGTACAACGCATGATATAACAAGCCACCGCATCTTGGACTATCTTCTGAAGAATGTGCTGATTACACAGCCACATCCCTGTAAGATAGATTGATGACCAATGATTCTTGTATAGGGAGTACAATCGTTGGGGGTGTTTCAAACTATTTATTTTCCTCTATTGGTCCCAAGAAAAATTTCCCATGATCTCTTTTTTTAGGTAGAGAATGATCATGTTGATGATAAGGGGGATTTCAAAGATTGACCTTATAAAGGGGACAAATATTCCTCCTCCCATATGTATCATTAGAGGGGGTTAGGGATCTGATGGACCTCACTTTTCGAAAGGATGAGGATAATATACCTTATTCCTCCCCCAGACACAGACATAGAGGATCAGGGTGAGCGTTCCATCAACGAATCGTACTCTGAATCAGAATCTGAAAGGCGGATGAGTTTGATTTCAGTTTGGGGCTTCTCAGGATTCTTCATATAGTGTCGACGACCCACCCTCCTGCACAAATATAGTTTTTTAGGGCGGGTAGGTTCTTGGAATATGGAGGACCTCAACTTGAGTTGGTTCTAGAGTTGGGAGGAACTCCTCTTGGAAAATATGTAGTGCCAGGAGAACCTAGGAGAATGTCAAATGGGACACAGGGAGGAGCTCTATGGTTGTCTTCGAAAGCGCAGGTAGGACCATTGCATCAACTGGAACATGTCATTGTGGAACAATAAGGGCCTTTGATCTGACCATACGAGATATGGGAATGACCTTTGTGACGACCTTCAATGAAGGGGGAGGGCCTCCACAAATGTTGGTGAGAACATGGGGAGGACCACCATTCTAGAAGGTGACTGGGCAAGGAGTTTCCTCACATTGATCATTTCGTAGTTAGGTAAATGTTTCATAATTGAGACTTGGATCATGGGGAGGACCTTCACGGTGAGTTTTGATGAAGAGAGAAGGGCCTCTGCTAAAGTTGATGATTGTTGCATGGTTACCACCTCCATGATGGATGAGAGAGTTGGTAGGGACTCCACTCTTTCTAATGATGGTACGATTAGGACCTTCGGATTGGATATCATCATCGCATATCAACCCGCGATGGCAGCTACTCACACATGTGACTATGGAGGTCAACTCAACTTGCTTTTGAGGTGGCTGGTGCTTGACTCTCGACCGAAATTGGAAGAATATCTTCTCTGGGATAAGGAAGTGGCCCATATTCGGGAAATTTATAGTGGCCACCAACATGCAGCAGTGGTGGATTAAGAAACATAAGACACCTAAGAGGATTTCCCCAAGTGGGGGTTTTATTTAGCCAGCTCCCGATGTTGAAGATCGGTCATCTGAACTATAGGCGGTTGTGCAGGGGTAGGGACCATCCACACTTCGTTCTATATGACCGACCAGCGACAGTGATGGGGCCGGGTGGGTGCCCCCCTAAGTGGCTCTTTAGTTGAAGTCCTAGTTCAGTGGACTCATACATCCCTTACTTCATCCGTATAAGGGAGAGAATCTTAAAATCTCTTTTGGAATAAGCTCATGAAACTGCTTAATGTCAGAGTGGGGAGCAACGTCTCCCTGTGTGGCCCATGGGGATGGCAACACTGACTGGGAAAATATGACTCCAGGTGCTGATGGGCCATTTCCATTATTGGGATAACCCCTGTTGTTCGTTTCAATTGACAATAGTATTTATAACCCATATCTGAATAAATTTAGAGGGTTAGAGGGGGATTGAGATACTTGTATATATGGTCAATGACGTTTCTTCACATGATATAGAGTCATGTAGGATTACCATGTTTGCATTGCCTATGCCCCTACGTCTGCGGGCAAGAGTTAATCAGTTTCCATTAGCTTGATCTTGGGTCCTGCAAAGAAGGAAATTTCACCCATTAGTACAGACAATTGGAAAGTGATTTCCAGTTCCCCATAACGATTCAATATTCCATGGTTGGATTGAAAAATACACAATGACAACATCGTAGATTAAAATTCCCAATGATTAAATTTCCTGAACATTGGTGAGTTTCATGTCAGGCCCACTGTTTTCTTGGCAGGACCTGGCATTAGATAGATGGATTCGGTGACATGGTTATCTACTGATGTCTTGAATTCTAATATTCTCTATATTGAGGAGTATATTCACATCGGGTTCACCATTTCTATTTATGAAGCTTTCGTCTGGGTGCACATCCGTCAATGGGGACGTGCTATCTCTTTCCCCACATTCCTACTTTCCAATGGTGGGAAACATATATCACTTATTCATGGATGTTTTATCCTTGATCAAAATGGGGTGATAGGATTTGGGTCTCTCCTTCTGTGGATTCCTCCATGGATTTTGTCGCTTAGTCTGGGTCTCCCTTAATGATTAATATGTAGTTAATGATACTCTTCCTGGTTCCATATATTTATAGATTCCTTTTAATTATGATGCTCTTATTTGGACATTCCATTGGGTCAAGTCCGGGAATCAACCTTCCCTCGGGGGTGTAGTAGCATTGGGCATTGATGGTATGTTCGGGTGCCAGAACACTGGTACACCTATATTTTCATCCCCCTGTGATAGGGTTTCTCGATGGCATGGAATCCTCAGGGATCCAACATCGAGTTCTGGGAAGTGTATATCATAGACATGTATTTTTGGTTTTCCTCATTTTCCCTGATCTAAAACGGGGTATGATGAGTGTTTAACATCAAGAGGAGTTGGATCAGACTTATCAGAACACTGGTGGGATTGGATCGTATGGGTATATCCCAAGGAGGAATGAGCTTGATGTTTACTAGATGGATGGATCAAGAAATCCCACAGGAATGGATCCAAAGATGATTGGATCTTAAATACAGGGAAAACAGGGTTTACCAATGGTTGGGATTGACCCTTGTAGATTAATAATATGTACCCTATATAGAGAAATGGGATCAAACCACATGTGGTTTGTGAGGGTGAATCATGGTATCGAGGTGTACACAATGAATAACAACCTTAATACATGCTGGGGATTATTCATGGTTAGTGTCCCTAGTGATACAAAGGACCAATGCAATGAATGGGTCTTACACATGCTTAACATCCTGAGGATGGCATGGTTTCATCGAGATGTGGCGGACCAGGAGGAATCAGGATGGATATGGATAGAGTGTCGATGGATGGAATTAGGGGGTGGAATTGAAGACCGGTGCAAAGGTGACAGTGTTCTCCTTGAACCATGAAGAGGTTTTCTACATATCCCCATGGTAGGGAATCAAAGTCCACATAGATCCGGGATGGATGATGAGTCACCTAAGGATGGGGATCGTGATAATAGATGCATGCATGGGACCCGAAGGAAGTAGAACCTCTGAGTTGGGGTATGGCCTTCCTGAAGCACAAGGGCTTAAGGGAGAGACCCTGATGGGACATGTGTGATGGGATTGAACCCGAGGGGGGATTTTAGCGTATCCCGTTGTAGGGAATCAAAGTCAAAAGAGTTTATATATAGGTAATATAATTGGGTGTACACAAAGGATATCAACCCGATGACATTATGGGGATTACGCATGGATAGCATCCCATCAGAAGAGGGACGCTCCTAGTTGGAGGAGTATGGACTGAATATGTGGATTGCACATGGTTAACTACCTGAAAACTATTCTAACACCACTAAGTGGTGGACCAAGGTTGTGAATCCAAACAAAGGGGACACCGATGTTTACCAATGTTTTGGGTTTGAACCTCGGGGTGGCTTCCTACATACCTTTCCTGGAGAGGGAAAGGATCAACAACCACAATGTTCGAATGCATACAGTTTAATGTCACGAACGATGTAAGGGGCATACAATTTAACATCAAATTGGATGAGGGTGAGCTGATGGGAAGATGGTAAGGACTGATGAGTGATGGGATTAATCCTTAGAAAGGATTTCTACATACCTTTCATGAAGAGGTAAAATATCAAAGTCCATGTATTTCAAATTCATACAGTCTAACATCCTGTGAGATGAAAGGGGAAGGGAGTTTAACATCATACGAGATGAGGGTGATTATATATGAAGATGGTTATGACTGATGGTTGACAGGATGGAACCTCATAAAAGATTCTTGCGTACCTTTCCTATAGAGGGAAAAGATCAAAGTCCATAGACATCGTTGAAAAAGGTACATGGGGCTTACACATTAAGGTAGACCAAAGAATATTTCATTGTTGACGCTAAATCTAAGCCCACATAAGTCATGATCAGTGTGAGAAACAAGATGCATCAAATACCGGAAGCTCGCATTGCGAAAGGTGTACTTGTGAGGAATGGAGGAGGGCTTATGCGTCGTTAGTGGCCATTGGAGAGAGAGATTGGGAGAGGCCTGATGAGAGTGGAGGGTGTCCAAATGTACGAGGACGATATGTTCATCATCCTTGAATCATCCCGTCATAGGGTTCTGGGGATTATGTAGATATTTCCCAAGGTGTTCATGGTGACAATGCTTCGAGCGATAGGGGAGTGAGAAGGTGATAGTGGCCATCCCCAACATGGTCCTCACATGACTTTTATCTTAGATGGTGATCATAGTTTAACATCATATGTTAGGGATGCAGGTGCTTGCATGTTTAACATCCTGTAACTCAGATGAAATGGGTTTATTTCCCACCCCTAGGACATACATAATTGGAAGAATTTAACCCTTAGTGATGGGAAGGCATTGGTAATTCCTTGTGAAGTTATGGTTTTGGATTTATCAATTGAGGGGATCACGTAAGCGTGGATATGTGAAGAAGAAACAACCATTATTGCACCTATGAGAATAAGTAAGATGAAAAGTAACGCAACATGAAGCACCAATCACTGGACATTGGAATCAATTAATAAAATCTTGGAAGGCCGCATGGGAGAAGGGTTCGTGAAGAAATTTTCCTTGTAGAGAGGGGAATTGAAAATTTTAGAGGCACATAGAGCACATGGGCTCGTAGAGTACATGGATTTAGAGAGCACAAGGCCTCGCAATTTACATGGATTCATAGATCTCTCAGCCTCATAGATTTCAGGGGATTATAGAGTACATGGCTTCATATATCATAGGGATTTGCAGAGAAAAAACGATCACATAGGATATGAAATTGCCAAGAAGAGAAAATTACAAAGCATAGTGTCTCAGCCTAATCGCGAAGTACCGATTTTTTTTTGGAGAGTACTTCGAGAAGCTTGGGTTCTTTGAAAATACTCGTGTATGCAAAGGGGTATCCTTCCTTCATGAAAGCCAATAGGATTTACAAAGGGAAACCCTTTTTAAAATAGGGGTAGATCTGAGGAATGTGAAAGTGTTTTTTCAATACTCAAGTACCTCAGATAATTCATATTCCCAGTTGGATTGATGCGAAAATAATGCTTTGTGATTTGGAATTTGGGAGATGAAAGGTTGGGGTCCAGATCTCTTGGAATATGGGAATCAGATATTTATCAGCACTAGGGGGTGAGATGCATTGAGGGTGTACCACGAAGTAATTTTTTCTTCCCCATAATGGGAATATTATATCAGGTTTGTCAAAGTCGTGAAGTCGACCATCATCCCCTCCGAAAAACAAAGGCTTTCTTTGTTCCATATGTGACAGTTGGAGAGGCTTCCATAAATTTCCAAGGAATCACAGAGGTTCCCATCGTCCATCTTTGGTGTGAATAATTCCATCAAGTTCATCATAACTACGGATTCGACCATCAAATTCCTCTGTAGCAGGTGCAAAGAAGGCATTGTCCTTGAACCTGCCGTGGTGCTGATGGGATTTCTGGAGGTGAATCACGAAGCATACCTTGTTGTAACTATTGTGTCCTTTTCATTTTTATAACATGCACATATTTTGGCAACAACGTAGACTCATATCTTTTTCCAGTCAAAGTGAAATATCATGAAGGCCTTTTATCAATTATCCTATATTTTTCCCTAATCAAATCTAGATCTTCATGGATATTCCATATACTAAAAAAATTCTATATATGGTGAAATATTTAGGAAGGGAGAGTTCCAAAGTATATGATGGATTTGATAAATTAGTATATATACATGATTAGAAAAATATCTGAGAGGATATACTGGATTATATTATGGATTTACTTCAAGGTGTACCTCTCCCTAGATTAGTTAGTTACACCCATCTTGTTATCATTCCAAAAGTGGAAAACATGAACACATTCCAACTATTCAAACTGATTAGACTTTATAAATTCTCATAAAATATCCTCAATAAAACTTTATGTGATAGGTTGAATCCCATTCTCATGTATCTCATATTATAACAACGATATGGTTTCATTATAGGGGTAAAGTATCTACGGGGATCTTGGATTGTATCAATAAAAGGATTAAGATATTGAAAAAATGTTGGTTGGTGGAAATTCAATGTTTAAAGTTCACACAGATAAATCCTATGAAAAATGGGATGAATATTTATTCTACAAGTTATCTAATGTAAGGTTTTTTCAAAAGAATGTCGCGATATTCTATTTAGATGTTTCTCCTCTCCCTAGTTCTCAATGATTCTTAGGGGGAAATAGTTTTGTTTCATCAGATAAGTCAATGTAATATGGAAATTTGATCATCTATCCTAATACATATTTATCATAGATTAGTATGTGTTTAGAGGAACTAGGTTTTTCTTGTTCAAGAAGGAAGAGTGATGAAATTTAAAGGCTGGTTTATCTTTATAGGAATGGGTCACATTATTTTGTTGAAGACCTCCCGTTGGTTTTTCCAATAATAGGTTATATTAAATCCTATATTTCCCAAATATATTAGATTCTTATGGTGAGTGACGTGGGAAAAGTGATAATATGGTTAAAAATATTATTTTTTATATCCCCACAGATGTTTAAAAACATTGTTCTCCTAATAGAGGCTTTGTATAATGGAATATGTAAGAGACTAATAAAACATATTTATTTCAATATATGCATTATAAATCACATTCCAAAGATCTAAATTCATAGAATATATTAATTATGAATAGAATAAAAATGAAGAACATTGTAAATCATGCATACATTACACCAAAGATACACTTCATATCTACATTACCTTTTAACACCGTTGAATGGTTTGGATAAAGATTGTAGGAGTTAATGTCGAAGGATATACCACCTTTTGAGTTACCCATGAGTTATTCATGAATCATCTATTAGATTGATAGAACTCATCTCTCTCTATTATGTGGTAGAATAGTTTCCTAAAAAGATGTAATAAGAGAGATATTCATGTAATAGAGAGTATTGGACAAACATCATACAAGAACGCACCTTCCTAGCCTCACATGGAAGTTGATTTATATATCCCCAATGATGGTCCCTAATAATTCACACATTAACTCAGGTGTAATAAGACATTGGTTAATGTATTGGACTACAAGTGTGTCACATAAATGTATTAATACATCACATCTCTCACACTACACCTCATGTGACAAATGTTAAATGATATTCATCCGGGAAGATCAGACTATACACTAACTATTAATTCCCATAGGCAATATGAATATTGTAGCCTATCCAAATTAACCATATTATATCATTCCTATTAAAGAAGTGGAATGAAATAATATTTCATACACTTTTGTGATATTCCACAAATGATAGTATACAATATATATTGGATGTGTCTTGGAACATGATGATATCATATCCCATGACCATTATAAAAAATCATAGTCTATAACATAGCTATTCATCTATGTCTAAAATAAATTTTTATGATTACTCAAAATAATAAAATATGACTGGTTCTGGGGTATCCATTTCCATTAATCACCAACTTTAAATAAACACTAAATGAATTATGTTCAATTTCACCTCATAATATATCATATACAAGAACTCTTGAAATCATACATAAAATTACTTTTTTATGTCATCTAAGATAATTTTTGAAGGTTATAATTAATTTGATCTCAAACCACATCATATGTAATACCTTGTGAATACCCATCCAAAAAACTCTTGGATTAACTCTGAAATATATTGTAGGGAAACTCTACGATTCAATTTCAATATCCATTCAGATAGTCGAAATGTTTGACCCAAGGGGACATTGTACCATTGAAATAAAATATGAATATCTAAATCCCTAAATGTAAAAAAATTTAATCCTCTAAAAAAGAATCAAAGATACCCAACCTATAAAGGGATCTGATGTGATCTCAATCATAAAAATGAATCACTATACATGTGTCCACCAACCAAATCTCATGCTATAATGAATTATTATACATTCCCTTTATCCAAGACATTGAGTGGCACTGGGAAACAATGTTTGTATATCCCATATATCAAACACATACATTCTATATTCTCTATGTATAGATTGTCTTGGTCAATGAATATATCACATGTAATTATTCTGTAAGGATGAGAACATAACATTCCCCTCAACTAAATAGATAATAACATCATGAGTTATATATAGGTGTGGCCAAACACTCCTTATTATTTATCAATTTAGGGCCCATAGGTCATACCCATCATACAAGAGGAAAAATTCCATCGTGGTTGAGCTCTAACTGATGACATGATGAAAAATATACCCAATCCCCCTAATTAGATATATTATAATGGAATTATTATGTATAGAATTGACATATGATAGTTTTCATGATATGAAACTTTTCATACTTAGTTAATGGGGAAATTTATGTTTTTCATATACCCCTAATATATCAAATTCATAGCTAGTAACACTCTATGTGGTATACATAATAGTTATCCAATAAAGAATCATTGTTTTTTCTCATGAGAATATTTTATTACCTAATACAAGAATCCCACTCATGATAAAATTTAAATTTCAACATAACCTATAATGCTTATTGATAACTCAAATTGAACCATTGAAAGGTCAATAATCATTACACTTAAAGCAATATATATCAATGTATACATTTATATCACCAATATAAATGAATGAATAAGTGGATATCTCATTTTATATGATACGTTTTATATTCATAAAAATATTATAAAAAACTAACAAACCCTATATAATTACCTTTCTATCATATCATATTTGATATATTTCCAAATCATCCTTATGTTTGCTGTAAAATTTGGGATTTTGATATCTCATTACATATATATGTAAATCCATCAATATATTTTTGTGCCACCTGAAAAAACACTCCACTAAACTCTTTGTTGATAAATATCTATAAAGAAATTTAGTTTGAAATATATTGTGATTTAATAATCTTATTCATAATGGTCAACTCTTTGAACCTATTCAAACACCATGGCACTACAATATCAAATTTCATGATGTTAACTTATGTTGCATACTTAGAAATTTTCTAGTCTAACATCATCATCCTAGAAACCTATTCTTTAAAAAATTTAATTGATAAATAATGTGACCATATACATTTTAATCTCATCATAAAACATTTTTCTATAAATCAACATTCACCTTTTCATTGAAAATAAATGTTACAGTTTACATTTTTTTATTCTCATAACCCGAAAAATTAGTTTTTATATTCAATGAATAATCAATTTTTACTTTTTACTAGAAATTCAATTTGAAAATTTTTCTCGTCGCATTATCATTGAGAATAAATATAATCCTTAAAATTTTCATTTCCATATTTTATCCTATATTCATTAAGATTTTAAATCTAAAAAACTATTAAATTTATACTTGTATAGCTATTTATTTATTGACATTAAACATCACTATGTTCAAACATACTCCAACTAGCTTCTTAGAAACAATATTATCTTTATAATATCATTATATGATTTAAGACAACTATTTTTATTTGGAAATAACAATTATTTTCTTTTTAGTAAACTTAATAACAAATAAACGATTGGTTCATATCACATAGACATTCTTTGTGTTTAGATAAATTTCATATTTAGGAATACTATTTATCAAAATGTGTCACTAATGAGTTGTGGGAGAACATACGATCATATTTTATTAAAAATCCAAAAATAAGAAAATTTGGATTTTTTTTCTTTTTATCAATTTTCAAAACATGTTATATAATCCAAAAAATAATAAACCATATGTATAAAATTAATAATATTATTTATTTATACATGTAATCTTTTTAATAAAATTATTCTCTTATAATATTAGTGAAATGTGATAAATATACAGATCCTTTTAAGATTCATGTAATTTTAACAAGTTACATGATTGTCAAATATTTTATATAACAACTCTTTTCTTCATCACATTAATGAAATTTTTTTTTGATAAATTATTACCTTAATATGGAACACATGTATATTCATAAAAAACATAAAACCTATAGTTGGTATCACATTCCCTTCAAAATCTTACAACCAACTACTATAAAAATGAAACCTAACATGGAAATTCCATGGATTTTCATAAATCCTTTTGTTATCCTAAATAATTACATCTTTTAGAATCATTAATCATTCCAGAAATACACCTTTAGAGTTTCAATGACCTTTAATGGATACTTTAAAAAACATTCTTTAACAATCCAATTGAATTATATTCTTCCATTTTTACCTTTTACACACTTGTACTATCAAAACATCATTGGAACCATGAAACCATTTTCCCAGTTTTTATATTATCAACAGATGGGAATATCAAGATAATCATTTCTTGTATTCTTAATCTTTTAAATGTATTTACATATATGATAATCTATCGAATTCATTAACTATAATTATCCATTAGGAATCTTCAAACTCTCACTAAGTCATTATCATAACCAATAATATTGACCATAAATGACATTATACTAGTGTTATTAAAGTAGTTATTAATATAATGATTTCAAAACCATATATGGAACCTTTTATTCATCTTTTAATCATCTAGATTCACTTTTTGAAAATTTTCAACACTTTATTACTTTAAAGGATACTAATATAACACATATAATTTCGTTTACATAAGAAATTTTCATAATTTCCCCATATTATTATACACTTTAATTATGTTTTCCCTTACCATGGTTTTAAATCAATTTTATATTTGATGATCATGATTCATTTTTTCCAATAGAAAATTTTATCTTTTGAGTGTCATGTCTTAATTCAATTTAATAAATAATTTTATTAAATACGATCTCACTAAAATAGTTACAACTTTTTGAGTACATAATATCCTATAGTAGGTCATAATATATATTTCATTAAGAAAATAATCCCTCTTTTTCATGGTACTCAACACTTATTTCTGTTGAGCATTATCCCAATCATATAATATATGAATCCTATATAGGTGAGTATATACATGTTTTCATAATCCACCTGATGGATAAACAAAACTATATGATTTGGTTATCATAACCCTTATGGGTTTTAATCTAAGTGATACCCTATGAAAACACCATGAATAGGCACTATGAATTGAAATAACTACCTTTTACATTATTTCATTAAACTAGATAATATAGGGGAACCTTGTATTTGGGTAAAACTAATTAATTATATGTTAGAGGTCTTTTAAAGTGCTTATATGGAATGAATCTCATAATTAGTAATTTTAGGTGGATTTAATCTCTATGGCTCATCTCATTTCATTCACTTTATGTATGCATGCTTCTAAAAAATTGGTTTTGGAATCTTATTCGAACAAAAGAATTAATATATTCACATCCCATTATTATGTAACTCTTCACACAACTCTCAAGTATGTTTTTCTTACCCAAAAATAGATGCCAAATATATTCATACATATATGAATGTACCTCATTCATATGGTACATAAACACTTAATATAAAGTATTAGAGATACATTAGATAAGAAATGTATACATGAGTGATCCCAAAGTGACAAATAGAATACCCCAACCTTTATTTAAAAAGGCATAATACTCCAGGCGAGTGGGATGTTTGAAAAAAAGTACCTCTCCCTTGGGATAAATTACTCAAGAGAGAATTAAATTCATCATAACAGTAAAACCTAATATGTATAAACTATATTAAACATATAAATTCAAGATAATAAAATTAAATAAAAACTAACGTCAAGGTATATGAAAAATAATTATTATCTAATTATTAATACCATATAATGAAATTATTTAAAATTTATAAGAAATAATTTAAAGGAATAAATTAAACAATACATAATGAATTTATGTTCTTTAAAATACATGAATAATTTTTGATATTTCATCATAAATTCATGTTTCAATAAATATGAATTTTAAGACTATATTGGGTAGGTTTGGGAACTTCACTCAAAATCTTATTGAAGATGATTTAGATATGACATTAACTGACAAGGTAAAACATTGTAAGACATCTAATGAGATTCCATAGAGAATTATAAATGAGAATATTCCATTATATTTCACGCAATGTTTTTTGATGGGGAATTATGTGTTGGGTTGTAGCAATAACAATATTTGTTCCAAAATATCTATGATATGGAATTATAAAAAATTTTGTAACATGGGGAAGAATAATAATATTGGTAAGGGTGAGTTTTTTAATATTACTGTCGAGTATTTCAAATATAAATGGGGAGGATAAGATGATGTATTTTAGGAAACTAGTTGAAAGGAGTAATAGGTTGGGTTGATGTTGTGTTCTAATCTTATGTAGGTTTTCACTGTAGAATCTATATCAAGGGATTCATATTATAGGGATATTATTATAGTGACTTCTCATAAGTAGATGGTGAAAACTCAAGGGTTGTTGTTGGAGAAGGTGCATCAATGGGAGTTGGGGAAGGTGAAGGAGAATTTTGATGGTGTCTTGTAGGGTAAAGGGAATGGGTGTAAGTTGAACTAGTATATGATCCTTGAAGCATGCCACTTAGGACATGGAAAGGATATGGTGATGGTGAAATAGGATGGTATATATATTCAAACTGATCTTGCTATCTTGGATGATACAAGGGATGATTGAAAATGTAATTTCACTCATGGTCCAACTATTTTAGATTATATTTATGTACAAATAAATCATAATAATTTCTATGATATATTACATGTCATTGAAGATGTAGGAACAACTCATGGGGGATATAATTTTATATATTCTTTTAATAAGGAATATAATCCACTGGTTGTTTTAGAGAGATTCTAATAAGTTCCAACAAGTAATTCAAGGTGGAAAAATAATATTCAAATACGGAGAAAACAATGGTCATCCATCCTCATGGGGGTTAATATTACACTAATTGGGATGGTGAAATTTGGTTTGATTACTTTGATTATTAATTAATTTGTTATGAATGATCCTATATTTTGTTTTTTATGGATTTATTCTTCTTTGACATGAGTAGTTTTAATCTTCATATCCCTTGTACTTTTTTTATTTAATAAATGTGTATAATATTTTTCATCATGATTATCTTTTTTAAATAAACTAAAGAACACATATATTCTTAATATAAGAAAAATATAACTATGAATTAATTAGGGAATAACCATTAAATAAATGATCACTTCATAAATTTAAACATGATACATTTATCTATGAACAATTAATAAAAGTATTTAATTATAGAAACATTATAATTTTAGCAGATTCATTATGGAAATACCATAATAATGAATACACAGTAGTTATAAACACTAAATTATATAAAAAATTTACATAATCTAAATTTCACACACGTAACATTATATAATAATTTTATCTAATAAATTATCAAAAATGTTTTGATGAGATTTAGATAATATCAAAATATATGAATTTAATTTGACCATTGTAAAATTTATTATTTATAAAAAATTCATAATAAAAATAAAAAAAATTTATATTTTGCCTCATTTCTTGTAATTTATAAACACTTTATAAATTACCATTTATGATTATGATATAAAAATTTCATTTAATTCATAAAAAATCCATACTATTTTTTAAAATGTATTTTAATAATAACTTTTAATATTAAAGAAATATTTATTAAAAAAAATTCCGAAATATTTAATTAATTATATACCATATAATTTATCAATTTATAATCTCTTTATAGATTAATAAATATCCCCAAATCCATTATAGTCATATTTTATCAGCCATTTATAAATAATTAAAACCAATTCATAATTGAATGTTTAAGGAATTTTTTTAATTAGACATGTTTTAAAATTGGAATTATAATATATATTGTAATTGATATGCATGAATTAATTGTCTATTAACTATTATTTACAACTGATTGGGAATTCAACTAATATGATAGAATTAGGCATGCTATCAATCGTATTTTCTGACTTATACCTACATCATCCTCAATGATATCACATATCATATTTAATGATATACAAAGATAATGTATTGATGTTATCATATTCTATTTTCAGAAAACATAGTAGTGTATCTTATTTTATGTACGTATTGGGAATACTATATGAATGTTGTAATAAGCATGCAATTAAATAATTTCATGACTTATAATATCCTATACTTTATACCACAATATTTAGGCCATACCACAAAACTTATTATCATATTTATTCTTTCACTAATATATTAGGAATACGATATAGATATTTATAATTTCCCAAAATATTTCATAAATATAATTTCATGTGATGCACTTTTACCACTATTGGGATTGGTAGGGGATTAAAAATTGTTATTACTTCTAATAGAATAAAGTAAAACATCATACATAATATTTTAATGCTTAGAATATATTAAATATTTGTTAACAATAAATAAAAAACACTATAAATCCTTTATACCATACAAAAATGTTCTGTATCATATATTAACGTCATTTTTAGACCTTTGAATGGGTTTGATAAAGATGACCAGTGTGGTAGTTAAAGTATTCCACACCTCTAAAGGTACATCTAGATTATCCCTACAACATCTATCGTATGGACGAAGATCTTCATTCTCCATGATTTTCTAGCATATCATGTTTTTAAATAAGAAAATATAGAGCAATATATAATAGGGATTATTATTCATGCATCTGAAAATAACACACCTTCCTTGACAAGCATGGTGGAGGACTTATATAGCCCATGAAGAAAATCATTTTAAATTATTTCATTAACTCATGCGTTTCAATGCATGAGTTAATATGAAGGAGTACACATGCATCACATGCATGGAAAAATAAATCTCTTACACAATGTCATATCTCATGAAATGATTATTTAAATGATAACCATCATAGAAGATCAAACTGAACATTAACTACTAACGTTATGATTCCTAATGAATATCGTAGCCATGCCAAATGAACTATAGTAAAACATTCATTGAAAGGTAGTAACATGAAATCATATTTCATTGCCTTTATTAAATTCCTATAATTTTTGTATATGATAAACATAGGTAGTGTCATGGGATACAATAAGATCTTATCTCATGTACTTTATGATATATTCCATTCGTAGGATACAATGATGACATTCATCTAAGGCTCAAATATCCTCTTATGATTAATCAAAATCATAAAATATGACTGTTGTTATGGAATATATTTCCTTCAATGTATAATATATGAAATAAAAAACCCTTTTGAATACATTGGAACACTTATTTTAACAATAAGTCGAAGACTAAAATAATTTGGAAACCTGGAAAATCGAATTTCCTATAAAATTCATTATTGTAAGAACAAGAGTTTCTCATTCCGTGGAAAATCCTCTTTATTAAAAGACTTAATATTTTATTTCCTATTCAAAATCTTACATCACACTCTATTAAAAAACTATGTTGAAAACCATGAAATTTTTTTCTCATATTTTCTTTAAAATTACTTTTCATCAAAAAAGATGCATCTGGTTGGTAGGAACTAACTGGTATTATCCCCAAACAAAGTAGAATTAAATGATAGTTGATCGACTGACTAAATGAAAACACTGGGAGCTATAATGGCATGTGACTATATGGAAAATGTTTTCCTTGTGGACATTGTATATAGAAGAAATATAAACATTTGAATGAAATCATAAATTTTAAAAATATAGAAAGTCAAGTATATTTTTGGGTGATCATATTTGATCATAATCCATGTATTCTCGAACATTCACAATAGATGGTCAATTATGGGAAATAATCCACGTGGAAATATAATTAGGTCTGGAAGATTTTATTCTTTTTGAGATACCTATCACCGAACATTTCTCTCAAGGAGGAACTTAATCATCAGCCCATACAATTACTAGTCATAAACTTAGTTCAAAAATTGAATTCTATTGAGGAATTTATCTTCATGGATAAATATTTATTTTTTTCCTGTTTTCCCCTATAGTTATTTTCTCTAAAACAAGTTATCCCTCAAAATTTAGATGGGAAGGATAATAGGAACGGTGGGACAAAATTATTTAGGATCTCCATATTTAAAAGAAGATTTGTTTCCTTACATGGATGATCTGAAGGACGAAACTCATAATAGATTATCATATTAAAAATGTTTTCATATATATATTCGTTAAATACTAAATGAACTAGGACTCATGATGGGTGATTGTGTTATTCAAATTTTATTATCTTAGAAAAACAACCACTTTATGATAATATTAATCCCAAACTTTTCTAAACATAAGCATGACATTGACATAAAAGATTAAATAAAATTGATCAAACACCTGATAATTATAGTTTTCCGGGGCATAGAAATCCATTTTTACACTCCACCAATGATCAACTCTAAGAGATTTTTTATTTTTACTAGACTGGTAAATTTTTAGGGGAAATTCAGTCCATTTACCCTGGACTCCATGAAATAGTGTAAGAAGTCAACCCATGGTACAATACCATGATCTTTTAACAAAGATCCAATAAATATATAATAAACACCAGAATTCATATTTCTTTTAATAGAAACATTAACACCGAAGGGGAATAAAATGAGAGTTTACAAATGAGGCTCAATCTTTTAAGATACAACTAAAATAATGTAACATCCCAGGTAAATAAAGGATTGGATATTTTCATATTAATTAATATTTGGGAATTAAATATTAATTTTAATTAAAAGGGGATTCTTTGTTTGATGGCGTACTCTACACAGAACAATGGGTTTCAATGAAATCTCATTTCACACACAAGGCAGAGTCATACAAAAAATAATAATATAATATTATTTTAAGTTGTTGCTAAGGCCTATCCATTGTATTAGAGAGAATGAATAGAACTTACTAAAATATTATTATACAAGTTTGTTAAATTTTTCTAAACATATCCAATAAAATTTATAGGCTTAAATGAGAATGAATCCAATTTTAAACCTAAATACTGTAAAATTTTTAAAAGGTCGTTTTACAGCCTTTTGATGGAGTTCCAATTTTAAATCTAGTTTTTGACACTTTTATATGTCTAATTTCAAAAGATAAACTTTTTCATTAGAATATTGATATCAAAATTTACTTTGGGTAAAATTTGGGTATTTTTCTGACTAAGTTCATTTTTTACTGAAGAGTGAAAAATACTATATTTTATGTTAAAACTGACTTTTCATCTGATTCATTTATATGGTTTGATTATCTTTTTAAATGGGTTTAATGTTTATTTGGATTATTGTTTTACCATTTAATCCAATTTTGTTCAATTTAAGTTATTTCACTTTGAAATTGGACATAAATAGATGTCAATCTTTTGATGGTTTTTACTTCTTAAAAACAGGCTTTCTAGTTTTGGCAACAGAAATTAGTTTTAAATTAATTAATGAAACTTCTATGTTTTGAATTTTGTAAAATAGACATAATTTTTGAATTCATAATATCAAAATTATCTTTGGGTGATTTTTTTGGTATTTTTATGAAAACGTTCATTTTTAGATTAATAGTAAACAAACAATACATAGTAGTTAAAAAGGTACTTCTTCATTTAAATGAAATTTTACCGCATCTGTAAATTAAATTTCAAAAATCCAAAATACATGGTTGTCATCAGTTAGTAAAATTTTGTTCAATAGGATGAAAATAATTTTTGGTGAATAGTAACTTTTTATTTTTATTTACCATAGTTAATGGTAAATATGGTAATTCAAGGTAGAAATAATATTATAATAATATAAAATTATATTAACAGTTATCCTAACCATATTGAATGGGTCATGGACTACTAGTAAAATCCTTGGTTAGAAATCTTGGCATTTGGATGCCACTTGGGTATGATAATTACATTAATATATATTTATTTCTAGTAAAAATAAAAATATCATAAACCTACATTGTTTTGATAAAACAATTTTGTTGTGGGGTTATATAATTGATATATTTAACTATAAATTTTCATTATAAATCTAAAAATATTTCCTCTATTATGGTATTTTATTTATAATTTTTAGACATTAAATACATAAATTTATTGATTACATGATGATGATATAATGATTACATCTTTATTGAATATTTAATATAAATGAGATTATAAAAATTAAAATAAATTTATATTGAAAATTTTCATGCCGTACATGAATTTTAGAGATCAGATGATTTTTTATATTTGAATTAATGAAGGTTTTGTGAAGGAACATAGTAGGTTTGGATTTTTTAAAAATCCATGATATGAATAGTATAAAAATTGACATAAAAGAGTTTTAAAATAAATTAATATTTTATTAAATGATAAAATAGTCCTAAAAATCTAATATTCAGGAAGATGAAATATATGCTATTATAAATTTCATTAATTTTCCATTTTGGGTCTCTTGTATTTTTATAGTAAATATATGAACCATATAGTATGAATATGCAAGAAGACACGGTAAAAGATAAATAAGGTAACAAAGGGTTAAATAAAAAATATAAGGATAAAAAAATATCCAAAACCTGTCTAATTATTATTGGATGATTTTATTTAGAATTATATTCATCTTATATCCTATTTTAATGATTTATCGACATTTTGAAATCGAAAACCATTTTATACTAAAAATATACTTTCAAATATTCCTAAAGAGCCACTCCCCCCTCTTATAAAAGGACATCACCTCTAACCAATTACCCACACTTCTAAAGCACCGTGTCTCATCCAAAATCATCCCAAATAATCTACTAAATCCCTCTATTACTCCTAGAAGCCTTCACCTAATAAGATGGCAAATCAAAAGAGCTCTTTGGCTCAAATCAAATGAAGTTACCCGCTTTGAGGTAACATCTTCTCTAATGTTTCTTTCTATTATTTTCCCTTCTCCACCCCTATGATATTATTATTATTTGTTTATATAAAAAAAAATATACTCAATATAATAGTTTTTTATGAGAAGTTTGAAAACTACACTTACTCACACCTCCAACTAATGTATACGAACATACAGTTTCTGTGTATGGTGAACTCCTCCCTCACGAAACGACGATTGTTCGATTTTCCCCTACCACCTTTTAAGGTGGCTATTATAATGAAAATTTAATTATATATGATATTTATGATATTTATTTTTCCTTTTTTTCTTCTGTAATTCTCATTGATAACATACCTTCAGGATTTTCATGTATTATAAATACGATAAATACATTTGAGGAAGTGCGGACCACCGCCCCCTCAATCTGATATGACTCATTCATGCCATACATGTAACATATAAAGGATGGTGTTAATGAAATTATTAAGCTTATATAAAATATTATATTATACTTTAACTATAATATACCTATGTATTATTAAGTTTAAATTCCTTTAAATATAAAATAGAAATGAATGTAATGTCCATGCGTACGTACGACTTATCGTCTCCCTGAACGGTGCATTTCATTTCTTATCCCCAAATGTTCTGGAATATTGTAAATACATATAAACAGAATATATATGATATATATGATATCTAGATCATGAATACCATTTAAGAGATAATCAACATTCGACCACTTTGACAATTTGTAACTATAACTAGTTCATTTTTGACTCAAGTATCGAATATCGACAAAACGACTGATATAATCTTGGATAGTTATATGATTTTTATAACAAGATAATAAGTTACATAAAAGTAATAATAAACATGAAAAAGTTTCTTAATCTTGAATAAATTTACTTATGTTTATTATTCAGGAAATTAAAGAACGAATGGTTCTAGTCGGACATGAGGTAAGGGGTTTTCATCTCACTTTTTATTCCAATGAGATTCATGCTATAATTTCCACTATTTCCTTTTGTGTGATGTATGTACTGCCCATGATTGTATTCATTGTGTAATATAACTTAATTTATGGGTATTTATATCTTCATTGTTTGATCCTTCTTTCATATGGAATATGTTTTATAAGTTACCAAATCGGTAAGAGATCATTTCACCCTCATCTAGTAGTCAAAGACTTCCTTAATGTTATGTCTTTAAATTTCAATTTTCAAATTTTCGGGTATGATCTTATATATCATTCATGCTATAAGTATTATGTCTGTGTGAGGAGATACCATTTCCCTCTCATTAACTAATTTTCAGAATTTTTATGTGATGTCATTATGTTGCCGAATTTTTGTAAGGGAACTTCTTAACATGATTTCAATTCTTTGGGTTAAACTTATACTTATTGATTATGTCTTTCTATGAGTATGTGTGAATGAAATATGATTTATTAGCACTTAATATCCACTTATATTGGGTGTATATAAATTTTTCACACATAATTATGTCATTGATTTAACCTTAATATAATGGTACATTCTTTTAAAGGGACTTCATCTCAATCTCCTTTCATTGAGGAATGTTTTGATAATATAAAACACTTTATTTTACATGGTGTATAATAAACCCCTTTGAAGTTTAATTTAATTAAAAGGGAATATATTTTCTATGAATCATATTACTAAATGAAAAAGGAATTCTTTTTTAACGTATGCGGTGACAATAACCTCTCTGCCACCATAATCGCTATTTGGATTCCTATATAAGCCTTAAGGTTTTTAAAATAAAAAAGGAACCCTTATTCTATTTTTGAGTTTTTTTGGTATTGAAAGTGGTTTCTGAAATGTATTGATTATTTCATTATCTTGAAATTTTATGTTATGATTTCAAATTAAATGTTATTACTGAAATTTTGTTATTTTCAATATTTTATGTGTTATGATAAGTAATGGAACATAGACATTTAACGGGTGGTAACATGATAAACCAAATTATGGGTGGTTCTATGATAAACTAATGATGGTTGGTTACATTATAACCTCTAATGAATTGGGTATGGAAGTCAGCCATATGGCTATTCCGTTTAGTGATATGTGTGGAAGTTGACCTTATGGTTATTCCATTTAAGTATGTTTATGTCCCAAGTAACCATTATATGTCATTTGTGATTTCTATGGGTTTTATGGTAATATTTTGGTTATAAAAAGGGAAATTAATCAGTGGAGAGTATTTACTACATCATAAAGTTGAAAAGTATCACTTATGATAAAGTATTCATGGTTTACATGTTTTTTTGGAAAACTAACAGTTTTCCTTCATTGTGTCTCCCTTACTGAGCTTTTTATGCTCCTCCCATGTTTTTGAAATGTTTTTTAAAGGCCATAAAGTGGAATAGGGTCAAGGATGGTATTGATAAAAAGTCATGATTATTAAATCATGGAACGAAATATGTTTCTTTTATTTTAAAAGTTTTTATTTTATGATAAAAATGGATTCTACGTAGAAGTGTCTACATGTAATATTAAAATTCTTATGTATATGTTATGAGATTATTCTATAAATCTATAAACCTAAAAATATCCTCATTGTAAATTATTAACTTAATTAAAGATTATTTAACATTTAAGGTCGGGGCCTTATAGTTGGTATCAGAGTTCGTTTTAGAAAACATTAGAGGTTAGGGTGTTATTTAAGCATAAGTGACATAACCATAATGGTTAGAATATTAGAAAGAGTCATAGTTATTTTAGTTAAATTGAGTGGGATTAAGATAAAATGAATAAGTATATATTAGTTTTTACCCTCCTCATAAGATATTATATGATGATTTTACTAATATACTCACACTGAACTTTTTGGTTTTAGTAAAAGGATGGTTCTAGGAGACACCAAAGTAACAATGTATGTGAAAAAAACAATGACGATATTATGAATAAGAAACCGAATGAAATGGGAGATTTAATGATAACTCTTGTGGTTATTCTCAATAAAATATCTGGGTTCATGATTGACCACCTAAACCATTGTGATTTTTATAAGGCATCACATATGAGATTAACAAATCCATACGGAAGTTCATCTAATAACAATAATTTCAAGTATATTAAAAAACCTACGTGTCATGGATGTGGAAAAGACACCTTGGAAAATGCTACAAAGCGATGAGAAGTTGTTATATATGTGTTAATGAATGTCATAAAGCAAGAACTTTCCATGGAAAAAATAAGCATCTGTTTGACTTTAGGAAAGATAAAGACGTTATTTCTGAAGGATCAATTGAATGTTTCAAATGTGTTGTGGATGGTCATTATACAAATAGATGTCCGACGAAGAAGGTTTAGGAATGGGATCCGCAAGACCATAAAAATATGTGTTTACCAATACCTAATTTTATTCTAATTGATGATGAGCTAACTAACAGTGACCAATGAAAATTATGGATTATTTCTTTGCTGATGTTTTTACATTATTGAATCTTAAGATATCATTCATGATTTTGTTTATAGGAAAGAAGTATATAATAATAAGATGGAAAAACATGGATAAAGGACTATGAATAATTTTTTATGATTAAGTTGTCTACATTTTAGGAAATGAAGTGTTGTGCTGGATCTATGGACGATGATGTGTTTAGATGTATCAATGATAGGATTACATTGGAAGACTTTTTCTAGTATGTGTAAACCTAATGTTTGATATGTGAAAATTTTATTCAATGAAGAATTATATTTTCTTTTGTGGATAGAGTTATAAACAACCATTTGGGTTTATATGATCCTTGAATTCGAGGAAATTACAGGATATTACTTGTTGGAATAAACATGCGAGGTATGAGATAACATTTTTGGTTATAATATATTACAATTATTTTTGAGGAATTTATCTCATTTTTGGGAATGTTATAAAATTATATTGTTTTTGATAAAGGAAAACATTAAGACTGTGTGACAACTCATCGCTTCAGACAAAGATACTCGATTTGAACCCACAACCAAAGTGCGATTGGGATTTATCTCCTACCACTGGATTACGTGAAGTCCCAAGTTAGTATGAATAATTATTTTTAGTTAATGATTTTATGGATAAATAATTATTTGATTTTGGGAAAAAACTTTTTATTAGATGTATATCCTTAGTATAGTAATATGATTTGGTGATTAAGTGATAATGTTTATTGTGAAAGATGTTCTCTCTTTTTGGAAGGACTATATTCCTACGGAATATTGAATACATTGGGATTTAAATTGAGGAGTAATGGTGGAATTTTATTTTGGATGAATATATATTCTTATTTTGGACATATAGAAATTTGGGTTATTTATGGAAATGATTAACCTATCAAATATAATATATTATTAGGTTAATTACTTTATAATATGAGACTTTATGAGTAGCCAATGTTTTTTGGAGATAAATGTTATGATTTATAGTGGAAGACTGGGTGAACAAATCCTTCTGAATTTTTGGGTTTCAATCATAGTTTTGATTATATTGATGTATTTCATGGAAAATTGATTATTGAATTGTATTTTATTAACATTAGGTATATTTTTTTCAATTTTGGTGATTAAGAGTAGTTTTTATTTTTATAAAATATTATCCTTTTAGGGTATTGTCTGATCTTGTACTAACCATTTTTTTGGTTAATGTCTAAAGACATGGGAAATATATGGTTCATATTATGTGGATTATGTGATTCCCTAGAAGTTGATTCTATCTCTTCATATGTGACCAGGTCATCTTGATTAGTAATCATTTGGAGAAAATATGAGTTTTTTTGTAGAAACTTATTAAAGGATGATACTCTACTTGAAAAGTAAATATATTTCCTTAGGTCTTTAGTCAATATCATAAATTAAATCTCTAAATTTATGAAATATAACATAAAAAAATGTTTTCCGTTTACATTTCCTATACTGAAACAAATTACTGTTTTACCCATCAGATGTTTGTGGGTTTCTTGATATTAACTTTCTCTTAATCATGTTTTCTATCACTCTCTATCAGAACATGACACTTATTTTCTTCTCTATATCCATGTTTTCATGGAATCCTAGTATTTTTTATCTTGGATGACATTATAACTTCTCTTTATTTCTTTTAATGTGATATTTTTATTGAATTTTTTTCGATGTGGGCCTTTCAATGATGTTTCCAAGCCCAATTTTAAAATTTCGAGGACGCAATTTTCAAAAGGGCGGAAGGATGTAACATCCCAGCTAAACAAAGGATATGATATTTTCATATTTATTAATATTTTTAAATTAAATATTAATTTTAATTTAAAGGAGATTCTATGTTCGATGGAATACCTGACCTGCAACAACGGGTTTCTCCGAAATCTCATGTTTCACACATGGCTGAGTCATACTAAATAATAATAATATTATATTATATTAAATTTTAGATAATGCCTTTCTGTTGTGCTGGATGAAATGAACATAAATAACTAATATATGATTATACATGTTTTTAAATTTTATTACATTTACACAATAAAATTTATAGAGTTAAAATGAGAATGAATGCAATTTTAAGCATAAATACTCTAATATTTTTAAAATGATGTTTACCACCTTTTGATGGTGAACCCCTTTTAAATATAGTTTTTTTCACTTTTATATGTTTAATTTGACAAAATAAACTTATTCTTTAGCAACAGGATTTCAAAATTTAATTTGGGTAAAATTTTGGTATTTTTCTAATAAAGTTCATTTTTTAATGAATAGTCAAAAATACTGCATTTTAATTCAAAACTGTATTTTCGCCTAATTTATTTATATTGATAGATTATATTTTTAAATTGTTTTATAGTGTAATTGGATTATATTTTGATCATTTAATCCAATTTTGTTCATTAGAATAAATTTACTTTGAAATTGGACATAAATACATGTCAATATTTTGATGGTTTTTAATTCTTAAAATCACGCTTTCTAGTTTTGACAACGGAAATTAATTTTAAATTAATTAATGAAAATTATATGATTAGAATTTGGTAAAATAGAAATCATTTTTGATTTTGGAGTATCAGAATTAGCTTTGGGTGAATTTTTGGTAGTTTTCTAAAAACATTCATTTTTATATGAATAGTAAAAACACTACATAGTAGTTAAAAACCCAAATTTTACATTTAAATTAAATTTTACCACTATTTGAATTTAATTTAAAAAATCCTTCATACATGGTTGTCATCAATATGTAAATTTTGGATCAATAGGAAGAAAATATTTTTGGGCGAATAGTAATTTTTATTTTTATTTACTGCGGTTAAAGTTAAATTGGGTAATTCAAGGTAAAAATAATATTATAATAATATCAAATTACTTCAAAACTTGTCATAACCTTATTTTATGAGTCATGTAAGACCAATAAAATATTTGGTTAGAACGTTTGGCCTTTGAAAGCCACATGGGTAAGATAATTAAATTAGTAAATTATTAGTTAAAGTAAAAATAAAAATATCATAAACATGTATTATCTTGCTAAAACTATTTTAATGTTGGGTATATAATTTAAAGATTTGAAAATAAATATTTATTATAACTCTAAAAATAACTCCTACATTATGGTATTTTATTTATAATTTATAGACATCAAAGAAAGAAATTTATTTATGACACAATGATGGTGAAATAATTTCCACATTATTGAATGTTTTGAATAAATGAGATTATAAACATTAAAAGAATTATTTTGAAATTTTTTAAGCCAACTGGGAATTTTAGATATGATTATTACTTGTTATATTTTAATTAATGAAGTTTTTAAAAAAATAATCATGTTGGTTTGGATTTTTAAAAAAGTCAGGATATGAATAGTATAAAAATTGTCATAAATGAGTTTTTAAATAAATTAATATTTTATTAAATAATAAAATAGTCTTATAATCTGATATTTGTCAAAATGAAATATATGACGTTACAAATTTCATTAATGATCCATTTTAGGTCTCTTGGAAATTTATAGTAAATATATTTACCATATAGTATCAATATACAAAAAGACATGTTAAAAGTTAAAAATGTTAACAAAGGGTTATATAAAATGGATAATGATTAAGAAATATAAAAAAACATATCTAATTCATATTGGATGATATTATTTCGACTTATATTCATCCTATAGTTGAATTTAAAGAGTTTTTGACTTTTTGAAATAGAAAATCATATTATAATAAAATAATACTTTCAAACATTCTTAAAAATCCCTTCCACCCCTTATTAAAGGACACAACCCCTAACCCATTACCCACACCTCTCAAGCCCCTTGCCTCATCCAAACTCTGCCCAAATAATCTTCTAACATCTCTCTATTACTCCTAGAATCCTTCCCCTAGGTAGAAAGAAATTGAAGAGAGCCTTTTTTCTCAAATCAAAAGAAGTTGCCTAATTTTAGGTAATGTTTTCTGTCAAGTTTCATTCCATTATTTTTACTTCTCCAGTCACTATTCTCTTCTTATTAATTATTCTATAACGACACATGTATCCTCAATATAATAGGTTGTTTTTATGAGAATTATTATAACTGCACTTACACACACCTCCATCTAATGGATATGAACATATTTTTTCTGTGTGTGGGGAACAGCTGACTCACGGAATGATGATTGATCGATCTTCCCCTACTATCTCTCATGGTGGCCATTATGAAGTAATTTTAATTATATAAGGAATTTGTGATATTTATTTTATCTCTACTCTTCTTTAATTCTCAATTATAACATACCTTTATTCTTTTCATGTTGTATAAATAAGATAATTTCATTTGAGGAAGTGCAGACTACTGCCCTCTCAAATTGATATGACTCGTTCATGCCATACATGGAACATATAAAGGATGGAGTTAATGAAAATATGTAACTTCTATATAATATGATATTTTAAAGGAATTATAATATACCTTTATATTATTATGATTTAATTTCTTTAAATATAAAAAATAAATGAATGTATCATTCATGTGTACGTACGGCTTACCATCTCCATGAATGGTGTATTTTTTTTCCAAATGATATGGAATATTATAAATATATATAAACTCGATATATATTATATATATGATATCTAAATCATGAATATAATTTTTTAGATAATGTACATTTCACCACATTGACAATTTCTAATCATAACAAGTTCATTTTTAACTCAAGTACCGAACATCGACAAAACGACTGATATAAACATGAATATTTATATAATTGTTATAGAAAGATAATAAGTGACATAAAAGGAAGAAAACCTGAAAATATTTCTTAAGAAAGAATAAATTAAGTTAATCTTATTATCCAAGAAATTAAAGAACAAAAGGGTCAAGTCAGACACGAGGTAAGGGGTTTTCATCTTACTTTTTATTCCCATGAGGTTCATAGTATATTGGTCACTATTTACTTTTGTGTAGGGTATGTACTGACCATGATTACATTCGTTGTGTAATATACTTGAATTTATGGGAATTTACATCTAAATTGTATGATCCTTCTTGCATATGGCATATGTTTTGTAAGTTACCAAATCAGTAATGGAACCTTCCACCCTCCTCTTTTACTGAAACACTTCTTTTAATTCTCAAGTATAACATACCTATATTCTTTTCATGTTGTATAAATAAGGTTATTTCATTTGAGGAAGTGCAGACTACTGCCCTCTCAAATTGATATGACTTGTTCATGTCATACATGGAACGTATAAAGGATGGAGTTAATGAAAATATGTAACTTTTATATAATATGATATTTTACTGGAATTATAATATACCTTTATATTATTATGATTTCATTTATTTAAATATAAAAAAGAAATGACTGTATCATTCATGCGTACGTACGGATTATCTTCTCCATGAACGGTGCTTTTTATTTTTTATCTCCAAATGATATGGAATATTATAAATATATATAAACATGATATATATTATATATATTATATCTAAATCATGAATATAATTTTGGAGATAATGTAAATTTCACCACATTGACAATTTCTAATTATAACAAGTTCATTTTTAACTCAAGTACCGAACATCGACAAAAAGACTGATATAAACATGAATATTTATATAATTGTTATAGAAATATAATAAGTGGCATAAAAGGAAGAAAACATGAAAATAGTTATTAAGAAAGAATAAATTAACTTAATCTTATTATCCAAGAAATTAAAGAACAAAAGGGTCAAGTCAGACATGATGTAAGGGGTTTTCATCGAACTTTTTATTCCAATGAGGTTCATACTATATTGGTCACTATTTACTTTTGTGTATGGTATGTACTGACCATGATTACATTCGTTGTGTAATGTACTTGAATTTATGGGAATTTACATCTTAATTGTATGATCCTTCTTGCATATGTCATATGTTTCGTAAGTTACCAAATCAGTAACAGAACCTTCCACCCTCATCGTTTAAATTCATGTAGTAAGGACATCATGCTACACATTTTATATTGATGCAATAAGGACATGTCAGTGGTAGAATTTAAGTTCTTTAGCTCTGATCGAATGGTTGATGGAAATCTCATTCATTGCAATCTATCTAGAAATGTGTTGTGCTATTTAGTAATGAGAGAAAAAAGTTTTAATATATGATTTGGGGATCCTCAAATCTGAAATGTTGTTTGGGGAAATGGTATTATGTATTTAGATGATATCTCTCCAATGGATGATTTTTTCACTGATCGAAAATCCCATTTTGTAAGACGTTTTATGCTATGAAAACTTGGGCACATTATGCATAGTGAAATAGTGATATCCTTTGGCTAACAGGCCCGTTGTGAGGGTGGTTTTATAAAAGGTAAATTGGGGAACATAATTCCTAGTTAGGAAATTAATTTCATAAGAATTATGACATTGGTTACTAATATCCGATGGAGGTTTACAGAGATTTATATTTCCCCAGGAACAATGTTTTGTTGTCGGAGAAATGTACCTGAACACATAAGGGGAATTTCAATTCAAAATTTCCAAAGAGAGTAGAAAATATATTTTCCACATATGTCTAACCCAAGTGAAGGGATATAAGGTGTCAATAGTTTTAGGTCATACACATTGGACCATAATATCATGAAAATAGAGAGTGATACGTGTTCGATCATACCAATGTTTTTTTGGCATGATTCAGACATGAGGGAGGAAACTGTAAACCATTTATGGTAAGGTTCATGGATTAGGTGAAAATGTATATGAAACTTTTACAGGATATGAATTCTTACCAAATTATAATCAAGGGTTGGAACATAATTTCATCATAGCTGATGGAGAAAAAACAGGTTTCTCCCATGGAAAAAGATACCATTGATTGAAAAACAAGTTTTGGGGGTTGTTTTATGTAAGGAAAAATAGGGAATGTATGGCACAGTAAATAGTGGATTCACTTTCTTAGAATTCACTAAATTTTATGAGAAACTTATGAAAATTAAACGATGTTATATTACAGCATGGTAAAAAAAGAAGACATTACGTATCATTCATTCTGTCACCATGAGTTGGAGGATGATCATTAAATTGAACATGATTACAAAAATGACATATAGAAGGGATATTTCCAAAAATAAAGGAAATATTTGGGCTGATACGGGCCAGGAAGTGTAGGGTCCCTTACATTAATTGGGACCATATGTATAATGGGGGGAATTCTTGTTTCTTTGATAAATTCATTAATGAAGGGACCCAAATTAATATCTCCTTCACATATCATTGTTCATGGAATAGTGAGGGTAAATTTTTACACTATGTTTGGGACTAGGAACTATGGTATAGACATCACTACCTATCTCAATGGGATAAAAATCAATACATGAATAGTTTTTGATTGAATCTTCCAGTTTATGGTCATGTTAAGAGGATATATGGTGTACCTTTTTGGGTCTTGCATCCAAAACTGAGATAGCCCCAATGTGAATTTATCCATACAGGGATTTATTTCTTGGAAAATACAAAAAATCTCTAAATTACCAAAATTATAAGATTTTATTCTATATTAATCCTCAAAGTCTATCTTAGGGTAATGTTCTCTGATCTGAGTTTATCTAAATCTAGTTTCCAAGGTTTGTATTAAACATCCTCTAATACCAACTGTAATTCCCCGACCCCAGTTACCCCGAGTCTGTGCATTATTTCATAACATTGTCATTATATAAAGAATCATGTCCCGAATGACCGATCAATTTAGTAGCCTTATAAGTGCTTGATACATTCATAAGTCTTACATTACATCATAAAATGAAAAACAACAACAACAACATTGTCTTAGTTGACCATAGTCATATCCCACAGTCTATCCCTTCAGGTCGATCATAAAATACTTCTTCACATCCTGGGAAAAATAAAACATAGAAAGGGGTGAGCTCAAAATCTCTGTAAGGATAACAATATAGCGGAATTTTTAATAAATAATCATAAACATTTAAGGAAATGTATAAGACTAAAACAAAAGCCTTTTATATTTTAACTTCAGCATAATATGGAAACGATAAAATAAAATAATGCCAGTTACTTATTCACATGGATATTAAACTAGTCGAATAATCACATGCAATATCAATAGCCAATTTCATGATGATGAAATGCATAATTCCAGACTTTTATAAGCACATAGTCAAGGCCTTGTGCCAAGACTATAAATAAGATTTTGTCATGTCCTTGTGCCAAGACACTAGTTTGTCTCATGGGACCTACTAATGAATCGAGGAGCTATAGAGGGATCCACCCATCACTTACTAAGTCTAATTCATTCCTCATATGAAAATGTTGAAACACAATCTAGACATTCATACTAAAATTTGCATACGAAATGTCAATACTTTAACCACAACCCATGATTGGCATAAAAATAGCACATCCACAGTCAAACATAACTCATTAAATAAAATATATAAGTTTATATTATAATAAATTAACCTCAATTGAGAATAATGAAGGATATTGACATAGATTAAATTAATCCTCAAAACTATTTGGGAGAAATATCCCCCTTTTTCTTGAAAGCATTTATAAATCTCACTATTTATCAAGAAGTTCTTTAAAATAGATTTTTGAATCAAAGATTCCCATACCACTTTGAAACCATAAAAAAGTATTTTAGTTTTGAAAAAATAATGTGCATATAAATAAATCCTTAAAAACATTTTTAAAACATGGACATTAATGAGAAATATTTAGAAGAATAAATCTTTAAAACATTTAAAATTTTATTTTAGTTTGAGTTCCTAACCAAAGGAGATACACTTGAATACAATTAATTGAAGTAATCAAAACTTTATAATATCATTAGAATAAAAGGATTCATGATATTCTATGTCAAAGTACATTATATACACCATATAAAAGTGAATTGGCATATAACAACAAATAAGTATCAATGGAATGTTAATTGAGATGAAATCCCATATCAAGACCATATCCTTAAGTTAAGGATAAATCAAAAAAATAATTATGTGGGAAAAATATAAATACACTAAATATGATTGGATATTCAATGTAAATCGATCAGAGGACAATCTAACATATTCTTGTAAATACAACACCAATGACTTGGATGTATAACTCAATGAATGGAAATTTAGTTAAGCTTACTCTTATCAAGTTCATATAAAAGACTTGAGAAATTATCAATGGAGTGATTATGTGTATAAATATTATATCCACGCAAAGCAGAGTGGAAATTACTACATAAATAATAATTATTGATTCCGCACAAAATCTTGGAGGAAAACAATCAATGAAGTATGTGTAAAGACTAATGCGTGGAAATTGTAATTTGAAATTCCTTTATTGATTTGGTAACGTACGAAACATACACCCCATGAAAGAAGGATCATTCAATGAAGATGTAAATAAAAATAAATTAAAGTATATTAAACCAATAATACCATGATGGTAAGTACATACTCCACACAAAAGGAAATAGTGGCCAATATAGCATGAATCTCTTGGGAATAATAAGTGATATAAAAACTTGTTACCACGTTGTAATCAATCACGTCGTATGACCGAATGTTAATAACCAAAAAATGAATCACAAAATACCATGAAAATAAAGATAATAATGATAATATATATATATATCAAATGGAAGTACAAAATACAACACATGCAATAAAGAAGTGGTGACCAATGGAAATCTCACAAAATTAAGAGTGAGATAAGAAATCCCTTACCTCGTGTCCGACTTGACTCATTTGTTCATTAATCTCCTGAATAATTGACTGATGTTAATTTATACTTGTTTAAGAACATTTTTCAAGTTTATTATACCTTTTATATCACTTATTACCAATTTATAATCATTATGTAATCATTTAAGTTAATAATGGTTGTTTTGTCGATATTTGGCACTTGAGTCAAAATGAACAAGTTATAATGACAAAATTTCCATATGGTCAAAATTCTATTATCTCCAGATTCATATTAATGATTTAAATATCATATATATCATATATATCATGTATATATATATATTTATAATTATTTAATGATATTTGGATATGAGAAATTAAATTCACCATTAATGGAGACGGTACGCCATACGTACGCATGAATGCTACCTTCATTTCTATTTCATATTTAATGAAATGAAAACATAATGATATATAGGTATATTATAATTCCAGTATAATATGAAATGATACATTTTTAACATAATCTAATTAAATCCATCCTTTATATGTTCCATGTATGTCAGGAACGAATCATATCAGTTGGAGGGGGGTAGTCTGCATTTTCTTGAATGAAATTATCATGGTCACACATATTGGAAAGCATAAAGGTGTGTTTGTAAATGAAAATTACAGAAGCGTAGAAAAAACATATGGATAATATATATAATATATAAATACAGTTCCATCATAATGTCCACCATAAGAGGCGGTAGGATATAATCGAACAATCATCATTTTGTGAGGCGTTAGTTTGTTATCCACATAACCAGTATGTTCTTCATCCATTTGATGGAGGTGTGTGCAAGTTTAGTTCGAATAAATCTCATAAAAACATACTATTATATTGAGGATACAAGTGTTTTTATAAAATATAATAATAAAAAGAGTTTATGGGGTTGGAGAAGTAAAATAAAACAAAATAAAACAAAAGAATTTAAGAGAAAGCGTTACCTTTAATTTGGGTAACTTCCTTTGGTTTGAACCAAAAGGACTTCATGAAGTGCCTTCTGCAAACATTAATGATTTTATGAGTAATAGGTGGATCTATAGAGATTATTGGGGCATGGTTTGGATGATTAAAGAGGCTTGAGATGTGTGTGTAATGGGTTACAAGTGGTGTCCTTTTATAAGAAGGAGGATGGCCTCTTTTGGAATGTTAGAAAATATTATTTTCTTATATAGTGATATTCGGTTTATAAAGGTCCAAAACCAATTCATGTAAAATATAAAGTGACTAATGGTAGAAATAAAATCATCTAATAAATATTGGACAGGTTTTGGATATTATTTTAATATTAATAATCATATTTTTTAATTCATTTTTTAATGAGGTAGATACTGCAGCATTAACGTGTCATATATTATTTTAATTTATTTAATGTCTAAAAATTATAATAAAAATACCATGATTTATTAAATCTTTTTATCTTTTCAATTAATATTAATAGTCTAAATGATGATTTATATAACCCCATGTAAAAATTGATTTACGAAAAGATATTTGTTTGTGTTATTTTTTCCTTTGCTTTAAGTTAATTAAAATAAAGTGTCATTATCACTCATTAGTGGCTCAATGGGGTCCCAAAATCGACCCAAGGATTCCAATGGTCAGAAATTACTCATCCAATAAGGTTAGGACAAGTGTTAAGGTAATTTTGTATTATTATAATATTCTTTTTACCTTGAATTACCCTATTTACATTTAATCATGGTAAATAAAAGTCAAAACTTACAATTAACCAAAAATTATATTCATATTATTGGACCACATTTTACATACTAATAAAAACCATATTTGAAAGATTTTCAAAATTCAATTAATAGAAGTGGTAATATTCCATTTAAATGATAAAGTCATTTTTTAACTACTATTAAGTGGTTTCACTATTCATCAAAAATTGAATTTTTTCCGAAAAATACCAAAAATATAGCCTAAGTTATATTTGATATTCCGAATTCAAAAATGATGTCTATTTTAACAAATTAAAAATATATAAGTTGAATTAATTAATTTTAAATTAATTCCTACTGTCAAAACAAATAGTGTGTTTTTTAAGAAATAATAACTATCAAAAGATTGACACTTGTTTTTGTCCAATTTCAAAGTGAATTTAATTCCAATGATAAAAATTGGATTACATGGTAAAAATATAATATAATTATACTTAAAAACAATTAAAATGCATAAATGAACACTATAAAATATATTTATTAAAAAAGTTGTTTTCAATTAAAATTTAGTATTTTTCACTATTCACCCAAATATTAAAGTTATCAAAAAAACACCAAAAAATTATTCAAACTAAATTTTTATGTCCTAATTCTATATAAGAAGTTTATTTTGTCAAATTGAATATATAAAAATTTCAAATATATGATATTAAAAGGGTTCTCCATTAAAAGGTGGTAAAATTGATTTGTTTTTAAAAAATAAATTTTTTTATCTGTAAATATGAATTTATTCTTATAATATATAAATGAAAGACGTAATACATATGTTAAAATTATATGGAGTATATAAAATTAAAAATATGGTTAAAACTATTCATAACCGTATTTTGAATGGCTAGTTTGGCAAGTCGTGGTGCGCTCGAACTCAGTGTTGCGTATAGTACTAGGTATCGAATTACTTTGAAGATATAATGTACCAAGAAAATTGTGGTGTCAAATCCACTTCATGTGCTGGTTTAAGAATTGAATAAATATCCCGTCAAAGCCCACTTCTGAAGGGGAGGAAGCCCCCAAGAAGGTACCGGTCATGCCTCCGAGTTTTCCCATGGGAGCCCTGAATAGTAAAGTGATATCCTATTAGCGAACCATAGGTGATAGAAAAAGGGAAGTTGTGGGGGTACAACGTCAACAATGACCTGCATACGGTGGTTAGGCTACATGGGTTCAATTCTGCCCTCATTTGTGGTAGGATATTGCTGGTTAGGGACACAAATATGGGTATGCAACTGAGCACATTCATTATGGAATCTGTGCTGGTGATGGGGGAGGATGTCATGTTGGGGATCCCGGTGGTAGATAAACTCTACATGTAGTTGTGGCACATCAGTGAGGGGAAGAATCCACATAGGCTGTGCAGACCGCTCCATATTCTGTTTGGATGTATAGTGGCACAAATGGGTGCCTATAAATATCTTAACCCTATTTCCCCTCTTGGATCATACCTCTGACCATCTATTTTGAATGTGGTGGGGATCTTTTCAGCCAATTTCGCTCCACTGTTGGTGTTGAATAGATTCTGGAGGGTGGAAGAATTCAACTTCCATGCATTTTTGTTGACAATAGGGGTATTCACTGATGACGATTAGGGAATTGAGGATCATTATTCCAGTCTTCTAGACTTTCAGGATGGAGTTGTGGTAGCACAAATCGATTTTGTGCCTATCTGTGAATCGTTCACCCTACACCTCATTGCAATGTTGTTTCAGTGCATTCGGAGGTTTACCCCACAAGTATACTTGGGAGTACTCCATGGGGACCATCCATGTGTGATGAGGCATATGTGGCTCATGTTCATAGAGGAGGAAAGGGAGATGCAGAATGAGTTGACTCCGCCCACAACTATCTACAGGAAAGCAAGGGAAAATGTGAAGTGCTAGGGGGAAACCTACATATGATAAATGTTAAAGCGACAACCGGTATGTTCTAGTGATGGGGTTCCTCCCCATCCTTGGGGTCGGGGATAAAAACTGGTAAGAACACGTTGTGGTGGAGGTGATGAAGTAGTAATGAGTCAAATATTTCTGGTACCTACATAGAGCAAGAGGTAAGCAGAAGCGGCAGACCCGCAGATCCCAAATGAGAAGAGCTCGCGAGAAGGGATTCCACCTAGGGGTTCCGCATGATACCCAATCTGGCACTAGGGAAGCAAATACACCACATATATATGCCTAAGGTTTCTATATTACAGAAGGAAAGGGATACATGGGAGGTTAATAGAAAGTTCCCCAGTCCTTCCCACATGTGGATCCATCTTAACCATCTAAGGATGGATTTGTCAGAGATCACCCGTTCCAAGGCAGGCTTTCTAGTGTCTCAAATGGAAAGGGAGTAGTACATCGTTGATCTAGAGTCTTGGTTCACTCCAAGTGAAATCTGTGTCCAATGAATGATCAATTGAAAGTGATTCTCAATAAAATTGTCCCACCATATGTATCTTCTAATGAATTGAGGGAGTGTTTACCCTTACCCATAGAATTTTAAGTGTTCTCCTGGGGGAAGAGGTTGGTAGAGGGATCCCCTTAGAGGAAGGTGAGGTTTTAACCTCAGATCTGGAAGTTTTAAACAAGGATCTTGATGTAAACCATATACCATTTCTCTGTAGTCCTCATTTACATCACCTAGTCCTTCTCAACTAACATTTTTCCTATGCAGGACAACCTCATAAATAAAACAAATTCATGCACAATAGAAGATGTTGCTTCAGGTAATGCACCAATGACCAAGGTTATTGCAGAATCTAGTCAAGTTACTACACCATGGGTGGTTCTCCAAGAGTATTCAGATTTCCATACCATATATGGGGGGGCCACACCTCAGGGTTCTGTCAGCAGAATCTCAAGGGAGAGACTGATTATTTTATCTCTATAAGTTCTATCCTTCGTAGAATACGCAACTATTTTCCATTGAACTTGTCCAACTAACATCTGTGTATTTATATATACACAATTATTCAAATGGCATGGGCCACATTGGTGAGGATGGTTGGGGATCTAGGCGGTGTATTTCCCAGGGGAACGCTGATTGTTGTGGAAGAGGATGCCCATGATGACTAAACTACAGTGATAACGATTAGAGATAGAACCACTAGAAGGACAATACCTAAGATTATCAAGGTTGAATCTGGTGACGAGGATCAGTCTAATGACATGGGACCCATCCTTCCAGACCAGACACTGGAGGAAGATCCTATTGAAGAATATCTAGAGGTGTTCCCAGCATACAAACCAACCGACCTAGAAGACCGAGATGAGACTCCTTCTTATGAAGACAACAAAAATTCCATCTATCTCTGGTCATGGAAACTGATTAAGTGGTTCATTAAGGAGACCTAAAAGAAGAGTGGATAAGATGGATGGGTAGTCATCATTCTCGGCTTCACGAACTATGCACTGGATTAGGGGATTCCCAATGTCCTTATATGCTCATTTGAGATTACATGGATGAGAAAATACATGAATATGACCGCATCCTTGGTGTGGGATAGCAGTGTAAGAAGTCCATCAACATCAAAAAAAATCAAGAGGCTGAGCAAGAGATCCAATGGTTGAGGGTGTGGCTGAGTGAAAATTATTCTTTCCTCGATACAAAATCAGGGATCATATCATGACTAAATGCATAGTTGGCCGAGGCTAAGTAATAGATGAGGCGATCATCCCAAGAGATTGGTATTATCTGAGATGATGAGGATCAATCCTAAATCAGGGGAGATGAACTGTTCCCCATTTCTATCGAAGAAGAGTGGGATATTAATAGGTTACAATATATCCTTGATGTCACAATCCATAGAGTGGTGGAGTTTGGATGATCCATTGAAAAGGTCAATCCATCTATTAAACAGGCCAATCCATGGGCGATTCAGTTTTTATTAACTCAAAAACATAATTTCATGCTTGTTTATTTATTTTGGTTATGTGAATGAGTATCATTATCTACTTTGATTAGTGCATCTCAATCATGCCTTTGAAATATCCTGCGATCAATCCCTAAGCACATGTGTTTCATGCCTGCTATGAGAAATAGGGGATTATCGCATAATTATTCCCCTTTAATACGAGAGTTCCAACCAATCACCAGCCATCAGGCTGTGAATTACCACACTTGGTTTTTGGGAAGAACCAGGGGGTTCATGGTTAGAGAATGATATTCCCAAAACATCCAAACTTCTCTCCCCCAATATTCTCTAACGCTGGAATGGGATAATGCCATAGGTGTTGGAGTAAATTCTAACAAAGGGGAATAGTTGATGTGAATTACAATTCCCAATATTTGGAATGCATTGAGGAGGTCATGAAGACATTGGATAACTATTGAACAAATCCAAAACACAGCATCAACATTTCCTTGGCCTAAAAATGGGACATACAAAAGAGGGATAACTTTTTACCGTATTCGAAGATACGAGGCCAAACTAAAGGTGTCATCCAATGTACTTCGGTACATTGGTCCAAGACGGTAGTTGAGGCTTAAGACCGAGCATCCAAGCCATTAGGAGTTTCTCCATACGTGAGAGGGAATGAGGATCCTAAACAGAGGGAACACAAAATGTTTTAATGGAATAAAGATTTGTTCTAACAATCCCAGAAACTCTTGAAACTAATGCACCATGAGGAAATCTCCTTGGGTGAGTGTATAGGTTTGAACAATGATTTAACCTAATATAGACTGGAACGCTCTAGTTAGGACTGAGGATTGAAAACAGTTTCTTGACATGAAAATGAGGATGATGGTGTCACAGTTTAAGGTTGTGTGCCAAGACTAATGGGTCACACCATCCTGTATATGGATATCACCATATCACAGCCCCTAAGCCTACAAGAGTCATTCTCAGGGTCAGAAACAAGTAACTTTTTCAGGCCTTCCATGTATAACAAGGGTGTGCAATGGAAGAAAGAAAATTTCAGGTGGTGAATTTCCCTTACAAATAAATATTCCTACTTGACATGTGAAAATGTACAGAGTTTAAACATGAGGGGCATCGAGAATCCGTGAAACATAATGGTGCATTGAACATGCGATTCACATCATTCAATATTTGGGATGTATTGGGAGTGGCATGATGTTGAAGGATAACTATTGACCATGTTGAAAACATTGTATCCATTTCACGTTAGCCTAGAATATGAACAAACAAATGAGGGCCGACCATTGACCAAATTCACTACATAAGATATATCTCATAATGTCATTTGAAATCCTCTATGCTGGACCAAGACGCTAGGAGAACACTGAGGCTTAGAATCCATGCCGTTAGGGTGTCCATCCATATGTGAAAGATGCTAGAAACTAAAATATCGAGAGACATGAAGCATGGCAAAGGATGAAATAATATCCATGAAGAATCCTACTCTCTAGGTAATAAACCATAGTACATATGATCATGTTGATAAGGCATAGTAGAGATCGAAAAGTCCAAAGAAAAAAGGGCCAAGATGTGTAAATGAACCTCAGATAGACATGAATATGAAATGTTTGGTAATTCCTATGTATCCCATGAGGATATAAATAAATCCAAAAATTGTTCCTGAAATTCCACGCAGTTTAATGTCATCTGATAAGGACGCAAGGGATAAAGGATTCTTAAAAAAGGAATGCACATTGAACCACAGAATAACCCAATGAGAATTAGAACCAAAGAAGTACACATACCATAGTATTAACAATCTCAAGAGAGAAACCATGGTTGGGGGATAGGAGAAGGAATAGAAGAACCAGAGGTTGGGCCCAATGACTAAATTTTCGGGTATGCTTACGTATCACATAAAGATAGGGAATTAAGTCACACATAGTTATTACAATCTGTGAAAATTAAAGTCACATGATAAGGATGATAGTGGAGGTAAGGGATATCTCCTAAGGGAAGTACATGGCATGGATATTATAATATCCACATGAATAAGGACAAAAGAGGTCCTCACCACATACGTGATTACGATAGAGTTCGGAAAAAATAGACAGAAAAAAGGAAGGATTTGAGGTACCTGGTGTTGGACCCAAAGATGAAATGTTTATGCATTTCTATGTATCACATGGGGAAGGGAATCAATACATACATAGTTCATGAAAATGGAATGGTAGGATACCAATGCGTAGGGAAATACTATCGTGCTGGTCTGGCCCATTCACTATAATGTGTGTGTGATTTTATTGGACCAATAAACCCATGATGGAGAATCCATGCATCGCCATAAGAATCAATCCATATGTATGCCGTGAAAAATAACATGGTGGATGACCAATGACAACCATTATGTCTCCTCAAGCAAGGGAACCATAATTCATTTCTGTTTTGCATCGTGTGGCAAGGACGATAGTGTCACAGTTTGAGGTCATATCATAGGACCAACACATGAATTTTAACATCATGAGGAGAAGACACAAAAGTTTAAAGTCATGGGGGATGAGGAAGAAAATTTTAACATCATATTTCATGGACACATACAGATAAACATGGTTCTAAAGGGAGTGTTCATGGTGTGATAAAGAAAACCCGGTGTGGATGAGGACATAAATCCACACCAGACTGCGCGCAATACCATGTGGTGGACCTGAGCCCAAGGGTCCAGAATATATCAAATGACCTGGGGCTGGAACAAATGAAAAATCGTTTTGGAGTTCCTACATTTCCCATAAGAATGGGAATTATGCCTCATGTAGTTCTTGAAATGTCGTGCAATTTAACGTCATGTTGTATGGAAGGATATGGGAGGGGCAAGCCAATAAGGGGAAACATGTGGTGCAGCTATTATATACCCAACGTGAATGAGGAAATAAGTCCACAAATAACACACCATGAAATTCCATAAGAATCATGGCCAAAAGTCCAAATGGAAGAGATAATTAGTGGATCCTTAGCTTGAACCGATGAAGAAATGTATTGGCATTCCTACATATCCCTTAAGGATGTGAATCAAGCCTTATATAGTTCCTAAAAATCCATTCAATTTAACATCATGTGGTAATGACAGTGAGATCATAGTTTATTTTCATAGATATTGGACTGAAATACGTGATATTCTTTCAAGCAGGCGTAAACCTTGACCAAATCCTTAAGACCATGTGATTTATGCTAGATTTGGGAGACAAGGGTGGAGAATATATTCTCAATATAAGAAATACACATAAAGGGGATATGATGTGGAGTCACGTATGACACCACGACGTTGATTCATCCTCTTAATGTGTAAATGTGCAAGGGGGGATAACTCCGAGGGTGAGGGAATTTCACTTGATCATGATGAAGTGAAATGGGATGTGAATCACGTGACCAATATTTAGGGTTCAATGGGGTGGCACAATGAGGGAGGATAACTGTTGACTATGTTTGAAAAATAGCATCCAAACAGTGTGACCTGAAATGGGAACAAAAAATAAGGTCTCATCACTGATAATATTTTAAATGTGGAAAATGTTTCATAACATCCTTCATAATCATCTAGGTTATTAGTCCATGATGGTATGAGAGCAGTAAGGCCTAGAATCCATGCCGTTTGGGGGTCCCTTTGAGTGGGAAGGATGATGGAAACCCAAAAAAAATTGATATTTGAATCATGGAAATAGATGAAAACATGTCAATGCAGAATCCAAAACACTGGTTCATAAAACATAGCTCATCTGAGCATGTTGGTATAGGCATAATAAAGTTCAATGGGCCCAATTGAGAGAAGACTACTTGAGTATATGAGTGGATAAAAGGGGATAGAGTTCTTTCAATAGATAGGTATGTGGCATGGTTATTGAAAACTCGATGTGAATAATGATATAAGTCTATATACCACACCACATAACCCTAGGAGAAATAGTATAAGGGTTCAGAATCAAGAGAAGCATTATGAAAACAGACAGGGCTGGACACAAAGAAGAAATGTCTGGGCATTCCTATGTATCCCATGAGGATGGGAATATAGAAATATGTAGTTCTAGAAATGTCATGGAGTTTAAGGACATGCATTATGGACGATATGAATGAAGGATATTCTAGAATGAGGGGCACATGGTGTGACCTTTGTAAAACCAACATTAATAGGAACTAAAGAATCCCACATCACTCGATATGCAACCCTCGAAGAGAACTAATCCTGAATGGGGTGAAGGGTTTTTTTTGGGATACACCTAAAGATGAAACATCTAAGTGTTCCTACGTATCCCACAATGATGAGAATCAATCCATAGTTAGTTATTGTAATGTCCTCCTTTTTAATGTCATGTGATAAGGACGTAGAAGGTCATAGTATAAATTCATTGAGCTCAGACCATTTTCAGTTTAACATCCTGTAGTACGATGATAGGTAGTTTAATGTTCATAATGATGGAAATTTATTTACCATATGTACTGTTTCAGGAATTTGGAATTTTTGGGAGGATTAATATTCTCACCATCCATGGTGAAAAGAGAGTATGAACCATTAGGGTAAACCTTGTGAACAACATCATGTCCCTCCCTTTTGGTCTCCAACTTTGGTGGCTTCCTTCCAGGTGTCATTGGCATTTTTAGAGAAAATACCACTTCACCATGTATGAAAGACCTGAGGTGAATATTCTTATTGAAATCCAGGGAAATATTGTTTTGATGCCTCTCTAGATTGTTCAAGGCATGAAGCCTATTCTCGTTAAGTGCTTATAGTTCCACCAGATGGATTTCATTTACTTTATCTGGAGCATGATGATTGTAGATGGTTGTGCATATTGAGGGAAGTTAATTCTCGATGGGAATAACTTCCCATGTTTTATACAGAAGAAAATATGGAGTCACCTATGTGGAATTATGAGTCATTTTCTAGTAAGCCAAGAGATAATTGGGTAGTTTCTTTTTGGCCAACACTTCATATTCAGACCAACCATCTACTGCAAGATGTTAGAGAGGTTCTTATTTTATGCCTTAATCTTTCAATTTTCTTGCACATAATAACAAGAGGTATGATTTTAATGGATTTTGTATTTGCTGTATAATTTTTTCATCTCATCTACTCAGATGTTGGTTTAATTGTTAGTGAGGAAAGCATGAGGTTCTCAGAATCATTGGATGATATTGGATCTCACATTGTCAATGAAGGAATGGGCCATAACTTCCATGATAAGAATTCCCTCTCCCTAAATGGAAAATAAATCTTATAAGGGAAAGATGAACCTGCACTAGCGAGCTGTTTCTGCGGGATATGGTCCCACGAAATGAAGTCCCTAGACCGCGAAGGGCCAAAATTACTTGGTGGTATGGAGAATCTCTAGGGGACAATGGAAAAAATTAGTGTGGATATCACATGCATGGAACATCTTTGAAAACTCTATACAGTCATGTATCTTGGTGGGACAAAAATATCACAATCTTCGGATATGATGAGAGTGATTCGGCCCTCTTTGATTATCCCCACTAGAACTGACATGATGCTCCTACAAAACCTATGAAATCTCATCTCCTTTAATGCAATAATAGAGAATCACGTCTAACCCATGTTGATGGAGGATCTTCTCAAGGCTGGGACAACACTAGAGGGTGAATTGCACTGCGTGGTGTCAGATTCTCTCACGTTCGACATGGTGTATTGGGAGATTAACTTACTGGAGATACATAATAAATGGAGTCATCTAGTCAGGGTTTTACTCCCTTATCGCAGCCGGGGGACCTGAAGGTCCTAGTATGGAGGCATTGGAGGCATGGTGGCTTACGTGTTGGCTATCATCATTTTCCGAAGTGATTGGAGTAGTGTATCATCGATACATCACATGTATAATCAAATCGTCTAGGTCAGGCACTGTAAGAGATGCTGGAAGGCTAGTCAAGGCATTAGTTTGACCATTTTGAGATCATGGGACACGAGAAACTTTTGGAAGAGAGGGGAGCTAGGCCATCAACTGGTGAGTACGCTCTAACAGAGGTATGAGCTCTAGCTTCTTGATGACATAGTTCTTATTGGTCTGCTTGATGACCAGCTTGGATTACACATTCACATTCAGGTGGGGGATGTCAATTTTGAGGGACAACTTGAGATCAGTAATGAGAACCTAATACTTTGCGATGTGGTTGGTACAACATTTTTAAAGCTTGAATGAATAGGGAAAAATATATTGTGTATGCATGATGAAGATGATACGCAGGCACACTCTGTTGAGTCTGGGATCATTTAGACTTTTTATAGTAGGGCTTTGGGAGCTTCATCAAAGTGAATTTTCTAAAATGGAATGTATTGATCAACTGAGCGGATTGTCTCATCCAGAATGTCAAGCTCTCTAGACTGTTCCGCAGGGGATGCATTGGTGATAAGAATGTTGTCCAATGAATGTCCCTTGATAACCTTCTTGGGGAAAAACAGGATATCAAACTATTGAAGTATCACTTCCTACTAAGCTATTAAGCCTGTAAATTTTTGATGTTTTAGAATGTAGTTCTACATATCCACATGGGACACTAGATGTATCTCATGGTGTTGCATGTAATGTCACAATTGCTACACTATGAATTCCAGAGAAAGGCATCTCTTCTTGATAGAGGAAGATATGGTCTCTGTATCGAGGAACATGCAACTGAGATAGTATAAACTATTCATTGTTCCCTCATTGTTCTTCTAGGGAGAGGGGCACTGAGGGACCATTACAGAGTGGTCACATAGAAAACTAGTGACATTCCAGAAATGAGAGACCTCATAATTGAAGGTTTTAGTAATTATTTCCTGATTTCCTCAAAATAAATTGAACACACTTTATCCCATTGATAATTGACACCTTTATTCATGATCCAGTAAAAGGGATTAAATTTTCCAGCTAGATTTGCAATGAATCTGTGTATGTAGTCCATGTGGCCTTGAAAGACTCTAGGACCACAAATATTGCTCAGAGGGGACATCTGGCTAATGACCTTAATCATTTATGTGTCGTTCTCAATGCCTCTGTATCTGATAAAAAATTCAATAAATGTTCCAAAGGTGAACCCAAAGTCACACATTAATGGGTTCATCTTCATATTGTAGAAACTGGAAAATCTGAACACTTTCTCAAGATCTCTGATATGGTCCTAACACTTGTGACATTTAACAACCGGCTAATCCATGTAGAATTTCACCAATGTCGATTGGCTTGAATATGAAGTGCACGGAACACTGATAGGGGGGAACTGCATTATTTAGACCAAAAGGCATTACATGGTAACAAAAAGTACCTTATGTTTCCCTGAAAGTGATATGATCTTCATCATGGGGGAATTTAGATTTGATTATATATAGAATACCCATCCATGAATTAGGGAGCTTGGAACCTAGCGGGGGTCTGGTCAATAGTTCTATCATAGGAAGTGGAAAATCATCCATCAGATAGTGATGATAAATATCCAAGAAGACAATACAGACTCTGATCTATCTGTTCTTCTTCTTGATGGTAAAATGTTATCTAACAAATTATCGTACGATACGTCCATTAAGAAGTTGTATTTCATGAGCTTATTAACCTCGTCCTTGACCATATCACTGTGAGAAGGGTGCATCCATCTGGGAGGTTGTTTGAACCCACGATGATTCACTGGAAGACAGAGGAAGTGGAAAGAGGACTTTCGATCTATCCCCATCATATAATAATAATTTTTTAAAATATATCTTGATCATACATTAAGAAATCCACGTATTATTGTTTCTCTTCTGCAGGAATAGCTACGCATATCGGTGTTGGATTTGGATATGTCTCATTACCGAGGTTCACCTATTCCAATTCATCGATGGTAGTGAAAATTACCTCCTCAAATATAGGAGGTGCATCTTAAAATCCACTTCTTAATACACTATGAGATGATAATTTGTAGGAGGAAACTCTTCCATGTTGACAAATCCTTACAGGACACTGCTGCCAGCCCGGGCGGTAGTGGAAACCTCATCAGGGGAATCATCCACTGTTGAAACCATGGTAAAAAAACTTGTTGACCAGATCCCATCTGGCCTTAGAACTAAGGATCCATGTTTGATAAAATCTAAGTAATAGTGGCACATTGGATTGGTTGGTTTATCCGAATCTGGTGAAACAATAATGTATGATGTATTGCCTTTTCCATGTGGTGGACATCCTGATACCCTATAGGAGTAGGGACCTCTTGGATCACCTGTGCCTGGTTTGAGTAGGAATTTGATATGATCTCATCGAATTTCTTAGACTTGGTAACACACTATAACCTCATTCCTAATACTATAAAGTATTTCCACAATTACTAGGTCGAGACCTCCAGTCGGTGAATTATGAAAATGTAGGCATCATCCAGGTCTGTCCATGGGTTGGTCACTGTCGTAGAATTCTCTCCCTAATTAGCCTGAATCTATTTTTCCTTTCTATTGTAGTAGTTGGCATCCAGGTAATTGGATTCAGTAGAGAAAAAGGGAGACACATCACCTAGGAGTACACCTAATCGACCATTAAGGTAGTATTTAAGGCATTGGTGATATGAGGAAGGGACTTCTGCATGCAGGTGGAGCCATGGTCTACCCATCAATGCATTGGAGGAAGTGTCTTATAAGATAACCATGAAATTTTTGCTGGAAACTAGTCCACCGAACATGGTCTTTAGGAGGATCATTATAAATGGTTAATTCCCCATCATGTCATAAACACGAATCTTCATGCCAAAGGGACTCAAATATATTTTAGACAACCCCGTATTGTGGAGTGTCTCGGTCGGGATAAGGTTGATCTGGGAGCACGTGTTGATAAGACAACGTCATAACTCCATGCCAGTGAACTGACCAGTGATATACAGTGAGCGATTGTGCCCCTATATAGGAGAACCCTCATCCTCTCTGGATAAAAAGGTGATCGCTTGACATTCTACGTGATTTACTGTCTTGGCATGGAAGGATTCATGGGATACTACTTCTTCCTCAAATTGGAGGGGGCTCCTTAAAGCCTATGCATGTGATTAATTCATATCTATTGACAAGAAAAAATCTTTAGGATAGAGATACTCATAAGAATTATGTAAAGATTATTTTGGATATCGTATTTCTGTGTCATGCCTACACTTCTACTGACATGAGATCACTTTGTGGCATGATGTATGACGAGCGTTGCTGGTTGTACAAGTAGATTCTGGCTAGTGTTGGGAATTTCCTACTACACACTAGTTGGACTTCATAGAGTGGCTACTGGGTGATGGCCAGATTACCGAGGTCCATCGCTGATAGAACATGGTTGATCTTGGCATAGTCGTGGTGTCTCTACCTGATGACGTAATACAAAAAAAGGTGGAAGAAGATCTAATGATATGATATGAGAATGATGTGCATGATGATCCCAACACTGGGCATGTTGTATTGTCTCTATAGTATGCACAAATTTGATAGAAGAACCTTCCAATGCATTCTGGATATTCACAAACCCACTTCTTCTTCGATGATGGCGTCAACAAGGTATGTTGGGAGTGTCTACTCGGTGACCATCATCATAGGTAACCATGTTGGGGCTTACTAGCTCGATAGTATTGACATAATTGTTCCCTTGGTAATCAATTGAAGAATACACCCTTACTGAACAGATTCGGGGGGAATATCCATCTTTGGGGGAATGATTTCACTGATAGTATGGGAAGGATTTTTCACAGGTGTATGGATTTTTCTTCCTTTCATCATCAGTGATTGCTCCCTTGAGAGTATGAAAACTGATGTGTTGATGAAAAGTTATAAACTGAAGGTACCATAGTGGCTTCTAATGGATCAGGTAAATTAAAACATGCATGGATGATACCATGGTAACATGTGACCACCATGACATCTATCCATTTTTCATATTTTTAAGTCCCATGGTTTGAAATCTGGTGGCATTCTCCCTCGATGTCTATGTCAGGCTTTATAAAAACACATGCCACATGTGATGGGGCTAATCCCAACCTGAATATATTGTTATCGACCTGGTCTTAGATCACGTCTTTAAAATATTATCACTACTTGAGGGTGTGATCAAGGAACTAGTGATAGGATAAGTAATTGGGGTGATCAATGAGATCCAGGACTGCAGGCCTCTTGCATTCTGAAAACTATTGGATTCCCTGGACTAATACACTTCACAAGTAAACAGGAACCTGAGCCTTGATAAATGAGTAGGTCTAGTTCCTCTAATCTAGTAAAGGGGATTTGGGAGCTTGGCCCTAATGAGGGGATGGAAGATCCTTATGGTGAGGTGTAACCTGATCATCATTCTTAGGTGGTGTTGTCGTGTTACGTGGGGTAGCCTGCCGATTCTATGGCGGGAACTACTAGGCTAGAGGTTTCCCCATAGTTGGTGGTCCTCAACGAAGCTATGGAGGTGGCGCTACTGGTAATAGTTCCAATTTACTGGGTGCCTGAGTTTGTGATACTATGGTGTCCTCATCCTTGGCGGATCTTCTTCCAGAAGCTACATGAGAGAGTGGACATGTCTTCTTGGCTTGCTACATGGATTCCTCTAAACATTAAGCTTTGTAAGAAAAATACAATAACCCACCAGTGAAGTTATGAGTTTGGAGAGAAGGGATTATTTCAGTCTTCACATTCCCCATGCACATATTTAATATCTTCTCCTTTGTTAGTGGAATATCATGGGAATATGTGATTCCCTTCCACCAGTAGACAAAGTCTTCGATTTACTTTTCAGGCCGATACATGCATTTGAAGAGGTCAACAATGCTAGAATTCGAGGTGGTGGAACTGAACTTGTATAGAAACTGCATATGAAGATCCTCCCAACCAGTTATTGATACAATGGGTAACTGCATGTACCAGACAAAAGAGGGCCCTTGCAATGTCTATACGAGAAACCAGGGATTGGAAGCCTCCTACTTCACTGGAGTTTCCTACATGGGTCCACACCTTGAAATAAAGTTGGACAAATGATGCATCAGGGTCTCCCATCCCATTAAAGGGGGAGAATGTAGGCTTCCCAAAACCCGGGGGTGCTTGTATATCATCCACCCATGCTAAATAGGGCTTTCCATCAGGAGGGATTTCAACATGTCATGTTTATAGGGCCATGAGGTGAGAAATAAGTACATCCATGAAATCATCTGGATAAAGATTCTGATCCTCACGAGGGTCTCTAACCACCAATGAATTGGAACAATCTTCAACGTGGTAAGAGGGCCTAGTGCTTCGTGGAGCGAGTAGCAGAATTACCTATGGAGCTAGTGGAATAACCTATAGAGTGGATGATGGGACTTATGGAGTGGCCGGTGGAACCTAAGAAGGTTCCTGAGGAAGGTTGTCACACAATTTAGGTCGATTTGGTGGTTCATATCGTGGATTATTTCCATAAACACCTCTATCTACCCTATCTATATGTTTAGGGTGGTTGAGTTCACTAGGAAGAATCTCACCAGGAGGAGGTTCTACCTTCCCATGTACCAGTTACCCAGGCCGAAGAGTAATATAATATGTTCATCGCGCTGTGGCACACATGGTGAGAAGCTCATCAACTATTTTTTTCTTTTCAGCATGTTTTTGACACTACGCAGCCTTTGCAGGGCCATAATAGATCCTTTTCACTAAGCCAGGCAGATCAGTGGGTTTCTCAATCCAAATTTTCTCTTTTCTTTTTTTGGGATCTCAATGAAGAGGTAGTGACTCGAAATGTGTGGGAAGTCCAATAAAAGTTATTTGTCGGTGAGTATGGATGCCCACAAGATCTTCCAAGTGTTGTACTACCCCAAGTGGTTTTCCTCTTCTATGTGCCTTGTGAATGTTCCCCCGTGAAGGTATATCTCATGAAAAACAATGATTACTATGATGATGAATAATGTCATGTCCTCGATATTATCAGTAGAACTAGGATGGATCATAATAGGATTGAAATGTAGGGTAGCATAATGCCCCCATCCAGGGAACTGGACATGTAGAGAAGCCTCTTCGATAACTATTCAGAGCAAAGTGAAGCTCTGTATTCCTTGTTTTCAGAGGTTCTACTGATAACTAGTCAACACAGGGTGCTGTGCAACAGGAAGCACATCCCACTAAACCAGGCGGCATTGTTGGCCAATGTCTTTATATTGTTCCTAGCTCTTGGGGTATGCTAACGACAAACAACGGATATAGAAATGCATCATCCCTAAGTCTTGGAAGAGGATCACAACCTCTTACTGGGTAAGGGACTCCATAATGTAGAAAATTGAAATTGTAATCAGCCAGAACATCTCTGAGAACTTGTACACATCAAGAATATCCAACAAAATGTTCAGTTCAGACTCAGGATCCCGTCCTTGATTTCCCCACTAATAGACTGGAGGTGGGTGTGGGACCAGTAATGATACTGAAGCTGTCCATTGTGGCGATAGACTAGCCTGTGGAGAGTACAACGCATGATCTAACAAGCCCCCGCATCTTGGACAATCTTCTGAAGAATGCGCTGATTACACCACCACATCCATGTAATATAGATTGATGACCAATGATCCCTGTATCGGGAGTACAATCGTTGGTGGTGGATCAAACTATTCATTTCCCTCTATTGGTCCCAAGAACAGTCTCCCATGATCTATTTTTCTGGTAGAGAATGATCATGTTGATGATAAGGAGGATTTCAAAGATTGACCCTAGAAAGGGTCCAAATATTCCTCCTCCCATATGTATCATTAGAGGGGTGTAGGGATCTGATAGACCTTACTTTTCGGAAGGATGAGGATAATATACCTTATTCCTCCCCCAGACACAGACACAAAGGATCAGGGTGAGCGTTCCATTAACCAATTGTACTCCGAATCATAATCTGAAAGGAGGATGAGTTTGATTTCAGTTTGGGGCTTCTCAGGATTCTTCATGTAGTGTCGACGACCCACCCTCCTGCACCGATAGAGTTTTTCAGGGTGGGTAGGTTCTTGGAATAGGGAGGACCTCCACTTGAGTTGGTTCTAGAGTAGGGAGTAACTCCTCTTTGAAAATCTACAGTGCAAGGAGAACCTAGGAGAATGTCAAATGGGACATAGGGAGGACCCCTATGACTGTCTTCCAAAGTGTAGGGAGAACCATTACATCAACTGGAACTTGTCATTGTGGAACAATAAGGGCCTTTGATCTGACCATACGGGATATGAGAATGAACTTTGTGACGACCTTCAATGAAGGGGGAGGGCCTCCACAAATTTCGGTGAGAACATGGGGAGGACCACCATGCTATAAGGTGACTGGGCAAGGAGTATCATCACATTGATAATTTGGTAATCAAGTAAAATTTTCATACGTGAGACTCGGATCATGGGGAGGACATTCATGCTGAGTTTTGATGAAGCGGGAAGGGCCTCTGCTGAAGTTGATATTTATTGCATGGTTACCCCCTCCATGATGGATCTGAGAGTTGGGAGGGACTCCACTCTTTCTAATGATGGTATGAGGAGGACCTTCGGATTGGATATCATCATCACAGATCAACCTGTGATGGCAGCTACTCACACATGTGACTATGGAGGTCAACTCAACTTGCTTTTGAGGTGGCTAGTGCTTGACTCTCGACTGGGATTGGAAGAATCCCTTATATGGGATAATGAAGTGGCCAGGATTTGGGAAATTTATAGTGACCAAAAACATGCAGCAGTGGTGGATTAAGCCACATGAGACGCATAAGATTATTTCCCCAAGAGGGGGTTTTATTTTGCTAGCTCCCGATGTTAAAGCTGGGTCATCTGAACTATAGTCGGCTTTGCAGGGGTAGGGACCATCAACACTTTGTTCTATAGGAGAGACCAGCGACATTGACGGGGCCGGGTGGGAGCCCCCCTATGTGGCTCTTTAGTTGAAGTCCAAGTCGAGTGGACTCATACATCCCTTAATTCATCTGTATAAGGGAGAGAATATTAAAATATCTTTTGGAATAAGCTCTCAAAACTGTTTAAGGTCAGAGTGGGGAGCAGCCTCTCCCTGTGTGGCCCATGGGGATGGCAGCAATAACTGTGAAAATATGACTCCAAGTGCTGATGGGCCATGTCCTTTATTGGGATAACCCCTATTGTTCGTTTCGATTGACAAGAGTACTTATCACCCATCTCTGAATAAATTTAGAGGGTTAGAGGGGGATTGAGATCCTTTTAGATGTCGTCGTTGATGTTCTTGCACATGATATGGAGTCATGTAGGATTACCATGTTGGCATTGCCTATGCCCCTACGTCTGCAGGCAAGAGTCAATCAGTTTCCTTTAGCTTGATCTTGGGTCCTGCAAAGAAGGAAATTTACCCCATTAGTACAGACAAATGCAAAGTGATTTCCAGTGCCCCATCACAATTCAATATTCCAAGGTTGGATTGAAAAATCCACACTGACAACATCATGGATTAAAATCCACAACGATTAAATTTCCTGAACATTGGTGAGTTTCATGTCAGGCCCACTATTTTCTTGGCAGGACCTGGAATTAGATAGATGGATTCGGTGACATGGTTATCTACTGATGTCTTGAATTCTAATATTCTATATATTGAGGAGGAGATTCACATCGGGTTCACCATTTCTATTTATGAATATTTCATCTGGGTGCACATCCGTCAATGGGGACGTGATAGCTCTTTCGCCACATTCCTACTTTCCAATGGTGGGAAACATCTATCACTTATTCAGGGGTGTTTTATCCTTGATCAAAATGGGGTGATAGGATTTGGGTCTCTCCTTCTCTGGATTCCTCCATGGATTTTTTCGCCTAGTCTGGGTCTCCCTTAATGATTAATATGTAGTTAATGATACTCTTCCCGGTTCCATATATTTATAGATTCCTTTTAATTACGATGCTTCTATCTGGACATTCCATTGGGTCAAGTCTGGGAAGCAACCTTCCCTCAGGGGAGTAGTCACATTGGGCAATGGTGGTTTGTTCGGGTGCCAGAACACTGGTACACCTATATTTTTATCCCCCTGTGATAGGGTTTCTCGAGGGCATGGAATCATAAGGGATCCAACATCGAGTGCTGGGAATTGTATATCATAGACATTTATTTGTGGTTTTCCTCATTTTCCCATATCTAAAATGGGGTATGATGAGAGTTTAACATCAATAGGAGTTGGATCAGTCTGATCAGAACACTGGTGGAATTAGATCATATGGGTATATCACTAGGAGGGATGAGCATGTTGTTTAATAGATGGATGGATCAAGAAATCCAACGAGAATGGATCCAAATATGATTGGTTCTTAAAAACAGGGAAAAAAAGGTTTACCATTGGTTGGGATTGACCCTTTTGAATTAATAATATGTACCCTGTATAGAGAAATGTGATCAAACCACATGTGGTTCGTGAGGGTGAATCATGGTATCGAGGTGTACACAATGAATAACAACCTGAATACATGCTGGGGATTATTCATGGTTAGTGTCCTGGGTGCTACAAAGGACCAATGCAATGAATGGGTCTTACACATGCTTAACTTCATGAGGATGGCATGGTTTCATCGAGATGTGGTGGACAAGGAGGAATCAGGATGGATATGGATAGAGTGTCGATGGATGGAATGAGGGGATGGAATTGAAGACTGGTACGAAGGTTCCAGTGTTGGACTTGAACCATGAAGAGGTTTTCTACATATCCCCATCGTAGGGAATCAAAGTCCATGCTGTTCTGGGATGGACGATGAGTCACCTGAGGATAGGGATTGTGATAATAGATTCATTCATGGGACCCGAAGGAAGTAGAACCTCTAAGTTGGGGTATGACCTTCCTGAAGCACAAGGGATTAAGGGAGAGGCCCTGATGGGACATTTGTGATGTGATTGAACCCAAGGGGGGATTTTAGCGTATCCCGTTGTAGGGAATCAAAGTCAAAAGTGTTTATATATAGGGAATATAATTGGGTGTACACAAAGGATGTCAACCCGATGACATGATGGGGATTACGCATGGATAGCATCCCATCAGAAGAGGGACACTCCTAGTTGGAGGAGTATGGATTGAATATGGGGATTGCACATGGTTAACTACCCGAAAACTATTCTAACACCACTAAGTGGTGGACCAAGGTTGTGAATCCAAACAAAGGGGACACAAATGATTACCAGTGTTTTGGGGTTGAACCTCAGGGAGGCATCCTACATACCATTCTTGGAGAGGGAAAGGATCAACAACCACAATGTTCGAATGCATACAGTTTAATGTCATGAAAGATGTAAGGGGAATACAATTTAACATCAAATGGGATGAGGGTGAGATGATGTGAAGATGGTCGGGACTGATGAGTGATGGGATTGATCCTTAGAAATGATTTCAACATACCTTTCATGAAGAGGGAAAATATCAAAGTCCCTGTATTTCAAATTCATACAGTTTAACGTCCTGCGAGATGAAAGGGGCAAGGAGTTTAACATCATACGAGATGAGGGTGATTATATGTGAAGATGGGCATGACTGATGGTTGAAAGGATGGAACCTCATAAAGAATTCTTGCATACCTTTCCTATAGAGGGAAAAGATCAAAGTCCATAGACATCGTTGAAAAAGGTACATGGGGATTACACATTAAGGTGGACCAAAGAATATTTCATTGTTGATGCTAAATCTAAGCCCACATAAGTCATGATCAGTGTGAGAAACAAGATGCAACAAATACCTAAAGCTCGCATTGCGAAAGGTGTTCTTGTGAGGAATGGAGTAGGGCTTTTGCGTGGTTAGTGGCCATGTGAGATAGAGATTGGGAGAGGCCTGATGAGAGAGGAGCGTGTCCAAATGTACGAGGATGATATGTTCATCGTCCTCGAATCATCCCGTAATAGGGTTCTGGGGATTATGTAGATATTTCCCGAGGTTTTCATGGTGAAATTTCTTCGAGTGAGAGTGGAGTGAGAAGGTGATAGTGCCCATCCCCAACATGGTCCTCACTATACTTTTATCTTAGATGGTGATCATAGTTTAACATCATGTGTTGGGGATGCATGTGCTGGCATGTTTAACATCCTTTAACTCAGATGAAATGGATTTATTCCCCACCCCTAGGACTTACATAATTGGAAGAATTTAACCCTAATGAAGGGAAGGCATTGGTAAATCCATGTGAAGTCATGGTTGTGGATTTATCAATTGAGGGGATCACGTAAGTGTTGATATGTGAAGAAGAAACAACCATTATTGCACCTATGAGAATATGTAAGATGAAACGTAACACAACATGAAGAACCAATCACTGGACTTTAAAATCAATTAATAAATGCATGGAAGGCCGCATGGTAGAAGGGTTCGTGAAGAAATTGTCCTTGTAGAGAGGGGAATTGAAAATTTTAGAGGCTCATAGAGCACATGGGATCGTAGAGTGCATGGATTTAGAGAGCACAAGGCCTCATAATGTACATGGCTTAATAGAGCTCTCAGCCTCATAGATTTCAGGGGCTTGTAGAGTACATGGAGTCATATATCATAGGGATTTGCAGAGAAAAAATAATCACATAGGATATGAAATTTCCAAGAAGTGAAAATTATGAAGCATAGTGTCTCAGCCAAATCGCAGAGTACCCATTTTTTTGGAGAGTACTTAGAGAATCTTGGGTTCTTTTCAAAGACTCGTGTATGCAAAGGGGTATCCTTCCTTCATGAATGCCAATAGGCTTTACAAAGGGAAACCCTTTTTAAAACAGGGGTAGATCTGAGGAAAGTGAAAATGTTTTTTCAATACTCAAGTACCTCAGATAATTCATATTCCCATTTGGATTGAAGCGAAAAGAATGCTTTGTGATTTGGGAATTTGGACGATGAAATGTTGGGGTCCAGATCTCTTGGAATATGGGAATCAAATATTTATAGGCACTAGGGGGTGTAATGCATCGAGGGTGTACCACGAAGTAATTTATGCTACCCAATCATGGGAATATTATATCAGGTTTGTCAAAGTCACGAAGTCGACCATCATCCCCTCTGAAAAACAAAGGCTTTCATTGTTCTATATATGACGGTTAGAGTGGCTTCCATCAATTTCCAAGGAATCCCAGAGGCACCCATCGTCCATATTTGGTGTGATGACTTCCATCAAGTTCATCATAACTACAGATTCGACGCTCAAATTCCTCTGTAGCAGGTGTAAAGAAGGCATTGGACTTGAGCCTGCCACGGTGCTGAAGGGATTTGCAGAGGTGAATCACGAAGCATACATTGTTGTAACTATTATTTCCTTTTCATTTTTCTAACATGAACACATTTTGGAAACAACATAGACTCATCTCATTTTCCAATCAAAGTGAAATATCAGGAAGGCCTTTTATCCATTATCCTGTATTTTTTCCCTAATCAAATCTAAATCTTCATGGATATTCCATGTACTAAAAAATCCTACATATGGTAAAATATTTAGGAAGGGAGAGTTCTAAAGTATATGATGGATTTGATAAATCATTATATATAACTGATTAGATAAATATCTGAGAGGATATACTGGATTATATTATGGATTTACTTCAAGGTGTACCTCTCCCTAGATTAGTTAGTTACAACAATCTTGTTATCATTCCAAAAGTGACAAACTTGAACATATTCCGACCATTCAAGATGACTATACTTTATAAATTCTAATAAAATATCCTCAATAAAATTTTATGTGATAGGTTGAATCCCATTCTCATGTGTCTCATATTAGAACAATGATATGGTTTCATTAAAGGGGTAAAGTATCTATGGGGCTCTTGGATTGTATCAATAAATGGATTAAGATATTGAAAAATGTTGTTTGGTGGAAATTCAATGTTTAATGTTTACATAGATAAATCATATGAAAAAATGGGATGAATATTTATTCTAAAAGTTATCTAATGTAACATTTTGTCAAAAGGATGTCGCAATATTCTCTGTAGATGTTTATCCTCTCCCTAGTTCTCAATGATTCTTAGGGGGAAACAGTTTTGTTTTATCAAATAAGTCAATGTAATATGGAAATTTGATCCTCTATCCGAATACATATTTATCATAGATTAGTATGTGTTTAGAGGAACTAGGTTTTTCTTGTTCAAGAATGAAGAGTGATGATATTTAAAGGCTAGTTTATCTTTACAGGAATGGGTCACCTTATTTTATTGAATACCTCCCATTGTTTTTCCCAATAATCGGTTATATTCAATCCTAGATTTCCCACATATATTATATTCTTATGGTGAGTGACGTGGGAAAAGTGATAATATGGTTAAAAATATTATTTTTTATATCCCCACAGATGTTTAAAAACATCGTTCTCCTAATAGAGGCTTTGTATAATGGAATATGTAAGAGACTGATAAAACATATTTATTTCAATATATGCGATCTAAATCACATTCCCAAGATCTAAATTCTTAGAATATATTAATTATGAATAAAATAAAAATAAAGACCATTGTAAATCATGCATACATTACACCAAAGATACACTTCATATCTACATTACATTTGAACACCTTTGAATGGTTTGGATAAAGATTATAGGAGTCAATGTCGAAGGATATACCACCTTTTGAGTTACCCATGATTTATTCATGAATCATCTATTAGATTGATAGAACTCATCTCCCTCCATGATGTGGTATAATATTTTCCTAAAAAGGTGTAATAAGAGATATATTCATGTAATAGAGAGTATTGGACAAACATCATACAAGAACGCACCTTCCTAGCCTCACATGGAAGTTGATTTATATATCCCCAATGATGGTCCCTAATAATACACACATTAACTCAGGTGTAATAAGACATTGGTTAATGTATTGGACTACATGAGTGTCACATTAATGTATTAATACATCACATTTGTCACACTACACCTCATGTGACAAATGTTAAATGATATTCATCTGGGAAGATCAGACTGAACACTAACTATTAATTCCCATAGGCAATATGAATATTGTAGCCTATCCAAATGAACCATAGTATATCATTCCTATTAAGGAAGTGGAATGAAATAATATTTCATAAAATTTTGTGATATTCCACAAATCATAGTATACAATATATATTGGATGTGTCTTGGAACGGGATGATATCATATCCCATGACCTTTATAAAAAATCATAGTCTATAACATAGCTATTCATCTATGACTAAAATAACTTTTTATGATTACTCAAAATCATAAAATATGACTGGTTTTGGGGTATACATTTCCTTTAATCACCACCTTTCAATAAACACTAAATAAATTATGTTCAATTTCACCTCATAATATATCATATACAATAACTCTTGAAATTATACCCAAAATTAATTTTTTATGTCATCTAAGACAATTTTTGAAGGTTATAATTAATTTCATCTAAAACCACATCATATGTAATACCTTGTAAAAAACCATCCAAAAAACTCTTGGATTAACTCTGAAATATATTGTAGGGAAACTCTACGAGTCAATTTCAATATCCATTCAGATAGTCGAAATGTTTGACCCAAGGGGACACTGTACCATTGAAATGAAATATGAATATCTAAATCCCTAAATGTAAGAAAATATAAACCACTAAAAAGGAATCAAAGATACCCAACCTATAAAGGGGTCTGATGTGATCTCAATCATACAAATGTATCACTATAAATTTGTCCACCAACCAAATCTCATGCTACAATGAATTATTATACATTCCCTTTATCCAAAAAGTTGAGTGACACATGGAAACAATGTGAGTACATCCCATATATCAAACACATACATTCTCTATTCTCTATGTGTAGATTGTCCTGGTCAAAGAATACATCACATGTAATTCTTCTGTAAGGATGAGAACATAACATTCCCCTCAACTGAATAGATAAGAACATCACGAGTTATATCTAGGTGTGGACAGACAATCCCTATTATTTCTCAATTTAGGGCCCATATGTCATAACCATCATACAAGAGGAAACATTCCATCTTGGTTGAGCTCTAAATGATGACATGATGAAAAATATACCCGATCCCCCTAATTAGATATATTATAATGGAATTATTATGTATGTAATTGATGTATCATAGTTTTCATGATATGAAACTTTTCATACTTAGTTAAGGGGGAAATTTATATTTTTCATATACCCCTAATATACCAAATTCATAGCTTGTAACACTCTATGTGGTATACATAATAGTTATCAAATAAAGAATCATTGTTTTTTCTCATGAGAATATTTTATTACATAATACAAGAATCCCACTCATGATAAAAATTACATTTCAGCATTACCTATAATGCTTATTAATAACTCAAATTTAACCATTGAAAGGTCAATAATCATTACACTTCAAGAAATATATATCAATGTATACATTTATATCGCCAATATAAATGAATGAATAAGTGGATATATCATTTTATATGATACATTTTATATTCATAAAAATATTATAAGAAAACTAACAAAACCTATATAATCACCTTTCTATCATATCATATTTGATATATTTCCCTATCATCCTTATGTTTGCAGTACAATTTGGGATTTTGATATCTTATTACATATATATGTAAATCCATCAAAATATTTTTGTGCCCCCTGAAAAAACTCTCCACTAAACTTTTTATTGATAAATATCTATAAATAAAGTTAGTTTGAAATATAGTGTGATTTAATAATCTTATTCATAATGGTCAACTCTTTGAACCTATTCAAACACCACGACACTACAATATCAAATTTCATGATGATAACTTGTGTTTCCTACTTAGAAATTTTCTAGTCTAACATCATCATCATAGAAACCTATTAATTAAAAAATTTAATTGATAAATAATGTGACTATATAAATTTTAATCTCATCATAAAACATTTTTCTATAAATCAACATTCACTTTTTCATTGAAAATAAATGTTATACCTTACATTTTTTTATTCTCATAACCTGAAAAATAAGTTTTTATATTAAATGAATAATCAATTTTTATTTTTTACTAGAAATTCCATTTGAAAATTTTTCTCTTCGCATTATCATTGAGAATAAATGTAATCCCTAAAATTTTCATTACCATATTTATCCTATATTCATTAAGAAATTAAATCAAAAAAACTATTAAATTTAAACGTGTACAGCTATTTATTCATTGACATTAATCTTCACTATGTTCAAACATACTCCAACTAGCTTCTTAGAAACAATATTATCTTTATAATATCATTATATGATTTAAGACAACTATTTTTATTTGGAAATAGCACTTATTTTCTTTTTAGTAAACTTATTAACAACTAAAAGATTGGTTCATATCACATGGACTTTCTTTGTGTTTAGATAAATTTCATATTTAGGAATACTATTTCTCAAAATATGGCACTAATGAGTGGTGGGAGAACATACGATCATATTTTAATAAAAATCCCAAAACAAGAAATTTTGGATATTTTTTTTTCTTTTTATCAATTTTCAAAACATGTTATATAATCCAAACAGTAATAAACCATATGTATACAATTAATAATATTATTTTTTTCTACAACTAATCTTTTTAATAAAGGTATTCTCATATAATATTATTGAAATGTGATAAATATACAGATCCTTTTAAGATCCATGTAATCTTTACAGGTTACATGATTGTCAAATATTTTATATAATAACTCTTCTCTTCATCACATTAATGAAAAAAAATTTGATAAATTATTACCTTAATATTGAACTCATGTATATTCATAAAAAACATAAAACCTATAGTTGGTATCACATTCCCTTCAAAATATTACAACCAACTACTATGAAAATGAATCCTAACTTGTACATTCCATGGATTTTCATAAATCCTTTTTTTATCCTAAATAATTACATCTTTTAGAATCATTAATCATTCCTGAAAACACATTTAGTGTTTCAATGACCTTTAATGTATACTTTAAAAAACATTTTTTAATGATCCAATTAAATTATATTCTTCCATTTTTACATTTTACACACTTGTACTATCAAAACATCATTGGAACCATGAAACCATTTTCCCAGTTTTTATATTATCAACAGATGGGAATATCAAGATAATAATTTCTTAGATTATTCATCTTTTAAATGTATTTACATACATGAAAATATATCGAATTCATTAACTATAATAATCCATTAAGAAACTTTGAACTCTCACTAAGTCATTGTCATAACCAATAATATTCATCATAAATGAGTGGATACTAATTTTATTAAAGTAGTTATTAATATAATTCTTTCAAAAACTTATGTGAAACCATTTATTCATCTCATAATCATCTAGATTTACCTGTTGAAAATTTTCAACACTTTATTACTCAAAAGGATACTAATATAACACATATAATTTCTTTTACATAAGAAATTTTCATAATTTACCCATATTATTATTTACTTTAATTATGTTTTCCCTTCCCAAGGATTTAAATAAATTTTATATTTGATGATCATGATTCATTTTTTCTAATTGAAAATTTTATCTGTTGAGTGTCATTTTTTAATTCAATTTAATAAGGAATTTCATTAAATATGATCTCACTAAAATGGTTACAACTTTTTGAGTACATAATATCCTATAGTAGGTCATAATCTATATTTCATTAAGAAAACAATCCCTCTTTTTCATGGTACTCAACACTTATTTCAGTTGATAATTATCCCAATCATAAAATATATGAATCCTATATGGGTGAGTAGATACATGTTTTCCTAATCCACCTGATGGATAAACAAAACTATATGATTTTGTTATCATAACCCTTATGGGTTTTAATCTAAGTGATACCCTATGAAAACATCATGAATAGGCACTTTGAATTGAAAAAACTACCTTTTACATTATTTCATTGAACTAGATAATCTAGGGGAACCTCATATTTGGGTGAAACTAATTAATTATATGTTGGAGGTATTGTCAAGTGCTTATATGGAATGAATCTCCTAATTAGTAATTTGAGGTGGATTTAATCTCTCTGTCTCATCTCATTTCTTTCACTTTATGTATGCACGCTTCTAACAAATTGGTTTTGGAATCCTATTCGAACAAAAGAATTAATATATTCACATCCCATTATTATGTAACTCTTCACACAACTCACAAGTATGTTTTTATTACCCAAAAATTGATTCCAAATATATTCATACATATATGAATGTACCTCATTCATATGGTACATAAACACTTAATATAATGTATTAGAGTAACATTAGACTAAAAATGTATACATGAGTAAGCCCAGAGTGACAAATAGAAAACCCCTACCATTATTGAAAAAAGAACAATACTCCAGGCTAGTGGGATTTTTTAAAAAAAGTACCTCTCTCTTGGGATAAATTAATCAAGAGAGAATTAAATTCATCATAATAGTAAAACCTAATATGTTTAAACTATATAAAACATATAAATTCAATATAATAAAATTAAATAAAAACTAACGTCAAGGTATATGAAAACTAATTATTATCTAATTATTAATACCATATAATGAAATTATTTCAAATTTATAATAAATAATTTAAAGGCATAAATTAAACAATACATAATGAATTTAGGTTCTTTAAAATCCATGAATAATTTTTGATATTTCATCCTAAATTCATCTTCCAATAAAGATGAATCATAATACTATCTTGGGTAGGTTTGGGAACTTCACTCAAAATATTATTGAAGATGATTTAGATATGACATTAACTTATAAGGTAAATCATTGTAAGACATCTAATGAGATTCCATAGATAATTATAAATGAGAATATTCCATTCTATTTCACGCAATGTTTTTTGATGGGGAATTATGTGTTGAGTTGTAAAAATAATAATATTTGTTCAAAAATAACTATGATAGGGAATTATAAAAAATTGTGTAACATGGGGAAGAATAATAATATTGGTAAGGGTGTGGTTTTTAATATTACGGTGTAGTATTTCAAATATAAATGGGTAGGATAAGATGATGTATTTTAGGAAACTAGTGGAAAGGAGTAATAGGTTGGGTTGATGTTTTTTTCTAATCATTTGTAGGTTTTCACTCTAGAATATATATTAAGGGATTCATATTCTAGGTATGGTAGTATAGTGACTTCTCATAAGTAGGTGGTGAAAAATCAAGGAATGTTGTTAGAGAAGGTGCATCAATGGGAGTTGGGGAAGGTGAAGGAGAATTTTGATTGTGTCTTGTAGGGTAAAGGGAATGGGTGTAAGTAGAACTAGTATATGATACTGAAGCATGCCACTTAGACCATGTAAAGGATATGTTGATGGTGAAATAGGAAGGTATATATATTCAAACTGATCCTGTTATCTTGTATGATACAAGGGCTGATTGAAAATGTAATTGAGCTCAGGGTCCAACTATTTTAGATTATATTTATGTACAAATAAATCTTAATAATTTCTGTGAGAGATTACATGGCATTGAAAATGTAGGAACTACTCATAGGGGATATAATTTTATATATTCTCTTAATAAGGAATATAATCCACTGGTTGTTTTAGAGAGATTCCAATAAGTTCCAACAAGTAATTCAAGGTGGAAAAATTATATTCAAATACGGAGAAAAAAATGGTCCTCCAACCTCATGGGGGTTTATATTACACTCATTGGGATGGTGGAATTTGGTTTTATTACTTTGATTATGAATTAATTTATTATGAATGATCCTATATTTTGTTTTTTATGGATTTATTCTTCCTTTACATGAGTAGTTGTAATCTTTATATCCCTTGTACTTTTTTATTTAATAAATGTGTATAATATTTTTCATCATCATTGTATCTTTTTAAATAAACTAAAGAACACATATATTCTTAATATAAGAAAAATATAACTAGAAATTAATTAGGGAATAACCATTAAATAAATGAACACTTCATAAATTTAAACATGATACATTTATCTATGACCAATTAATAAAAGTATTTAATTTTAGAAACAATATAATTTTAGCTCATTCATTATGGAAATCCCATAATATTGAATACAAACTAGTTATAAACACTAAAATATATAAAAACTTTACATAATCTAAATGTCACACACGTAACATTATATAATAATTTTATCTAATAAATTATCAAATATGTTTTGATGAGCTTTAAGTAATTTCCAAATGTATGAATTTAATTTTACCTTTTAAAAATTAATTGTTTATAAAAAATTCATAATAGAAATATAAAAAATTTATATTTTGCCTCATTTTTATTAATTTATAAACACTTTATAAATTACCATATATGATTATTATATAAAAATTTCATTTAATTCATAAAAAATCCATAATTTTTTTAAAATGTATTTTAATAATAACTTTTAATATTAAAGAAATAATTATTAAAAAATATTTCCTAAATATTTAATTAATTATAAACCATATAATTAACCAATTTATAATCTCTTTGTTGATTATTAAATATTCCCAAATCCATTATAGTCATATTTTATCAGCCATTTATAAATAATTAAAACCAATTCATAATTGAATGTTTAAGGAATTTTTTTTAATAAGCCATGTTTTAAAATTGGAACTATAATATATATTATAAATGATATCCATGAATTAATTTTCCATTAACTATTCTTTACAACTAATAGGGAATGCAACTAATATGATAGAATTCGGCATGCTATCAATCGTATTTTCTGACTTATACCTACATCATCCTCAATGATATCACATATCATATTTAATTATATACAAAGATAATATATTGATGTTATCATATTCTATTTTCAGAAAACATAGTATTGTATCTTATTTTATGTACATATTGGGAATACTCTATGAGTGTTGTAATAAGTATGCAATTAAATAATTTCATGACTTAAAATATCCTATACTTTATACCACAATATTTAGGCCATGCCACAAAACATACTATCATATTTATTATTTCACTAATATATTAGAAATATGATACATATATTCATCATTTCGCACAACATTTCATAAATCTAATTTCATGGGAATCACTTTGACCACTATTGGGATTGGTAGGGGACTAAAAATAGATATTACTTTTAATAGAATAAAATAAAATATCATACATAATATTTTCATGCATAGAATATATTAAATATTTGTTAACTATAAATAAAAAACACTATAAATCCTTTATAACTTACCAAAAAGTTTTGTATCATATATTAAATTCCTTTTAAGACCATTTAATGGGTTTGATAAAGATCACCAGTGTGGGAGTTAAAGGATTGCACACCTCTAAAGGTACCTCTAGATTATCCCTGCATCATCTATCGTATGGATGAAGATCTTCATTCTCCATGATTTTCTAGCATATCATGTTTTTAAATAGGAAAATATAGAGCATTATATAATAGGGATTATTGTTCATGCATCTGAAAATAACACACCTTCCTTGACATGCATGGTGGAGGTCTTATATAGCCCATGAGGACAATCCTTTTAAATGATTTCATTAACTAATGCATTTCAATGCATGAGTTAACATCATGGAGTACACATGCATCACATGCATGGAACAATAAATCTCTTACTCAATGTTATATCTAATGAAATGATTATTTAAATTATAACCATCATAGAAGATCAAACTGAACATTCACTACTAATGTTATGATTCCTAATGAATATCATAGCCATAAAAAATGATCCATAGTAAAAAATTCATTGAAAGGTAGTAACATGAAATCATATTTCATTCCCTTTATTAAATTCCTCCAATTTTTGTATATGATAAACATAGGTAGTGTCATGGGATAGAATAAGTTCTTATCTCATGTACTCTATGATATATTCAATTCATAGGATAGAATATTGAAATTCATCTAAGACTCAAATAGCCTCTTATGATTAATCATAATCATAAAATATGACTGTTGTTATGGAATATTTTTCCTTCAATTTATAATATATGAAATAAAAAACCCTTTTGAATACATTGGAACTCTTATTTTAACAATAAGTCCATGACTAAAATAATTGGGAAACCTGTAAAATTGAATTTCCTATAAAATTCATAATTGTGAGAAAAATATTTTCTCATTGCGTGTAAAATCCTCTTTATTAAATGACTTAATATTTTATTTCCTATTCAAAATATTACATCACACCCTATTAAAAAACTATGTTTAAAACCATGAAATGATTTTCACATATTTTCTTTAAAATTCTTGTTCAACAAAAAATATGCATCTGGTTGGTAGGAACTGACTGGTATTATCCCCAAACAAAGTAGAATTAAATTATAGTTGATCCACTAACTAAATGAAAACACTGGGAGCTATAATGTCATGGGACTATATGGAAAATGTTTTCCATGTGGAAATTGTATATAGAAAAAACATAAAAATTTGAATGAAATCATAAATTTTAATAAATAAAGAAAGTCAAGTAGATTTTTGGGTGATCATATTTGATCACAATCCATGTATTCTCGATCATTCACAACAGATGGTCAATAAAGGGAATTAATCCACGTAGAAATATAATTAGGTCTAGAAGATCTTATTCTTTTTGAGATACCTATCACTGAAAATTTTCCTCGAGGATGAACTCAATCATCAGCTCATACAATTACTAGTCATAAACGTAGTTCAAAAATTGAATTCTCTTGAGGTATTTATATTCTTGGATAAATATTTATTTTTTTCCTGTTTCCCCCTCTAGCTATTTTCTCTAAAACAACTTATCCCTCAACATTTAGAGGGGAAGGATAATAGGAACGGTGGGCCAAAATTATTTAGGATCTTCATATTCAAAAGAAAATATGTTTCCTTACATGGATGATCTGAAGGACGGAACTCATAATATATTATCATATTAAAAATGTTGTTATATCTCTATTGGTTAAATACTAAATTAACTATGACTCGTGATGGGTGATTGTGTTATTGAAATTTTATTGTCTTAGAAAAACAACCACCTTAAGATAATATTACTCCAAAACTTTTATAAACACAAGCAATAGATTGAAATAAAAGATTAAATAAAATTGATCAAACACCTGAGAATTATAGTTTTTAGGGGCATAGAAATCCTTTTTTCCACTCCACCAATGATCAACTCTAAGAGATTTTTGATTTTAACTTGACCGGTAAATTTTCAGGGGAAATTCAGTCCATTTACCCTGGACTCCATGAAATAGTGTAATAAGTCAACCCGTGGTATAATACGATGATCTTTTAACAAAGATACAATAAATATATAAGAAACACCAGACTTCATTCTTCTTTTAGAGGAAACATTCACACCAAAGGGGAATAAAATTAGAGTGTACAAATGAGGCTCAAACATTTAAGATACAACTAAAATAATGTAACATACCAAGTAAATAAAGGATATGATATTTTCATATTTATTAATATTTGTGAATTAAATATTAATTTTAATTAAAAGGGGATTATTAGTTTGATGGTTTACTCTACACACAACAATGGGTTTCAATGAAATCTCATTTCACACACAAGGCAGTCATACTAAAAAATAATAATATAATATTATTTTAAATTTTTGCTAAGGCCTAGCCATTATATTGGAGATAATGAATAGAACTTACTACGATATGATTATAAAAGTTTTTAAAAAAAATTTAAACATGTCCAATAAAATTTAGAGGCTTAAATGAGAATGAATCCAATTTTAAACCTAAATACTCTAATATTTTTAAAAGGTTGTTTTACAGCCTTTTGATGGAGAACCAATATTAAATCTACTTTTTGAAACTTTTATATGTTTAATTTCAAAAAATAAACTTCTTCATTAGAATATTGATATCAAAATTTACTCTGGTTAAAATTTGGGTATTTTTCTGACTAAGTTCATTTTTTACTGAAGAGTGAAAAATACTCCATTTTATGTCAAAACTGAATTTTCATCTGATTCATTTATATGGTTTGATTATAATTTTAAAGTGGTTTAATGTGTAATTGGATTATAGTTTTACCATTTAATCCAATTTTGTTCAGTTGTAGTTATTTCACTTTGAAATTGGACATAAACAGATGTCAATCTTATGATGGTTTTTACTTCTGAAAAACAGGCCTTCTAGTTTTGACAATAGAAATTAGTTTTAAATTAATTAATGAAACTTCTATGTTTTGAATTTGGTAAAATAGACATAATTTTTGAAGTCATAATATCAAAATTATCTTTGGGTGATTTTTTGGTATTTTTCTGAAAACGTTCTTTTTTTTGATTAATAGTAAACAAACACTACATAGAAGTTAAAAAGGTACTTATTCATTTAAATGAAAATTTTCCGCTTCGGCAAATTAAATTTCAAAAATCCAATATACATAGTTGTCGTCAATTAGTAAAATTTTGTTCAATAGTATGAAAATAATTTTTGGTGAATAGTAAATTTTGTTTTTTTTACCAAAGTTAAAGGTAAATATGGTAATTCAAGGTAGAAATAATATTATAATAATATAAAATTATATAAACACTTATCCTAACCATATTGAATGGGTCATGGACTACTAGTAAAATACTTGGGTAGAAAGTTTGGCATTTTTAAGCCACTTGGGTATGATAATTACATTAATAAATATTTATTTCTAGTAAAAATAAAATATCATAAACCTACATTTTTTTGATAAAACAATTTTGTTGTGGGGTTATGTAATTGATATATTTAACTATAAAGTTTCATTAGAAATATAAAAATATTTCCTCCATTATGGTATTTGATTTATAATTTTTAGACATCAAATACATAAATTTATTGATTACATGATGATGATATAATGATTACCTCTTTATTGAATATTTTATATAAATGAGATTATAAAAATTAAAATAAATTTATATTGAAATTTTTCATGCTGTACATGAATTTTAGAGATGCGGATGACTTGTTATATTTGAATTAATGATGGTTTTGTGAAGTAACCAAGTAGGTTTAGATTTTTTTAAAAATCCATGATATGAATAGTATAAAAATTGACATAAAAGAGTTTTAAAATAAATTAATATTTTATTAAAAAATAAAATAGTCCTAAAATATAATATTCAGGAAGATGAAATATATGCTATTATAAATTTCATTAATGTTCCATTTTGGGTCTCTTGTATTTTTATAGTAAATATATGAACCATATAGTATGAATATGCAAGAAGACATGGTAAAAGATAAATAAGGTAACAAAGGGTTAAATAAACAATTTAAGGATAAAAAAATATCCAAAACCTGTCCAATTATTATTGGATGATTTTATTTAGACTTATATTCATATTATATTCTATTTTAATGATTTATGGACATTTTGAAACCGAAAACCATTTTTAAATTAAAAAATACTTTCAAATATTCCTAAAGAGCCACTCCCCCCTCTTATAAAAGGACATCACCTCTAACCAATTACCCACACCTCTAAAGCACCTTGTCTCATCCAAAATCTTCCCAAATAATCTCCTAAATCCGTATATTACTCCTATAATCCTTCACCTAAGAAGAAGGCAATTCAAAAGAGCTCTTTGGCTCAAATCAAATGAAGTTACACGATTTGAGGTAACATCTTCTCTAAAGTTTCGTTCCATTATTTTCCATTCTCCACTCCTATGATATTCTTATTATTTGTTTATATTAAAAAAAATATACTCAATATAATAGTTTTTTTATGAGAAGTATGAAAACTACACTTACTCCCACCTCCAACTAATGGATACAAACATACGGTTTCTGTGTATGGTGAACTCCTCCCTCACGAAACGATGATTGTTCGATTTTCCCCTACCACCTCTCAAGGTGGTCATTATATTGAAAATTTAATTATATATGGTATTTATGATATTTATTTTTCCTTTTTTATTCTATAATTCTCATTTAGAACATACATTTAGGATTTACATGTATTGTAAATACGATAAATTTATATGAGGAAGTGCAGACCACCGCCCACTCAATCTGATATGACTCATTCATGCCATACATGTAACATATAAAGGATGGTGTTAATGAACTGATTAAACTTATATAAAATATTATATTATACTGTAATTATAATATGCCTATGTTTTATTAAGTTTCAATTCCTTTAAATATAAAATAGAAATGAATGTAACGTTCATGCGTACGTATGACTTACTGTCTCCCTGAATGGTGCATTTCATTTATTATCCCCAAATGTTATGGAATATTTTAAATACATATAAACATAATATATATGATATATATGATATCTAGATAATGAATACAATTTTATAGATAATCAACATTCGACCACTTGGACAATTTGTAACTATAACATGTTTATTTTTTACTCAAGTATCGAATATCGACAAAACGACTGATATACTCTTGGATAATTATATAATTTTTATAACAAGATAATAAGTGAAATTAAAATAATAATAAACTTTAAAAAGGATTTTAATCATGAATAAATTTACTTATGTTTATTATTCAAGAAATTAAAGAACGAATGGTTCATGTCGGACATGAAGTAAGGGGTTTTCATCTCACTTTTTATTCCCATGAGATTCATGCTATATTTTCCACTATTTCCTTTTGTCTGATGTATGTACTGCCCATGATTGTATTCATTGTGTAATATAATTTAATTTATGGATATTTACATCTTCATTGTTTGACCCTTCATTCATATGGCATATGTTTTATAAGTTACCAAATCTGTAAGAGATCCTTTCACCCTCATCTATTAGTCAAAGACTTATTTTATGTTATGTCTTTAAATTTCAATTTTAAAATTTTCAGGTAAGATCTTATATATCATTCATGCTCCTAGTATTATGTCTGTGTGATGAGATACCATTTTCCTCTCATCAACTATTTTTCTGAATTTTTAAGTGACGTCGTTATGTTGCTGAATTTTTGTAAGGGAACTTCATAACATGATTTCAATTCATTGGGTTAAACTTATACTTATTGATTATGTCGTTCTATGAGTATGTGTGAAGGAAATATGATTTATTATCACTTAATATCCACTTATATTGGGTGTATATAGATTTTTCACACATAATTATGTCATTGATTTAACCTTAATATAATGGTGCAATCTTATTATGGGACTTCGTCTCAATATCCTTTCGTTGAGGAATGTTTTGATAATATAAAACACATTATTTTACAAGGTGTATAATAAACCCCTTTGAATTTTACTTTAATTAAAAGGGAATATTTTTTTCTAAGAATCATATTACTAAATGACAAAAGGAATTCTTTTTTAACGTATGCGGTGAAAATAACCTCTCTGCCACCGTATTCGTTATTTGGCTTCCTATATAAGCCTTAAGGTTTTTAAAATAAAAAAGGAACCCTTATTCTTTTTTTGAGTGTTTTTGGTATTGATAGTGGTTTTTGAAATGGATTGAGTATTTCAATATCTTGAAATTTTATGTTGTGATTTCAAATTAAATGTTATTACTGAAATTTTGATATTTGCAATATTTTATGTGTTATGATAAGTAATGGAACATAGAAATTTGACGGGTGGTAATATGATAAACCAAATTATGGGTGGTTCTATGATAAATTAATGATGGTTGGTTATATTATAACCTTCAATGAATTGGGTATGGAAGTCAGCCATATGGCTATTCCATTTAGTGATATGTGTGGAAGTTGACTGTATGGTTATTCAATTTAAGTATGTTTATGTCCCAGGTAACCATTATATGTAATGTGTGATTTCTATGGGTTTTATGGTAATATTTTGGTTAAAAAAAGGGAAATTCATCAGTGGAGAGTATTTACTACTTCATAAAGGTGAAAATTATCACTTATGATAATGTATTCATGGTTTACATGTTTTTTTTGAAAACTAACAGTTTTCCTTCATTATGTCTCCCTTACTGATCTTTTTATGCTCCTCCCATGTTTTTGAAATGTTTTTTAAAGGACATAAAGTGGAATAGGGTCAAGGATGGGATTGATAAAAATTCGTGATTATTAAAACATGGAACTAAATATGATTCTTTTCTTTTAATAGTTTATATTTTATGATAAAAATGGATGCTACATAGAAGTGTCTACATGTAATATTTAAATTGTTATGTATATGTTATGAGATTATTCTATAAATCTCTAAACCTGAACATATCCTCAATGTAAATTATTAACATAATTCGAGATTATTTAACATTTAAGGTCAGGGCCTTATAGTTGGTATCAGAGTACGTTTTAGAAAACATTAGAGGTTAGGGTGTTATTTAAGCATAAGCGACATAACCATAATGGTTAGAATATTAGAAAGAGCCCCAGTTATTTTAGTTAAATTGAGTGGGGTTAAGATAACATGAATAAGTATATATTAGTGTTTACCCACCTTATAAGATATTATATGATGATTTTACTAATATACTCACACAGAACTTTTTGGTTTTATAAAAAGGATAGTTCTAGGAGACACTAAAGTAACAATGTATTTGAAAACAACTATGATGCTTTTATGAATAAGAAACAAAATGAAATGGGAGATTAAATTATAACTCTTGTGGTTATTCCCAATAAAATATCTGGGGTCATTATTGACCACCTAAACCATTGTGATTTTTATAAGGAATCACATATGAGATTAACAAATCCATACGGAAGTTCAGCTAATAACAATAAATGTAAGTATATTAAAAAACCTATGTGTCATGGATGTGGAAAAAACACCTTGGAAAATGCTACAAAGGGATGAGAAGGTGTTATAGATGTGTTAATGAATGTCATAAAGTAAGAAGTTTCCATGGAAAAAATAATCATCCATTTTACTTTAGGAAAGGGAAGGACGTTCTTTCTGAAGGATCAATTGAATGTTTCAAATGTGTTGTGGATAGATGTCCGACGAAGAAGGTTAAAGAATGGGATCAGCAAGACCATAAAAATATGTGTTTACCAATACATAATTTTATTCCAATTGATGATGAGATAACTGACAATGACCAATGAAAATTATGTATTATTTCTTAGCTGATGTTTTGACATTATTGAATCATAGGATATCATTCATGATATTGTTTGTAGGAAAGAAGTACAAAATAATAAGATGAAAAAACATGGATAAAGGACCATGAATAATGTTTTATGATTAAGATGTATATACTTTATGAATTTAAGTGTTGTGTTGGATCTATGGATAATGATGTGTTTAAACGTATTAATGATAGGTTTACATTGGAAGTCTTTTTCTAGTAAGTTTAAACCTAAATTTTGATATGTGAAAATTTTATTCAAGGAATAATTATATTTCATTTTGTGGATAGAGTTATAAACAACCATTTGGGTTTATATGATCCTTGAATTTTAGGAAATTACAGGTTATTACTTGTTGGAATAAAAATGCGAGGTATGATATAACACTTTTGGTTATAATATGTTACAATTATTTTTGAGGAATTTATTTCATTTTTGGGAATTTTATCAAATTATATTGTTTTTTGATAAAGGAAAACATTAAGACTGTGTGACAACTCATCGCGTCAGACAAAGCTACTTGATTTGAACCCACAACCAAAGTGCGATTGGGACTTATCACCTACCAATGGATTACGTGAAGTCCCAAGTTAGTATGAATAATTATTTTTAGTTAATGATTTTATTGATAAAGAATAAGTTGATTTTGGGAAAAAAATTATTAGATGTATATCCTTAGTATAGGAATATGATTTGGTGATTATGTGATAATGGTTATTGTGGAATATGTTCTTTCTTTTTGGAAGGACTATATGCATGCGGAATATAGAATACATTGGGATTTCAATTGAGGAGTAATGGTGGAGTTTTATTTTGGATGAATATATATTCATATTGTGGACATATAGAAATTTGTGTTATTTATGGAAATGATTAACCTATCAAATATAAAATATGATTAGGTTAATTACTTTACAATATGAGACATTAAGAGTAGCCAATGGTTTTTGGAGATAAATGTTATGATTTATAGTGGAAGACTGGGTGATCAAATCCTACTGAATTTTTGGGTTTCAATCATAGTTTTGATTATATTGATGTATTTCATGGAAAATTTAATATTCAACAGTATTTGATAAACATTAGGTTTTTTTTGTTCAATTTTGGAGATTAAGAGTAGTTTTTATTTTTATAAAATATTATCCTTTTCGGGTATTGTCTGATCTTGTACTAACCATTTTTTTGGTTAATGTCGAAAGACATTGGAAATATATGGTTCATCTTATGTGGATTATGTGATTCTCTAGAAGTTGATTCTATCACATCATATGTGACCATGTCATCTTGAATTCTCATCATTTGGAAAAAATATGAGTTTTTGGAAGAAACTTATTAAAGGATGATACTCTACTTGAAAAGTAAATATATTTCCTTAGGTCTTTAGTCAATATCATAAATTAAATCTCTAAATTTATGAAATATAACCTAAAACAAAAAAAAATTCCATTTACATTTCCTATACGGAAACCAATTACTCTTTAACCCATCAAAAGTTTGTGGGTTTCTTGTTATTAACTTTCTCTTAATCATGTTTTCTATCACTCTCTATCAGAACATGACACTTATTTTCTACTCTATATCCATGTTTTCATGGAATCTTAGTATTTTTTTATCTTGGGTGACCTTTTTACTTCTCTTTCATTCTTTTAATGTCATATTTTTATTGAATTTTTTTCGATGTGGGCCTTTCAAAGAAGTTTCCAAGCCCAATTTTAAAATTGCGAGGACGCAATTTTCAAAAGGGTGGAAGGATGTAACATCCCAGGTAAATAAAGGATATGATATTTTCATATTTATTAATATTTTTAAATTAAATATTAATTTTATTTTAAAGGAGATGCTATGTTCTATGGCATACATGACCTGCAACAACGGGTTTCTCCGAAATCTCATGTTTCACACATGGTTGAGTCATACTAAAAAATAATAATATAATATTATATTAAATTTTAGTTAATGCCTTTCCGTTCTGCTAGAAGAAATTAACATAAATATCTACTATATGATTATATGTGTTTTTAAATTTTATTACATTTATCCAATAAAATAAATAGAGTTAAAATGAGAATGAATGCAATTTTAAGCATAAATACTCTAATATTTTTAAAATGTTATTTTACCATATTTTGATGGTAAACCCCATTAAAATCTAGTTTATTACACTTTTATATGTTTAATTTGACAAAATAAACTTATTCTTTAGAAAAGGTATTTCCAAATTTACATTGGGTAAAATTTTGGTATTTTTCCAATAAAGTTCATTTTTTAATGAATAATGAAAAATACTGCATTTTAAGTCAACATTGTCTTTTTGCCTAATTTATTTATATGGTTAGATTATATTTTTCAATGTTTTTATAGTTTAATTGGATTATATTTTGATAATTTAATGCAATTTTGGTCATTGGAATAAATTTACTTTGAAATTGGACATAAATACATGTCAATATTTTGATGGTTTTTAATTCTTAAAAACACGCTTTCTAGTTTTGACAACGGAAAATAATTTTAAATTAACTAATGAAACATATATGATTTGAATTTGGTAAAATAGACATCATTTTTGATTATATAGTATCAGAATTAGCTTTGGGTGAATTTTTTGTTATTTTTTGAAAACATTCATTTTTATATGAATAATAAAAACAATACATAGTAGTTAAAAACCACGAATTTTACATTTAAATCAAATTTTACCACTTCTTTGAATTTAATTTCAAAAATCCTTCATACATGTTTGTCATCAATATGTAAAATTTGGTTCAATAGGATGAAAATATTTTTTGGTGAATAGTAATTTTTTATTTTTATTTACTGCGGTTAAAGGTAAATTGGGTAATTCAAGGTAAATTCGGTAATTCAAGGTAAAAATAATATTATAATAATATAAAATTACTTAAAAACTTGTCATAACCTTATTGTATGAGTCATTTAAGACCAATAAAATATTTGGGTAGAACGTTTGGCCTTTGAAAGCCACATGGGTAAGATAATTACATTAGTAAATTATTATTTAAAGTACAAATAAAAATATCATATACATGTATTGTTTTGATAAAACTATTTTAATGTTGGGTATATATTTGACAGATTTGACAATAAATATTTATTAAAACTCTAAAAATTATTCCTACATAATGGTATTTTACTTATAATTTTTAGTCATCAAAGAAATAAATTTATTTATGACACAATGATGGTGTAATAATTACCACATTATTGAATGTTTTGAATAAATGAGATTATAAACAATAAAATAATTATTTTGAAATTTTTTAAGCCAACCGGGAATTTTAGATATGATTATTACTTGTTATATTTTAATTATTACGGTTTTAAAAAATAATCATGTTGGTTTGGATTTTTAAAAAAGTCATGATATGAATAGTATAAAAATTGACATAAATGAGTTTTTTTAATAAATTAATATTTTATTAAATAATAAAATAGTCTTAAAAATCTGATATTCATCAAAATGAAATATATGATGTTACAAATTTCATTAATTATCTATTTTAAGTCTCTTGAAAATTTATAGTAAATATATTTACCATATAGTATCAATATACAAAAAGACATGTTAAAAGTTAAATATGTTAACAAAGGGTTATATAAAATAGATAATGATTAAGAAATTTACAAAACCTATACAATTCTTATTGGATGATATTATTTCGACTTATATTCATCATATAGTTGAATTTAACAAGTTTTTGACCTTTTGAAATAGAAAATAATATTATAATAAAATAATACTTTCAAACATTCCTAAAAATCCCATCCACCCCTTATAAATGGACACAACCCCTAACCCATTACCCACACCTCTCAAGCCCCTTGTCTCATCAAACATCTACACAAATAATCTCCTAACATCTCTCTATTACTCCTATAATCCTTCCCCTAGGTAGAAAGAAATTTAAGATAGACCTTTTTCTCAAATCAAAAGAAGTTACCTGATTTGAGGTAATGTCTTCTGTCAGGTTTCATTCCATTATTTTTCCTTCTCCAGTCACTATGCTCTTCTTATTAATTTTTCTATAAAAACAAATGTATCCTCAATATACTGGGTTGTTTTTATGAGAATTATTATAACATCACTTACACACACCTCCATCTAATGGATATGAACATATTGTTTCTGTGTGTGGGGAACAGCTGCCTCAGGAAATGTTGATTGATCAATCTTCCCCTACCATCTCTCATGGTGGCCATTAGGAAGTAATTTTAATTATATAAGGAATTTATGATATTTATTTTATCTCTACTCTTGTTTAATTCTCAATTATATCATACCTTTATTCTTTTCATGTTGTATAAATAAGATAATTTCATTTGAGGAAGTGCAGACTACTGTCCTCTGAAATTGATATGACTCGTTCATTCCATACATGGAACGTATAAAGGATGGAGTTAATGAAAATATGTAACTTTTATATAATATGATATTTTACATGAATTATAATATACCTTTATATTATTATGATTTCATTTCTTTAAATATAAAAAAAATGAATGTAGCAGTCATGCGTACGTAGGGCTTACCGTCTCCATGAACGGTGTGTTTTATTTTTTATCTCCAAATGATATGGAATATTATAAATATATATAAACTGGATATATATTATATATATTATATCTAAATCATGAATATAATTTTGGAGATAATTTACATTTCACCACATTGACAATTTCTAATTATAACAAGTTCATTTTTAACTCAAGTACCGAACATCGACAAAACGACCAATATAAACAGGAATATTTATATAATTGTTATAGAAATATAATAAGTGACATAAAAGGAAGAAAACATGAAAATAGTTCTTAAGAATTAATAAATTAACTTAATCTTATGAACCATGAAATTAATGAACAAAAGGGTCAAGTCAAACACAAGGTAAGGGGTTTTCATCTAACTTTTTATTCCCATGAGGTTCATACTATATTGGTCACTATTTACTTTTTTGTAGGGTATGTACTGACTATGATTACATTCGTTGTGTAATATACTTGAATTTATGGGAATTTACATCTTAATTTTATGATCCTTCTTGCATATGGCATATGTTTCGTAAGTTACCAAATCAGTAACAGAACCTTCCACCCTCCTCTTTTACTCAAAGACTTCTTTTATGTTATGTATTTAAATTTCTATTTTAAAATGTTGGGATATGTTCCTATATATCCTTATTTTTGTACATTTTATGTCCATGTGATGAGAGAACCTATTCTCTCTCATCAGATAATTTTTTGATTTTTAGGTGACGCTGTTAGGCTGCCGAATATTTTTCAGGGAACTTCTTATCCCAATTTCATTTCTTTGGGTTAAACTTATAATTCTTGATTATGTCGTGCTATGAATATGTGTGAATGACATCTTTTTATTGTACAATTAAAATCCACTTATACAAGGTATATTTGTATTTTTGTAACATAATTATGCCATTGATGTATCCTTAATCTAATTGTCAAATCATTGTAAGGGAAATCGTTTCAAT